>BGNK01000238.1:0-151881 GCA_003297005.1 Symbiodinium sp. clade A Y106 | reverse complement strand
ACTATTATTATTACTATTATTATTAGTAATAATAATACTATTACTATTACTATTACTATTATTACTATTACTATTACTATTACTATTACTATTGCTACTACTATTACTATTACTATTACTATTACTATTACTAGTACTATTCATAACAAACACGCGAGAAAAAAAAAGGAAAAAAAAAAAAACAATGGCGACAGAAGCAGAAAAATAATGTGGGGAGATATTCTCCGCCCCTAAATATTAGGTGCCGTATTATAATAAGGACCCCCAAAAGGGACCCTAATATTGACAACCACCTATTTAAGTAACTGAGCGCTATAGGGTATGCTAAGCCCTTTTTGAAGGATCCGGGCGAGGAAAAAGAGCATGAAGCAGGATAAGACTCAGGGCTACTTCATAAACCCTGTAGGCCCCACCCTGAAGGGTATGCTAAGCCCTTCTTGAAGGATCCGGGTCAGTAGCAGGATAAGCCTCAGGGCTACTTTATGAATCCTGTAAGCCCCAAGCCCTGAGCCGCCGATGAAGCGTCCCAAGGATTTCTTGATGTCCTTTGCGGTGTGGGTGGTTCTGCTCCTCTGTGAGTACAAGGACAGGGGGTTCAGCTTCACGCTGATACGTTTGTGTCGTACCAATCCCCAGCCCAGCCGTCTCTGATGGCTAATCTTCTTGTCTTCATTTATTTCTGCCTCACTCAACCTATACGAACTAAGTGTACGCGTCCTAATTAGCAATCAGGTTTGTGGAGTTGGGGGCGGGGGTTGCTCAAACCGCCCGATTAGCTTCAATACCGGCAGGTATCAGTTCTCTATAACTCCATGTTGAACCCGTGCCGTAGCCCCGATGTGCTCTACCCAAGCAAACCCCCGCCAAACTACTCGCGCTCCTATCTCAAGCTACTATAGGGGTCGGAATAATTAGCAATATAGCTTCGCGCTATAGTTCTTCATACAGCTATAGTACATTATACACCCCAAACCCAATCCCAAGTGCTACGGCTCCTACACTAGTGTATTGAAGATTTCCTTCAGCTTTATTAATCTTAAGCAAGTATATGGGTCGTAATAATTAGTAACATCATTCTGCTCTAGCTATAATGTAGCAGAAAACCAAGGTCTAGTCGATGACAGGATGTGTTTCCAAGCGCGGTGGCTGCGACGTCGCGGATTCCTTATACATGGCTGCTGGATGAAGCTTCAGCTTGTGGTTTCCAATTTGGGGCTTCGGATTTAGGGTTTCAGAGTTTGGGGTTCGATTTGACAGAGTTCCTGGCATGTGACGGCGAGTCTAAAAGGTTTCCAGGCGCATGACTTGGAGACACCTGAAGTGAGATCGTAAGCTGTTTTCTAAGGACGTCCAGGCTGGGGCTGTCGAGTAAGACCAGCCTCGGGTGACACATGGCATCGGGGCTTCGATTTCCTTACCGAGATTTCGCTGAGACGTTAAAGGCCGTGATTACCTCGTGATTTTATTTTTTGGGGGACCTCCTCAGACAGATCCGACATGGCTGGTTCTCTAAATTAAGGTCCCTTTTTAGGTCCCCAGCCTGGTACCCTCAAAGGAATCCAAATTTAGAGAGCTACCCACATCTGTCTCCGTTTCATCCAAGTTTGCAGCCCAAGAGCATTCAAGCCCGAAGCTCCAACACCCCGAGCCCTACTTGGAGGATCATGGGACTAAGTAAGCAGGGTTATAAGTAAGGTAACTATAGTTATACCTACTTAAAACCTTCATCAAGGTACTTAGAACCCTACTTACTAAGTCCCATGATCCTCCAAGTAGATCCGAAACCCTAAACCTTTTCGCCTGAGTCCGCGAGCCTCTGCCATGAAACCATCCGTAGACGCCGCACCCGAAAACGGCACCACGACTCCCTCGGGCTTCCTGAAGTTTTGGGTCTAGGGTTTCGGGTTTAGGGCTTAGGGCTTAGGGTTTAGGGTTTAGTAGTATAGGGGCCTTGATAATTACCTATGCTATTTGGGGCGGGTTCCTTATTATAGTTATAGTATAATATACCCCAAAACCCCATTCTAATTATTAAGGCCCCTATCAGAGATCCCTTATAGAACCCTTTAAGGGAACCCTTATATTACAGGAACCCTATTCTAATTGTTAAGTCCCCTATATAATAGAGTCCCAGCTCCTGCTTGGCTCAGGCTTATCTTTTTGATCTTTTACATCATTGGCGTGCCTGGGCTGAAAATTTCGTTTTAGGCCACACCGGGCAATGTGGACACAGACTCTGCGGTTTTTTGTCGGTGCTGGAACCAACTCTAAACCCTGACAGCTTTTGATTGCACACCCCTGCAGCACTTGGTCCTGTAGTTTCTGCGCAACTGATGTGACTCTGGTAAAGTACATCAGGATTGCTCTCACACTGCCGACCATGTTGTTGAACGGTCATCACTGAACACTAACCCCTCAGACCTAAAAGGTTAAACCGCAAGACCCAACACCCTCAACCCTAACCCATTGTTGATACTGGGACCATGTCCACATGCCTCTTGATTCCACCAGAAAAAGCTCTGGTGTTCACGCCGAATCCACAGGGAGTAGACTCTGTAGACATAGAATTATATAGTACAGTCTGCCCCAAAGCCCTGTTCGCCCCACTGTAATTGTGAAGGCGAGATTCCCTGGATGAATCCCGAAGCTTGCAGAGAGCCCTTGGGGAAGAACGGGTCCCACAGACTACCTCGATTGAGGGCCCATATGTAAAGATCCCCTGGTATAGTTTAAGGAACAGTTTGGGGTTTAGGGTTTAGGGCTGGGTTAACGATTCCCTGTTAGGCACTGCAAGAGTTTATTTCAGGAAATCTCCTCCGATAAGGGGTTTGGGAGTCTGTGGGGAGCGATGCTATTGGTTCTTCCAGATGGGGTTTTTGAAAATTAGGCATTTCTGTTGGTGGCGGAAGGTCGATTATATCGAGGATCCATCCCACCAATAACGTCTATGTGGCGGTCACAATTTTCGCAAAACGTCCAAATCAGGGGCGATGTCATGGATACGTCGTTGAGTAAACTCATGCTAGTACCTCTAAACCTTAAGCCCTGAACCCTAAACCCTGGCCCAAGTGACTGGGAACCGAAGCAGATTTTCAGAAGCCTGACCCTGCACCCTGCACCTCAGATGCTGAAGGTCTCGGGTTCATGCGCTTTAGGGTTTAATGCAACCTTGAGGGTTTAGGCGTTTAGGGTGTAGGGTTTAGGGCGTACGGTTAAATCCTAAACGGACTGCGCGAAGGTGAGCGTCGTCTTCGAGCTAGTCAAAGCTTTCACCATCGAGGTCTTCGTTGAATTGCACAAGCAAAGAAACTCGGCTGGTCTTACATCGGGTTCAAAATGCGTTGAGGATCTCGCGTGCACCTTATTCCACGAGTTCTCGTTGATCAGTCCGTGATAAACTGCAGATGATGATCTTCCGCCCGGCCTTGTAGGTTGTGAACTGAAGTCTTAGTCGCTTCTTGCGGGAGTGCAGCATTTCTGAATCCCCCTCGAAGCCATGAGCACCAGACAAGAGAGCGTTCTGAAGTGCTGGGTTTGTATTACCCCAGAGAGCCCACGACTCACGACCCCTTCATTAAAGGAATATGGCTTAAGCCCTAGGGGTTCCTTAAAGGGTTCCTTAAAGGGATCCATAAGGGTTCTATAAGGGAATTAAGGACTACGGCTTAAATTATATAGAGCTTCAAATCATGTCTTAAGCTATATTCCTTAATTAAGAGGTATTGGGCTCTCTGGGTAAGGTTTGACACGTTGGAGTGCTTACATGGACCTTTCTCGGATCCTTGCGCAAAAAAATCTCGAAACTTTAGAAGGAGAGAGCTTGGAATTATGGGAGGGTCTCTCATAATTTGTAGCGCAAGGTATGTACTGCAAGCCGGGCCAAAGCCCGAAACCCCAACAGCTGAAGTTCTGAACGCTCAGAGGGCTCTAGCTTAAACCCTAAACCCTAAACTTTAACCCCTTCAAACCCTAAACCTTGAACTTGAAGCCCTGGGCCCTGGAAACTTTAGCCTCGAACCCTTAAACCCTAAACGTTGTAGATCCCTTTAGAGGAACCCCTTTAAAGAGATCCCTTTAAGGAACCCCTTGAAACCCTAGACTTTAAACCCTCAACTTTAAACCTTAAACCCTCCAGGAAACGAGCCCGTGAAGGAGTTTGAGGCTCTGAAAGCCGTGCAAAAAGAGGTCACCTCGCGAGGACCTGGTATCATCGGTTTAGGGTTTAGGGTTTCGGGAGAAAGGGCTTCAGATTTAGGGTATCTTGTTAGGGTATCTTGCATCTTGGGTGTAGTAAGGGGTTTCAGATTTAGGGTTCGTGGTTTAGGGTGCAGGGTTTTGGGGGAGAAGGGGTTTTAGATTTAGGGTTGATGGTTTAGGCTTTAAGGGTTTGGGCTCATCTTGGGTGCTTCGGGAAACGGGGGGGGGGGGGGGGTTTGGGGTCTGGGGTTGGGGGGCGGGGGGGGTGTTTGGGGGGGGGGGTTTTTGGCGTGGGGGGGTCTTGCACTCTTTTTGACCGGGGGCTGGGGGGTTTAGGGTGTTTGGGTCTGTTTTATNTTTGATGTCGTGGATCGGCTCTTGCTCGACTTCGTCTCTAAAGCCGCACCTGTTTAGGGTTTCGGAATTAGGGGTCAGGGTCTGGTTTAGGGTGTAGGATTTTTGGGCCTTGGGCTCATCTACCAATCTTGAAGCTTGGGTTCAGGGTTTATAGGGTTTAGGGCTCATATATTAATCTTCATTCATCAGCAGTGCCTATTGGCTTTGTCAGTGTGAGACTGATTAATTGAGGCAGACAGGATTTGATGCACGCACACTTCAAGAGTACTTTGCTTCTTTTCGCCAAGCGAACACCTCGCTTAATCTAAGCCCGCTACACTGATTGAGCGAAACACACCAAAATTAAGTCTGGATGCGGGCATTAGATACTCATATTGCTGCAAGGTCGAACAATACTGTCTTAAGTCTCCCCCTACTGTCCGTATGCAAGGGTACTGTATAATGTAGTCCAAAACCCTACTCCAGCTTTTGTTTATGATGTTAGTGTTGAAGGTTTAGCGTTTAGGTTTTAGGTTTATTTCGCAGGACAGACGCTCCATTATCGGGTCGTAGGGGACTTGTCGCTCCACGAGAAGATTGTGGCTGCGCTGGAAGAGGTGCCGGGGTTGGAGTGGGGCGAATGTTGGAGTGAGGGTTTACGGTTTGTAGGGTTGAGGGGGGAGGGAAGATTAAACAAAAAGCAGTCATAGCAAGAAGAAGCCTGGTGTTGGTGTTCGTGTGATCGTTTACGCCTAAACTCTGCACGTGGATTCACGACTGAACCCCTTACTTGCGAGAGTAGCGGGATCAAAGTTCAAGTCCGCATGCCAAGATGTCGGCTTTGAATTCTGGCAACAAGTTTTGGGTAAGTGCAATAAGTTCCACTCACAACCTGAGGAACCCCAAGCGCAGTCTAACTATGAAAACTCGGAGATAGGACTCAAGGTTTCTTGTCTTCTGCAGCATTTACCATGCCCAACCTCAAGCCGCGCAAGAAGCTGGATCCCGAAACCCTTAAACCCAAACATTCAACTATTCGATGCTGCAGATGGAGCACGACCTCCACGAAGAAAGCGAAAAGCTGCACGAAGAGAACGAGAAGCATCATCAGCACGATGCTCATCCTGCTGCTAACGGCCACCCGCCTGGGCAACTCCACTAGGTCTGTCTCGAGGCTGGGATCGGCAATCGGACACGTCTAAGTCAGTAGCCGCAGAACTGTCACTGCTGCTCCCAACCGTCCTGATGTGAAGATAACCACACATAGCATCCCTAATCCTAGATCCTGAATCCTACTTAGAGGATCATGGGACTTAGTAAGTAGCGTTACAAGTACCTTAGTTAAGGTTATAAGTAGATATAACTATAGTTCCCTTACCTATAAACCTGGCTTACTAAGTCCCCTGATCCTCTAAGTACCCCCAAATCCCCGAAACCCTGAGTGAAACCTGAAACTCGCAGCTTGAAGCCCTCAAGCCCTACTTAGAGGTTCGAGGGATTGACAGTAGATGCTCAAAAGTTGGAAACCCAATCGCCTCAATCCTTAAGAGTAATGTATAGGGATTCCCAGCACTATTTGGCCTTAATCCTGTTTCCAACTTTTTGGGGTGAACTATAGTCAGTAGGGTTACAAGCATTATCAGCAGGGTTGCAAGCAGACAGAACTTGTGTTACTTTAAGTTAAGTTTATGCTTACTCGGCTGATACGTACGTATACCCCGCCGAAAACTAAACCACCACCCGCTCTTGAGACACAACCGCGCATAGTCTCGGGAATGGGCTTGCTGATCTTGCCGACGCCACCACAAAGTCGTTGCCATACGGACATGTTTTGAGAGCTAAGGCTTAAAGATAGCACCTTCTAGAGAACTGTGCTGTGTTACTTTAAGGATCGGGATGTTTCAGTTTTACTGTGGGAGCCAGGAAGTAGGTTCCTTGACCCTTGTCTAGGAGAAGAAAGATTGCAGGTTCTTCGCCCGACAGGGTTCTCGAGTTGCTGGTGTAAGGCATCTGTCACGAGATGCACGGGAGCATTTCTGATGACAGTATAAATGCAAGGGCCTGAATTGACATGGCGGTTTCGGTTGAGTCGCCCCCATTCCCCTCACACTGTGGCTCGGAGACGTAGGCCGGGAGCCCGTCAGCAAATCGTCGTGCACGGCTGAAGCCGGTACAGGACCCAGACACCCCTTGAAGCACTTAATATACTTGTAGGAGCCTTAAGAAGTACCTATTTTATATTGGGCATCCTTGTTGTAAGTCTAATAGAATCATATACCCCAAAACCCTTTCTAATTGCTAAGGCCCCCCCCCCTATTATAAACCCAGAACCTTAAACCCTAAACCCTAACCCCAAAACGCCTCAAAGATGATCGGCCCGGATGCAAAGATGATGCGGGGCTTCCTTCCTCCGAGAAAAGACATGGCCGCTGCTATCTTGGGTACTGCCCCCATACAATAACAGTCTATAATAAGGCTATTATAAAAGTCCTAATATATCTAGATCATGAATAGTATTCAACTGTTACTGAGTGGGGGCAGTACCCAACTGCTATCCATTTTCTCAGAGGCTCCAATATACTTTAATGAGGGACGATCGATGCAGGCTTTTGTGGCTATAGAGTCTGCACTGTAGGGTTGTAGGGTTTTGGTTTTGGTTGCCTCTAAAGAGCGATTCCCTCCGGGGTTACGACGGAGTCCTGCGACGGTAGTAAATACAGATCTGAACCGTTGGTAAGAGTATTTCCTTGTTGTCCCTATATAACGATACCATATAACGACACTACCCTATACGCCAACTATCGAGGGCACCATATTATTTTATTGAGGGCACTTTGATATCTCAAGAGATGTTTCCTAATTAAGGGATATTGGAGCCTTTGAACTTCTCATCTTAGGATGAGCGCACACCCTCGAAATCGGAGCGGCATGACAGGCTAGTCTAGAGGCCTTACTAGTTTCCAATACGCTGCCGTCCTGTGATTCTTGTACAATATACCCCAGAACCCTATTCTCATTATTAAGGCTCCCTTATTACAGAGGGAACTTTAGAGGAGGGGTTTGGGGCAAAAGGGCTTTGAGCCCCAAGGCATCAGTGGAGAGTTGGGAGCAAAACGAACGCAGCTTGTGTTTTCGGGTCTAGGTTGGAGGGTTTAGGGTTTAGGGCTTAGGGCTTAGGGCTTAGGGCTTGGGGCTGGGGCCTTTGAAGCTGGATATTCCATGAAGGGGGTTGATGCTTGCCGGAATAAAGCACATCTGTATAGGTTATAGGCCAGTAACAAGAATCCTCTGCATGTTGTGTTTACTGATGTCGCTGATTAACCTCAAGTTGTGTATGGAAGCACCCATCATGTTGTGCAGGTGCAAGATGTGTCTATCTTCAGAGTCTCTAGCCTGCATCCTTGATTGTCTTTGCATGTCCCGATCGCCAAACCCGAATTATAGAGCATAAATCCAACTCGAAGTTTGGAAACCGTAAAACCTGAACGGGTCGGGTAAACGGAAAATGTGTGACCTGAACCTCGTGGACAATGGAGGGCATCGGAGGGAGTATTTTCTCTGGTAATGTAGGGGCGGGGCCTTCATGATTAGAATAGGGGTTGGGGGGTATATTATACTATAACTACGATAAGGAACCCCCAAAACCCTATTCTAATTATTGAGGCCTGTACATGAGAGCCTCAACGCCTCAACGGTTAAATTGCACTATGAGGTCCAGCGCGATGCGAAATTTCGAGGTGATGTGTGTCAAACTATGCTTCAGCCACAGAGCTTGTCCGAACTTTACGGCGAGCAGCTGTGAAATCGCATCCCGCGTAGTCGCACATGTAGGGATCAAAGTCATTTACAGTTTTTCCCTTGACCAAAACAACCCTAAACCCCAAACTCTGAACCCGAAGCCTTGAACCAACACCTTTAGCCCCTAAGTCTCTCAGAGGCCTAGCGTGATGGAACCAGCTCTTCTAGGATCAGGGGAGTTAGTAAGTAGGGTTATCAAGTATACTTTCTTTTAGTCCCAAACAAGGTACTTATAACCCTACTTACTCCCATCCTCCTCCAAGTAGTACTACGTTAATGATATATATATATATATATATCCTGCATTACCCAAAAGAAATATACCAGAATTCCCGTAGTCGAGGGTCATTCGGGTAATGCAGGATTTCTATCCCCCTAACCCCTAAACCCTCTATGGCAAGTTGCAGGAACGAGCCGGTCACCCCAGGCACTATCACGAATTAGTCACCCGAACTAACAAAGGGGCTTTAATAATAACCTATCGATTTTGGTGGCTCCTTCATGTAATTGCAGTATTATATACCGCAAAGCCCTAACTAGGTCTTTGCACCAACGTCTGGTTTACGAAAGTAGCAGGACTGCTCTAGCAAGCCTGCTCCAACCCGCAAACCCGAAACCTTGACCCCGAACACTGAATACTGCAACTCGGAAGAAAACTCCGTATCACTTGACGCTTTAGGGTTTAGGGTTTAGGCCGTAGTAGCTTCGGGGCTTTTTCCTGGCTCGCCCAGTAGCCACGGGCATTTCGGCATGTGGTAAGGCTTTCGAGGCCCCTGAGTGATAACTCCTAGACATGCTAAGTGACATGCTATGGTTGATGATAAAAAACCTGCATTACCTTAATGGCCCTAGACTATGAGAATTATGGTATAATCCTTATTGTGGGTAACTAAGCCCTAAACCCTAAACCCTAATCCCTGGGGTTCATACCGGTTCATACCTTATTCTGGGTAATGCAGGATTTGTATCATCAACTGTACGAGGTGTCTTGTCACTGGGATGTGGAGTACCGTACCTTAATACTTTTTTTGGGGACCTGTTACTTAAAGGGGATCGTTATGAAGTAAAAGTCTATACTTTTCTCCCTGGTTACTTCAAAGCCCAGTTTTCAGGGCCCGGTCATCCCCACCGCCCGAAATGCCCAAAGCTTCGCTTCACTGAACCCGGACCGTTGCGGGAGCCTTTCCGGCTTGCAAAAAAGGGGGCCCGAAGGTGCTTTCACACAACGCTTTGTTACAAACCCTAAACCCCTAAACCCTAAACCCCAAACCCCTAAACCCTAAACCCTAAACCCTAAACTCTAAACCCCTAAACCCCAAACCCCTAAAACCCTAAACCCTAAACCCCAAACCCCTAAACGCTAAACCGTGTGAAGGGCTCTTTACGGAGCGTTAACTGGTGTTACGAACTTCATCAGGCTCAGGGCTTTTGGTTCAGCAGGTTTTTAGGCGAGAGTACATACCCAAGACCCCGGACCACCGGGCTTCAACCCTGGATGGCCGGTTTGGGGTTTTGGTCTGGGGGGTTTTGGGTTTTGGGCAAGCAGCATCAACATCCATAAATACATCAGATGCCTTGACCCGAACCCTAAACCCTAAAGCCCTAAACCCTAAACCCAGAAACCCAGGTTACACACCCCAAGTGCCTCGGCGCTAAAAGGAAAGGGCTCATGATTTCTGCAGGGGGTTTCGGGTTCAGAGTTTATCTTAAGCTTTCTGGTTCACATTAGTAATTGGCCTCTCGTTTCTATCCTGTACTTGTCGTCTTTTGAATTGCTCTTCGCTGTGTTCGTAGACCGCCAGGCTGATAGTTTCGCTTTTGCCAGCCCTATCACTGCTATCAAAGCTGAAAGCCTAAGACCCATGCTCCAAGTACAGTTCAAGGCCCCATCTGGGAGATTTTGGAATCCTGACGACCCCATGGGCTACAACCGCCCCCCCCNCCCCCCCCCCCCCCCAAAGCTCCAAGAGCTCAAGAGCTATTCGAGCTTAAACGGCACCGGTCAACTCCAACGGCGTGAACTCCACACCCTGAACCCTCGAGCATTTTTGAGAATGAAACGCCTTGGTGCCCCTAAACCCAAAACCCAAAGCCGCAAACCCTGCACAAAGCTTGCTTTCGGGAACCCTCAAATCCCTTTGAGAATGAACGGCAGGGCAGCCTGCGTCTTTTCATCTCGACGATTCCCTGCGTCTCCTGCATCGGCGCAGGGGCCTTGACTTTCTCGGGTACTCCAGTTATCCTATAGGCAAGTAGCCTAAGTAGCCCTTCCAAAACTTGAAGGGTCGGTTTGATCTTCTTCTGGCTGACAAGTCTCGAGACGGGGGAGCGATAATTAGTGTATGATGTAAAGGTCCCGACTGCTTGCTGCCGGTTACGTCTACAAGGCCAAATGTGTAGTGGAATAGGATATTACGGCCAGTGCAGCTGTTTTGTAGTAGTCGTCGTGTCTGAACGACTCCCAAACCCTAAATCCAATCTTTGGCCTTTGTCCCAAACCCACAACCCTGCTCAGTGACCACGCGGAGCCCTAGACTCTCAAGCCCCACATGATGCTGACTTTTTTCTGCCTGGCTCACAGTACCCATGATGAACACTCATGGGTAGGTTTCCAAAGCGGACTGTCAGCACATCCACCGGAGACAACGTAGCTGCGCTTGAAATCCCAACGCCGAAGGCCTTCCAAGGCTCGGACCAACAAAAGTCATCTTGCCTCATAGGCATTTCTATCTGCTCGTAGCCAGACTCTCGATGCCATAAAGCCCCACATCCCACACCCAAGACCCCAACCTTTCGAAATCTGGAAATCCTAAACCCGAATTCCCAGACCAAAGGGCCCTAGAGCCCCAAGGCCCAAAACCCCAAAACCCCCGACGCCGACCCAAATGGGAGTTTCCGAAAATTAGGGGTACCTTATTTTGGGGATCCTACTATTATTTAGGGTACTCTATTAGGGTCCCCTATTTTCGGAAACCCCCAAATGGCCATGGATTTCGTGGTAGACCTCTGCGGCGAGGAGGAGTTGACCGACGAGGCAGCTGTTGGGTTCGGTCTGGGAGGTCAATGTAGGGGTTTCTTATACTATTATGGTTACTAACTAGGGGTGCCTTCTTACAGGAGGTCTCACAACTACTATCCTACGCCTGTAAGGCCTTTGTTAGAGAGATATGGTTTTATATAGGGGTGCCTTTTGGAGGAGTTTTCACAACTAGTATCCTACCCTATAAGGCCTTTTTTAGAGAGATGTCCATGCAGGTTTCTCTGAACACCCAAAGGCTCCATGTACCTTTATAGTAGATACTTAAGCCTTAAAGGGCTCCCTATATAGGTACTTTAAGGCCTAAGTATAGACTATAAGGGTACATGGAGCCTTAGGGACAGAGCTCGTCTCAAGGATTTACACGCTCCTACTGAATCTCATCTTTGGCTTATTGGGAGCGTAGAGCTTGAAAGCAAGTGTTTCTCCGAACCCTAAACCCTGAATCCCTAAACACCCTATAAGTCCCTAAACCCTAAATCCCTAATCCCGAGACCCTTACATCCCGAAACCCCGAATTCCCTAAATCCCGGAACCCCGAATTCCCTAACTTCCTAAACCCCCGCCATAAGCCTCGAGCTCCTGCGGCTGCGTCGTCCTCAGGTCCCAGAGGAGTGGGTGCGTCGAGTGCAGGAGGCACACGCGATCATGGCGAAGAGTCATGGTGGAGGGTTTAGGTTTAGGAGTTTGGGGTTGAAGTTTACCAGGACCCTCCTTGTACCCTCAAATAGGGGTATATGGTCCCAAATAAGGGGCATTTAGGGTCTAATTGAGGGTAGATGGAAGGTCTAGGTAGGGTTTAGGATATGACTCCTACCTCTGGGTATGACGTACCGGGGCTTCTTATTCCGATCTGACACCATATGTTTGAGGACTCTGTTGCTTATGTGCTTTTGAAGGTCCCCAGCTGAGGCATGCATAATGTGGGAGGGTAATCTTTTGAAGCGGGCTTCTGTTAGCTCTGCAAGCGGAGTGCCAAGCTAACATGATCACCCATCGCATGTATGTTACAAGCAGGGTTCAGGAGTTTAGGAGTTTGCGGTTTATAGGGGTGTAGAGTCAGGGTATAGGCGCAACGAAAGTGCGTACATGCAGGGTATCAAGCCCACCGCTAAGCGGAGTATCTCGAGCCTTGTAGAACCCTTATCAACCCCTGTAGAACGCGTATGGAAGCCTTGTAGAACCCCTTACTATCCCGAATATAGAACTCTGGAACAAGTGCATCGCAGGTCTCAAGCAAGCCTGCAGATGTATGATATATCCTGGACCTAGGCGAGTCCCAACTGAAAACGAGTCTGGGTCTGCAATAGTCCGGCATCTCGACACCCGGCATTCTGAGCTACCGCATTGCGATGCATCGGGAGTTCAGAGCTTAGAGTTTTAAGATTTGAGGGTTCGTTGTGCCACATGCCCTAAGTCCAAGCGAAAGTCCGTGCAAAAGTGCGGTGGCACGATTAGATAATCTCCAGGACCATACATTTCTAATTCACGATTCCCCAGATCTCCGAGTATCAGAATCGGAAGCATATAGGTCGTGATCCCCAAGTTCAAAAATGCTGGCAACACGAACATATCGGCTCTCAAACCTAGACCCTACTTAGAGGATCATGGGACTTAGTAAGTAGGGTTATAAGTACCTTAATAAGGGTTATAAGTAGATCTAACTATCGTTACCTTACTTGTAACCCTACGTACTAAGTCCCATGATCCTCCAAGTTGACCCTAAACCCTAAACCCTAAACCCTGTAGATCCCTTTAAAGAACCCCTATAGATCCCTTTAAAGAACCCCTATACCCTAAACCCGAAAATCCAACCCTGCACACTGCGTTGAAACTGGCACCGCCCTGCCGTAGGTTTGTCCCTGTGCGCCGCGTGGAGCGGCTCCTGGCGCTCCAAAAGCTTTCAGGGCAGTGGGGTCTATAGGGCTTCAGGCTTTTGGGTTTAGGGTTTAGGCTTTAGGGTTTAGGGTTTAGGGGCGCTGAAGGTGCAATACCCCAAGGCTCCATGTACCCATATAGTATATACTTAGGCCTTTAAGTACCTATATAGGGAGCAATTCAAGGCTTAAGTATCTATACTATAAAGATACATGGAGCCTTTGGGATGTAGGGCTAACGGGTCTTGAGGGTCTTAGGGCGCGTAAGGGCTGAGGTGATGCGGCTAAGCCTGCAGATGAGGCTTTAGGTCATGGTTCGTAGGCTTGCCTCAAGCCTCAGCCCGAAAAGGGTTTAGGGTTTAGGGTTTAGGGTAATTCCGTTGCAGCTGACCTGTCTGAAGGGGTGTGCGGTTTCCAGTCTTGGTTTTATGGGTTTTGCTGTGCGGGGCCCATGATGTCGCGCTCCAGGTTTCAGGGTTTGTACTTCGGGGATATTCAGGATCTTAGTAGCTGAGTGGATAATATGACCCAGTATAAGACTGAAAGTGTAGACGTTTTGGGGCTCCTGGACTCAGCAACTAAGGGATAAACTACTGAAAGAGCTTGGGCTTAGTTGGAGGAATGCCACTGCTCGCTTTTTAGGATTTGTTTCGGGGTTTTCATGTTTTTTCGGCTCCTCCTGTAAACGGATCTCTAAAAAAACCCTATACTTATACCCCTGCTTTCCAGAAGTCCTGCTACAACCCGAAAGGAACCTCCTTCCAGACCCTGACCATGAGGTCGTCGCGTCTCTTCGTGAGACACGGGATGAGTCCCGCACCATCAACCAGCTCTTGGACGGTACCGCGGCGGCTAACGAAGTCCTCAGAGCAAGATTTGAAACAAGCGCTGCTACCAGTCAGGGCCGTTCTAAACGTATGCACCCGAAAACCTTGGATACTCATGAGTTAAGAATGCAAAAATGCCTTCTTACCCGCCGTAAGCCAACAAAGACAATAAGCGCGAGACCCGCGACCTTGGCTAAACGGCCAACCCCAAAAGCACTACATCGAAGTGTATACAACCCTAAACCCTAAACCCTTAACCCCAGTATCTCCGAAGCTGCGCCCTGAACCTTAAACCCTAAAAACACCCCATCGGAGGGTATATGTAACCCGTATCTCCGAAACTTCGCCTAACCGAGGTCCCCAGCCGGTACCCACCAAGCGGCCCCGTTTGGAAACTCCAAGTCAGGGACACGGAGGCGACCGGTGAGAGAGCAGGAGCAACAACTCACATGAAAACTCCATGAGTTGAGATCAAGTAAGAGGCACAAATATAATGTGCATGCGTCCCATGATAGTAGACTTCATGCAAGCAGTTGGCAGTTTTCGTCGTCATCATCGTCGTCTTTGTCGTCGTCAAAGATGCTATGGCAGCAGGATGGGCGCCCTTGCCACGGTTCCATGTGAAACCTTTAGGAATGCACCCCGGGAGGGTGTGCATACACTCGTGGCTACTCTGCTTTCGCACTACCATGTCGAACACGGGCTAGATCGAGACACAGGAAGGCGTGAAGGAGTGCAAACCATGTCGACAGGCCCTGCATCTACTTCGGTGCCCTGTGCGAAGACTACGGAGAAGACCCCGGCAGGTGGGACGGTAGAGCTCTAAGCACAACCGAAGCGTCCATCAAATGCTTCATGGGAGTGTCTGCTTCGTTGGTGACCGGTGAACTTGGTAAGTCTTACTGGTTGTGTTTCCCCATCTGCCAAGTTCAGGGCGACGGCTTGTGAACCATCTCAGTCAGCATCCTTGAATATAGGGGCCTAAATAAGTACCAAAACTATCTTGGGAGTTCCTTATTATACTTATAGTACAATACACACCAAAACCCTATTCTAATTATTAAGGCCCTTATATGACACGAGTTCGCTCGCTGTGAGGAAAGGCGCTGCCAGGTTGGGGTCTGTTGCGAGCCCCGACAGCTCGTGACATGACGCTTGGCTGTCTGGTTCTTAGTACCTACCTTTGGTTAGTAGGGAATGGAAGAATGGTAGTAATAGTAGTTATAATTGTACCCCATTCCTCCATTCCCTACTAACCAAAGGTAAGAGTAGGGAAAACCCTAAACCTAGATTTGGAGTTTGAACCATAGGTTTCAGGGGTCGGGGCCCGAGGTTTAGGAGTTCAAACTCTTTCTCTGTCTGGTTCTCGGTAGGGAATGGGGGAGTGGATCCCTATGATAGTCCCTTAAGGTCCTCTATAGTAGTCCCGAGCACCCATTCCCCCATTCGGTACTAAGAACCAGACAGTTGGGAATGCAGCGCAGTGCTGTTCCCGGGTTCAGGGCATCACGGTTTCAGCTTCGGGCTACCGGGTATAGGCGTTGCAGTGTAACTGGAATCGGGTTGTCAGATGTCAGATTGAGAGGAGTTGTCACGGGGGCATTCTACTTGCAACAGCCGAAGATTCTCAATTTCACTGTGCAGTGATTCCAGAGCCAAACATCCCAAAGCACTCGGAGACAGGGCCTCCTGGTCATGTCAATTCGATTATATAACCTTTGCGCCGTGGACCCCGGTAGGAGACGCCGCTGGAGTTATGAATTCACAACATCAGTTTTGGAGATCTCAACGCATCGACAATCTGAACCGGTTGCTTACGCCAAATCCTAAGTATAGCTACGACTATGATTATACAATCCTTAGTAGAGCTATGGCTAAGATTATAAAATCCTTAGTAGAGCTATGGCTATGATTATAAAATCCTTAGTATAGCAATTGCTATGATTATAACATCCTTAGTATAGCTATGATTATGGTTGTAAAATCCTTAGTATAGCTGTTGCTATGTTTATAGAGTCCTATAACCAGAAAGCCGGCTGCCTACTGAGCACCCGGATCCTCCAAGTACCTTTCGCAGATAGGATCCTGGAAGTTTCTTTTTCGCCCGAGGCTTTAGGGTTTATAGGGTTTGGGCTTTTGGTTTAGGGCTTAGGGTTTAGGGTTTATAGGGTTAGGGCTTTTGGTTTAGGGTTTAGGGTTTAGGGGGTTTTGGTTTGGGGTTTAGGGCTTTTGGTTTAGGGCTTATAGGGTTTATAGGGTTTGGGGTTTTGGTTTAGGGTTTATAGGGTTTGGGGTTTTTGGTTTAGGGTTTAGGGTTAGGGCTTAGGGACGCCGAGGAAGATCCGGCGAGGGCCAGGGTCGCCTCTGCAGCCGCCCTCCTTCGAATACCTGGCGCCCTGGATGCAAAGGAGATGGATCAATCGGGTTTAGGGTTTAGGGTCCTTCGGCTATCTGGTGCCCTGGGAAGCAAAGGAGACCGAGTTGGTGTGCGACAGTAAGAGCCGGAGTAAAATTGAATACCAACAGTCTGCTTTCTGATGAACACGTAGTAGCTAGCTGTCGTAGTTGTGTCGTGCAGGCCACTACGAGTCGTGTCGGATCTGACTGGGTAGGTTGGGCTGGGATTCAGCAAACCATGAGCCTACGTTTTGTAGGCAGGCCAGCCTCCTTTGAGTTACTAGTTCCATCTGCACTGCATAGCCCCGGCATCAGCGGGCCAGGTGGTCTTGGACTTTGAATGGACTGCGGACACTGCGGACAACCGGAAGGCAGTGAAACCGATCAGTGGCCTTTCCGCAGTGCTGGGGTGTGTTTTCAACCTTTGGCGATGGGAGGGGCTTCCGTTTGTCAAGGGCTCCGACTTCATGTCTCTCACGGGAGCAAAAACCGCAAACGCAAGTACTTGTAGCAGCGACAGTGAGTTTTTAATTTTTGTGCACGTCTTTTCACTTACGTTCAACCTTAACAAACAGGAAGCGTCGATCGGCCTCAGGTGAGATCACGCAGTTTCCCTCCGTGCTGGTGCGACTGGCCGGCCGAAAGACAGCCATCGTCGATGAGCTGCTCGACGCAGTCAGAACTTCCCTGCAAAAAATCATGGGTCTTAGTCTATAGGCTGATAGTGAATACTGTAAGCAAGGTGACAATATATCTCTATCAACTTATAATCTCTATCCATCTCTAAACCTGATTATGGCTCTAAATAGTATGCCCAGAGTGGCCTGCAAGGCCTGAGCAATGGCCTCAAAACCCGATGTCATGAACTTCAACGGCCTCCGGCTCCTGGGATCTGTTTAGGATACCTCGCGTGTAGCTTCTGCTGAGTATCGTGTGGAGTGAACGCCTGCCATGGCAGGTTCAACGCTTATGTCCGCCCCACCCTGAATCCGATCTTACCCCAGTTCTCCATTGAGCCACGGCTGCAGAAATCTGGGTCGCTGCGGTGGGTCGGTCTTGGTGAACTCTATCTTCATCGCTCTTGTTTCTTTCCAGCCGACATTCTGAACCTAGGCTCCCTTTCGGACAGTTTAAAGGACACCAGTTCTGACGACGAGCCTATGTGATATGTGTGTACAGTAAGCTTTGAGGCCGAAAAGTTGATGGAGACCACAGGATTACTTTAGAAGCGAGAGCTGATTTTTTCAGCCCAGCGAAGCCGCGAAGACACCGGGCGGGTCAAATCTCGAGTTCGATTACACCTTACTTGGATGCTCACACTTAGCCTACCCACTACGCCCACGACCATCAACCCTCAAGCCCTGAAGGCCTAAAGCCCTAAAGCTAAGCCCAACATAACAAAAAAGATAAGCCCGGTATGCCTTCCAGATTTTCCAGTCGGAAACCAGGACCTGACCGGTATCACCCAAGACATGGTCGACAGGTCTGCTCCCCTGGAGGACCAGAGCTTTTCCGTTAGAAACATGAGATGGGTTGAGGATTTAAGCTTTAGTGCTTATAGGTTTCGGGTTTTCGGATGTGGGGATGGTTAGGGTCTCGGGCCTCAAGGGTAGGGTTTAGGTTCTATATGGGTGGTTGTCAAAATCAGGGTCCCTTTTTGGGTCCTTACTATGGCACCTATTATTTCGGGTACCCAAAAGGGACCCTAATATTGACAACCACCCATATGAATCATGCGTCATTATGCGTAGGGTGTAGGGGTTTTTGAAGGATACAGGAGGTCGCTCCTCCACGCTCAGCAAGCTTCCCCAGATGCAGATCTTGCAATAGCCTCAAATGTGAAACCCTTAGCCCTTAACGTCCGAAAAGTCGCAAACCAGACGTCCTCTAACCCTACAAACTGCAGGACAAGCTTACTCAACTTTGGTCCTACTGGTCATTCCCTACCCTGAAACCTTAGGTTCAAAAAGCTCTAGCCCCGAAACCAAAACCGAATCCTAAAGCCTTAAACCCTAAACCAGCCTACAAGCCCGATGGCCATCCTATGGAGGAAGTGCTTCCTCAGTACATGGAGCTTCCGGGCTTTAATGGACGTTTTCCTAGTAGTAGAGTAGGTAACCTTTAACCTTTTGGGGTAGTAAAATCCCTATATAATCCTTATATTATGAAAAAGGTTAACCATGATACCCGACAAGTAGGTTTAGGGGTTAGGGATATATGGTTGGTGTTTAGGGCTGGGGCTCATGCGCCATCGGAACAGAAGCTTCTGCAGCACGTGGGGCCTGCAGCGCTGGATCAGTTTCAGGCATTCACCTTGGCTTGCAAGGCTGACGGCTTACAGGGCGTGTAACCCGGTTGTAATTGCAAGGCCGATCGGGATTTCAGGGTTGATGAAGCAAGGAAGATGTGTAGTTATGCCTGGCACAGGGAGTGAACTTGGGTAGCTGTTCTGATCTGAAAAGTAACTAGGTGGGACTTTGATGTAGGTCTCTAAACTTGACAAGATCCATGAAGCGCTTACGCATGTTGACCTGCGACTCGGAAAAGCTTAGGTGGCTAAAGTCACATGGACTGGTGTCAGACGATGGGCGCCGTCAAGGTGCAGATGCCGAATCTGAACTTGAGTCTTGGGCTTTCGGTAGGCGTGGATTTCCCTGTAATTTCCCTGTAATTATGGTTGGCTTGCCGTAAACTGAATGTTCGGTTCATGGTTTGCCGATTTCGGTTTTGCGTGCGTGCAGTTCCAGTTGCTGAGCTTGTGATTGTGATGTCGCATAGGTTCAGGGTTTTGGTGGCTTTGGACTTTGGACTGTCCGGCTTCAGGAGATGTTGAACAACTCGCGGTGGTTGTGTCACAGCCCACGGAACCCAAAGAGCCAACCTGAGGCTAGAGGTCAGGTTCGAAGTGCAAGCGTCTAGAAGTCTTCGCTGCGGAAGCTTTGCCATCCTTACTCCCTGAGCGGTTGGAAGTTGAGCGAAAGGTGATTTCTGGTTCGAACTGAAAAACTTGAGACTTAAGCTTTAAGACTTGGGCTTTCTGGTCGAGGTTTTGGCGTCTTGGGGTCGCGTGCAGGACACTGGGCCATCTGCACCTGGACCGATGCCGACATTGGGGCGCAGCTTGTGCGCGAACTGAGCTTCAAGGACTTGCACTCAAGAAAGCCAGTCAGCCACTGCGCTCCTACTTGCGGCAGAGTGAAGGTGTGGGACTCTGAATAATTCGCCCCGCTCCCTGCTCCCTAAGGCCCTAAGACTTTGCAAGAAAGCATATGGTGCCACCCTATCTCCTTTGATTACGTAGTAGGGTCTTCTGCAAAAGTTTTGTCCGGCCCATGTGAGGACTAGGGTATCCTTTCCGTTTCACGATTGACTTAGCATCCTGCATGGCCAACATTCTCCAGTTCAAAGAGGGTCGGCTTAGCCCACCAGGTGTAAGTGGAGCTCAGCTCAGACTGACGATGCTGATGTGGGTTATTTGTGATGACTGTGATGGTGAAGTTGCATTCTGGTGGGGCGGCAACAGGGATGAAGCTTATTACGGCCAAGTGCGATCATGTCTTATATCTATTTATTTAGTGAACTGCTCTGGTCATGACAAGGTTACTCGGACCACTGACATTTGCGAGATGGTGGTGATGTGATGGTGATGGTGCCGACGATGATGATGATGATGACGTGCACGCTGAATTGTTGTGGCTGGGCTTGCGCAAGGACCGCTTGGCCTTGTTCTGAAGCAGTCCTTTGCGGCTCTCTTTTCGAGATCAGTGATTATGCGTCGCATGGTCCAATGCACAAGGCGTGTCGGATGTTCTGGGCAACGACGCTCGCTTCTCACCTTGACAGGGGCTCAGTTTTTACACATCCTGGAGGCACCACCGACCACGACGGAGGCTGCATATGCTGAAGATCCACTCTCAAAACTGACAGAGGTGCAAAAGGGAAGAATTCTGCAGGCAGCTTCATTGCATGCAATGGAAGCTAGGTTTCCCAGCAGCGTCTTTTCAGAGGCACCGGCAGGAATGCGATGCAATGGAACAAGAAGAGGCAAGAATCAGAGTCCATACGACTTTTTGTGCGATGGTCGCAATGTAGAGTGCAAGGGCACCTCCATACTGTGGGAACAGTCCAGAAGGAGTTGGGTGGCACGTTGGCAACATGTCAAATTCCTCTAGGCTGCCGGCATGATTCAGCATTTAGTCCTGGCGATGCACACTCCTGGACGAGTTGACATCTTGTTGCACGATCATGCCTTCGGCATTGCATTTTCAGGAAAAACAACGAAAACTCAAGGGCATTCCATTAAGGTTGTTGGTGAAAGGGGGCTTCTATGCCCGAAGCAAGCTGCCCAGAAGATGCTGTACAAGATGGTCGATGCACCAGGCTCTTGCTTGCGACTGCAATCGTGGGAAATATGTGACAGCGTTCTGACGCGCCTCATTTGTGAGGAGTCTGCTCGTGAGGGTGCAATGCTGGCAGCACACTGCTACCGCAATGTGCCTTTGGCTGGCAAATCTGCAAGTTCGAGAGGCAACTCTTTGCAGAAGATAGCTTTCGAGGTGGATCGTATAAGGCACCCGCACTCTGTGCTCAGGAGCAGCGTGGGGGAACTGGATCTGATAGGCACGCGGAAGCTTCAGCGGCGCGGCTTCGCGCGGGGCAGTGCTGATTGGCTGCGCGATTCTGTCCGAGTGGAGTTCAAAAGTTCTAAACTGCGCTGGTCTGAGTGGCACTCTGGCTGGCTTGTATCTTTCCATGGTGTCAAATTTTCGCTTTCCTCATCAACCTTAAGCGCTGCAGCATTTGATGAGCTATGGCTGGGGCTGTACAGCCCTATGGGTCTTCATATACTGAAACATGTCGGCAACTTTGGAGTCACCACTCGTGGTATAAGAACCCAGGCCGAAGGCCACGCTGTAACCGTATATGGTCCAACGGGAGAGGAAGACCCCATGGCTGCACTGCAGGTCATCTTGGGCAAGTTTCGGGGTGCAGGTTGTGAGCCTTTGGCTGTCATCACTTGGTGATGGCACACCCGGAGCCACAATCCGAAGTTCACAGAGCGATGGCTGACAGGTTCATGATATTTTGTGATGGACAGAATGCGCCCAAGTGATGCAGCAAAATCACCTAGCTAGCGACTGTGGTGCGGGACGACCAGCGTTTGGGAAGCAGTGGAACCCCAAAGCCCTGAGATCATTGAGCTCTGACGTGCTTGAGTGGCGTCTTTTTCGATCAGATATACGTTATAAGACGAGACGTAAGTTCCTGAAGTTCTCCATGAGCTTGATACCTCGAGTGGTGAGCCGTGCGAGGAAGTTCCGCTACCGGGCTGCTTCGATCAGTGGGTGGATCTGAAGGTCATGCATCTCGGCTTGTTGGTCTCCCGACGGGCTGGGAGTTTTGGGGCTCTAACTTAGGCACCGCACGATGGCGTCGGTGTTTTGACTGTCGGACTTCTGGACATCTGTCGCCCAGGTTTCAACGACATTACCGATGCGAGCCCAAAGGTGCGGAGTTTGGCGCTGTCATGTCTTACGGCCCTAGGCCCTAGGTCCCCAGGTTTGGAGTTTAGGGTATGGGGTCGCTAACCGAATGAAATTTCGTGATTGATGCCTAGAAACCGGAAACGACACCTTCTACCTGCACTCTCTATTCAGCCATGATAGAACCCCAAAGAAGTCCAAGAGGTCCCAATCGAAACCTCGTAGCTGCAAGTATGCCCGTATTTAGCATCCTTTACTGAGGGTAGCCTGGTGCCGACTTGTTCAGGGCGCTTTGGAGACTTTGTAGTCTGCCGATCCAGGAAGAACTGCTTGGAAGCTTGGCAAGCAAGGAACCCTGACTCCACAATGGTTGCCCGAAGCCTTCAGGCCGTAAATGCGCACCTCGCCACAAGACCACCGATCCATTGACATGGTTGCATGACGAGCCCATTTTCGTGATTCGCGTCCTTGCTCGTGCACCCTCAGATTCATCCACCGCCAGGTGTTTGCGTTTACATAATATGAAGACGGAGGTTCCCATCCTGTCAACATCATTCTCTAAAGATGCGAGGGCTGAGCCGAAATGTAAAGAACTGCTTTTGAGCGCAACTTTTGCTTCCTATTATACAGCTTCCAAATCTGCCGTCCTTGGAAGGTGGCTTGCAGAAGTGTGTGGAAAGCCTTGGCCTCACATTCGAGGCATGCAGGGACGACAGCGGCCTCTGAAGTTGAGGGTCGGTTTGGGGTTGATTGGGTGAACTTTTGCCGAGATCGAGCGGATGAAGCAGTGAATGGGCGACGCAAGACGTGCTGTAATATTTAGCTATCAGCAAGCAGTTTTCTGTGCTTATCGATGAATCTTGCTGTGCTGCAGAACTTACCTGCCCCTCCAGCTTGGAGCGTTGCAGCCTGGGGCCCCAACACGGAAACCAGCCACACTACTGGACCCAAAGCAGGCTTCTTTCATCGGATGTCACAATGCATTCCTTGCGAATTCTGAATTGACGACGAAAGGGTGGCACATACTTGGACCATGCAAACGTGACCTTACATGTTGTCCCCAGAGACTCCAATACCCCTTAATTAAGGAATATTCCTTAAATTATAATAGGATCCCTAATATGATTTAAGGAATACTCCTGAATTAAGGGATATTGGAGTCTCTGGGTCTGATGTCCCAGGCCTCTAAGGTCAGGAAGACACAACCACCCATGTCCAACATAGCCAGGGCCGTGCGCACGACGGCCTTATCGACTGTCGGAACACCGCTGCAATCGTGCTCTGCCTACGACATGAGCTTCCGAAGTACAGAAGCCAGACCACAATGAACCCAGAGGTAGCCCCTTCAAAGGCGCATGTTTGTGCATCTTATCATGGCCCGGGCCTTCAGCTTCAGCATGGTTGATCATACGGTATCTTGGAATGTCGCTATACATTGTCGGTTTCGTTGTCTCCGCACGAGCCCTCTGTGCTCAGGTGCTTCACATGGCACAGGGGTCGATGCTCTACGGCGCCTTTACCTTCCGCCGGGCGACACGAGGCAGGTGGAACAGTTGAGGGTATCCACAGAAAGGTCTTCTTGTTGCAGGGTTTTGTCGGAATGCAGAGGGTTGCCGGCTTGGGTTAAGCGCTCAGATAGCTCTTACAACATGTGCAAACTATTGTAAACACTTACAATGCCGAACTCATCAAACCCAAAGCTCTACGAGTTGCAGCAAAGCGGTATACAGGTATACAGCCCCATACAACCCCAAGCACTCAAGCCGATAAAACCCTGTAGACCTCTTGACGCCCTGCAGTTGCACCATAAGCCTACCTGGATGCCCGAGTTACCCTCGATTGTAAACCGTGGACCTTCAACCATAGACATCCCCACGAGGCCTCGACCGAGATGGCAACGTCTTCGGCAGCCGCGCCCACCGCGCGGCACAGCAGAGCCGGAGGGCAGAAGGAAACAAACCCTGCTGGAAGCTTTGTTGGGTTTAGGGTTTCTCGTGATTCTAGGTATTCTAGGTTTCGAGTTTCGGGCATTATGGGGTTAAGGTGTACGGCTTGCTGGGTTTAGGCTTTATAGGAGGTAATTGTACCCAGGTTCAGGGTTGACAGCTTTGTAGGTTCAGGTCCTTTAGGTTTCTGATGAAAGTGGCATGGGTTTTGATTTACAGATGGGCTTTCTGGTTCAGGGCTTGAGAACCCCACAAGTTTTACGGTTTTTCGAAGGTCTAAGGACGTAGAAGGCCTCATGTGCTAATTTGCTCTTTGCATTCCGCCGCATGTATGTGCCGCACTTGAGGCTCACTGCGAAGAAGATCTTTTGAGTCGAGAGCTTTCTGCTGCATGCGTTGATGAATGTTGAGAGATTGGAACGATGCGCCCAGTAAACTCTGGGTTGAAAGTTTGAGATTCCGGCAAGTGCAGGAACTGGTGAATCTATAGTGCTTATGGTGCACCAGTATAGCACAGATCTTGGCGCACATGACCCTAGGCTTCCACGGTGGGACCCGAAAAGCCCCACGAACATTGCCGCTGGAAGCATCGTGTAATCAGCACCTGATGAACTCTGTCACAGAGGCCTTGAGTCAGTTCTCGCAGCTCTTCCCGGGTATCAGGATGGAGGCCGCTTCGATGCATTGTGCCAAGTTTTGCCGTGTCCGAATTTGGTTAGAAGGATTGGAGGCGAGAGCTGGGCGGTCGAGGGGTTGTGCCTGCGGCATTGCTTTTTGTATTTGGGGTTGCGAACTGGAGAGCTATGAGTATTGGTCTTAGAGTTTTCAGGGCCGAAGGCTCGCCCTCGCGTCAAGGCTTGTAGCTGCAGGGTCTCCAGTTTCTGGAGGTCTGAAGGCTTGTGGATTCGAAGGCTTTGGAGTTCCAGATGCCAAGCATGAAGCATGCCAACCAAAGCCCTCCTCCCTCACCCTCGACACTCGATCCCCTGCGGACTGCCTCACCAGGTGTGCCTGGGGCACTTGCCCATGCGGCAAGGCTGGCAGAAGGACCGGGCCAGAACAAAGCCTGAGCGCTAGCGTTAAGCATTAAACCTTCTCCCATCTGCCAGGATCTGGCGGACAAAGTGGTTTGAAACAGGCACTTCGCATCGAGAGGCACGCTGGTTGGACAGGCTTTTGGAAGCATCAGCCACTCGCTAGCGAGTTTCACTACGTGTCTTGAGCTATGTCAACTTGATCTCGTCTGGAAGGCACCTGTTCAGTGTTGGGTGCTGGTAACTTTGCAGCTTCGGTTCTTACGTGCATCCTGTTCTGTCGTCCCCTGTTCCCGCTTGGAAGTGCAGGTGCTTCATCTCATTCGAGACATACAAGGCGGACAGAAGGCCGGCAGAGCCGGAATCGAGCGGGCTCTGATTGCTACTATAGGGGCCTAAATAATTAATCACCTATACTATTTTGGGGGTTCCTCTTATTATAAGTATAGTAGAATAGGCCCCAAAACCGTGTTCCAATTATTAAGGGCCCGTATATTAAGCTAGCAGCTAGGCTGCTGGATTTTTCAAGCTCAGTGTGCAGACTTCTTTCTTGCGATGTGCTGGTGCCCTTTGCAAGTCTGCAATGTGGGAAACTGAGGTGGCTCCGTGTAGGCTGCGATTCGTCTCCAGAGCCGCCATGCGAATTTCTGTGCTCTCTTCAAAGGCATCCCACTGCTCTGGGGCTTATGCACCCCACGTCAAGGGGCAACTAGACCTCCAGAAGCAGAAGGGGAAGGGACCGGCACATCAGTGGATGCTAACGGCCGTTGTCTTGGCCGGATGCTGGCTGCACATGGACCCGGAGACCAACTTCTGCTGCAGGGCGGCAGGCAGCAGGTTGGCAGTTACCCTTGACCCCCGAAGCTTCAGATGCCGCGTTCCTCGCGGAGTCCGGGAGAGAAGGCGCCAGCAGGATCGGAGCCAAGATGACGGTGAGGCACGACGATTGACGGCTCAAATCACAAAGGCCGGCTCGGCTTCGGAGTTGCTCGCACTTCTGGAGAAGCCGGCGAAGGACGCCGCCCTCTTCAACAGCTTCCACATCTCCGCAGCTATGACGAAACTTGCAAGGTTCAAGAAGAGGCGCCAGGTAGGCCAGGCTGATGCGAGCAGCCCTGTGTGGGCTACGCTCTCAGTCCGAGTGAGTGATATGCTGGAGCAAGACCTGCTGCCGCCACGCGAAGCAGCCAATGTGTTCTATGCTGCGGGTGAACTTTATCAGGAAATGGGCAAGCACATGACAAAGGTGTTGCCACTGCTTTGCGACTCTGTTCACAAGAAAGCGGCCGGCATGGCAGAGCAAGCACTCTCCAACTGCCTTCTGGCAGTGGTGAAGCTTGAAGATGCATCACCAGATGTGTTGACGGTCGTGTCAGCCCTTGCTATGCACATTCCTGCCAAAGTTGGGGCCATGACAACGCAAGGAATGTCCAACTGCTTGTTGGCAGCTGCAAAGCTCCAAGACTCATCGCCAGAGGTACTGGATATCGTGCCAGCCCTCGCCAAGTTCTTGCCGCACAAGGTTGGCGATATGATCCCTCAAGCACTGTCCAACTCCCTGTGGGCAGCTGCGAAGCTTCAAGATTGAGCACCCGAGATGCTGGATGCGGTGCCAGCTCTTGTGCAGCATGTTCGTCACAAGGTTGAGGTTGGGCACATGGATCCTCAAGGACTTTCCAACTGCCTGTGGGCAGCGGCAAGGCTCCAAGATTCAGTTCCGAAGGTTTTGGAAGCAGTGCCCACCATAGCAAGGCGCATGCAGGAGATCGTCGACATCATGAACATGCAAGACTTGTCCAACAACTTCTGGGCAGTGGGGGAGCTCAATGCGGTCGAGCCTGAAGTGCTGCACTGGCGCCAATGCTCATTGGACGTATCCAGCCCCAGATCAGGAGACTGAGGATGGATCAGCTGTCTATGTCCCTGAAGGCTGCTCGGCAACTTGGGGAAGAAATGTTGTTCGCCAAGTTGCAAGCAGAACTCGACCGCCGGCAGCAATAATTGCTGCTAGCAGGCTTCCATGTGCATGCTGGTCCATAATTAATCAGTTGAGTGCATGGTTTGTGCACTTTGATGATATGTAGCTTGTTGTCGAATGGGAGCTTGCAACTGCCACTCCCGTATGCATTCGTGCACCCCGGCCCTCCCTGTGCCCTCCGGGAGCACGTGTGGGGTCTTGAGTGCAAGGGTACGAGGGGGTGCTGCTGTTGCTGCCGCTGCAACATGTCCCAAAGCTGCTTCAACAGCACGTTTCTTGGCGCATACCTCCTGCCCTCCTGCCCTATGGAGGTTTGCATCGTAGACCCGGAGCTTGACGACGCCTGGCTCTTGCCCCTACAGGCTCCGATGGGCTGGTGCATTCGAGGCTCATTGAACCTGACGATATGAAACCATTCTAGGTCCTGGTCTCTGAGCGGTTGACGGGCTTGCTGGAGTTCAGGGTCCGCAGCCTTCAGGTTGTCTCAAGCTTTTCATGGATCGGGCGTGTGGACAGAGATTTCGCTTGTATGGGAAGTCGAGACCATCTTATCACCAAGTTGTACAACGATCTTTGGTGCAACCCTCCTAGTTGCGTATACAGTAGGCGTCCTCGATGAAGTCATGCTTCAGCAATGCATGTGCCTGTGATTGGGCGAAGCCACGGACGCCCTCGCCCCTGAATGTTCTTGCACCCCGACCCTGTCAAGTGCCCTTCGGGAGCACGTCCGGGTCTTGAGTGCAGGGTATGACGGGGTGGCGCTGCTGTTGCACCCGCCGTGAGGCCTTAACCGATGTGCGTGGATGAGAGTCGCAAAACCTCGCTTTGTGTTCGGGAAAGCTTACAACACGCATTCAGCTAACTTTGACCGTCCAATGTCCTTGTGGGCAGGTGCCGCGGGCAAGTCCAATCTAAGAATCCGCATGTGGAGAAGCACCAGAGGATGCTCTCCAGCATGAAGAATCAGTGTATGGTTGGTCGCGGTACCTTGACAACAAACATTGCGCCATGATTCGCAATATCATAAGCTCTAGTAATACATGCATCACATGAACGACACGCAACAAGTTGCACCTGCCAAGAACGGCCGCCTAGAGCCTCCAAGCTTAAACCCGCCATCGTGAACCCCTGTAGACTCTGGCCGTATGCTTCTGCATGAAGCCCAGCAGAAAATCAGTGGTAAGGCATTCTAGTGCGCAAACCTCCAAAACAAGGCAGAAAAATGGCCCAATACCTTAACAGGCTATTATTCTACATACTTTTGGGGTCCAGGTAGTTGTGTGTGGGGAAGCCCCCAGCATCGAAGCTTCTCCGTTGGAGGTGCACACCCCAGCCTCGAGAGCAAGATCTTACAATGCTGGCCTCTTGTCCCACAGGCTCCGGTGTCTTCAGTTACTTGGTCAGGGAGGGAACTTTAAACTTCGGGTGTTTCTTTATTCGGTCGCAAGTCTGATTCTGTTCGAGGTCTGCTGCCTATTCAAGGAGAACTAGGAGGACACTCAATGCAAAGCCTTGTTGGCTGAAGGGCTGTGGCATTTGTTTTTTTTCGCTGGTTCTGAACGGCGTAGCGGCTAGACGTTGAACAGCGCGAATCCAGGCTTAGTTGTGCCTGGCTTTTGGTATGCTTTCGGGAGTCTAGGTGGTGTCGAGCCGTCGAGCTTCTTCGACTTCATCAGTTAGTGCAACTTTGTTGACAGGGTTTTGCCCCGCATATCATATGTGAGGAATGTCTCCTGATGGCGGCCTATGTTAATGTTTGGAGAGACCTGAGATACAACCCAGAGGAGCTACATGCCAGAGATTATTATAGTGCGCAGTTTGGAATGGTTGAACAAGCTGTCGAGTGTTTCCGGTTTTGGTTTCAAGGTCTGCAAGGCTTAATGTCAGTTTTATGTGGCTTCTTGCCAAAGTTGTGCTGCACTATGTCGAAAAGTTCATGTTGTTCGTGTTCCTTGGAAGCTTCAGGTCAAGATGTAGGGAGTGTTGTGCGCTCAGGCTGGCCACGGCCAGTAAGCCCCATGGAAGCTCCATCCGTGTGTGCTCATGGCACACGGAGCACTTGGATAGCTGCTGTCATGGTCGAGGATTTCGTTTGACAAGCTGTGCTTTGCAGGGCTTCGTGGCTCTCTGTGAAGACCCGAGATGAGAAAGCGGCCGGCATACCAGTGGACATTTCTTGCCACGCTTTTGGCTGAAAGCTGGCTTCGCAACAGACCTGAGCCCAGCATTTGTGGCAAAGTGGCAGCGAGGGCAAGGAGGTGCTTGCATACCTTTCCCCCGCTGTTCGCAGCGTCGGCTTCGGGCTGCCGAAGTCTCACAAGCCGAGTTCGAGGTGGGTTCCGCAAGCGAGGAGGGCGCTTGCCGGATCGCACTCCAGATGATGAAGCCAGACGGTTGACGGCTTACATATCGAAAGCGCGTTCGGCATCGGAGTTGCTGACTCGGACGGGCGGAGCCTTGGAGACTGCGGCCCTCTTCAACCATGTCCACATGTCTGCGGCGTTGACGAAGCTTTCGAAGTTCAAGAAGAGGCATCAATTTCGCCCGTCCGATTCGAGCAGCCCTGTGTGGGCAAAGCTCTCGCATCGGCTGGATGTAATGCTCAGGGAAGACTCGCTACCACCACGTCAAGTAGCCAATGTTCTCTACTCCATCCATGAGCTTTACGAAGAGATGCGCCAAAGATGCTGGTTGCTGTGCCAGCTCTTGTCGACCGCATACCTGACCAAGTGCAACGCATGAATGCGCAGGAGTTGTCCAACTGCCTCTGGGCATCTGCGAGGCTCCACGATGCATCGCCAGAAGTGCTGCATGCCATGCCAGCCCTGGCACAGCACCTGCTGGACAAGACTGAGGACATGATGCATCGCCAGCTTTATCGGCTGCTGCGCCAGCCTTTGCAAAATGCATAGCTCCCGACAGCTGCATCCATAGATTTTCAAGACCTACTGCCTGTCTGTCTGCTTGTTGGAAACTGCGAATCTTCAAGATCCAGCTCAACTGGTGCCTCAGAGTCGTGTAGCTCCGAGGTCAGTGGATGTGGCTCTCGAACTTGTCCACCGTAGTTTCGATCCGGGCAGTTGGGAAGCTCGAGGATTCTGCACACGTCGATTCGGTCAACCCGGAAGCTCGGGGAGTTTGAGCCCGACCACGAGCAGCAAGACTCTCTCCTTGAAGGCATGCTTCGCTCGTCCGATCGAGGAGGACCACTTTGTTGGATCCCGACGGGCAGTCCGAGTTGCACATGCATCTGACAATATGTTTGCAAGGCATCCATACTTTTAAGTTTCTCTCTGCCGAAGGAGTGACTTCTAATCGGACAACGGCAACAACACGGCCCTGAGGATTTTTCAAACCTCTGTAGTCGCATATCCTGTTTGTTTGAGCCCTTCAGTTCGAGTTTTCGGCCCCTAACCCTCCGAGTATATTAGTAGGACCGCATGCTCGCCAGCAAGTACCAATTGCTGGTCCTTGAAAGGTGCGAAGCCTGCGAAGCCTTGCCTCGGATCTTGTGTTGGCAGCCGGCCCGGCAATGGAGATGAACTGGTGAGTCATGTGCATCCTGGCTTCGGGTTCAGGGGCTTGCAAGATACTTTTGGGAGCTTGGTTAAGTTGATAGGTGCTTGGCTGGCATAGTTAGATTCGTGGCTAAAGGTTAACGTCTTCAAGTTAGATTTCTGGAGATCGAGTTTGGACCAGATGTTTCCAGTCTTGGCGATTTCCGACAACTTCTGCCATATAAGCTGTGGTCCTCGCAAGCCGTTGGTTGGGTTTGGGGGGATAACCGGGATAGAGGCCGATTGAGGCCTTTAATTTTTAGTTGCATCTCCCTCGAACTTTTGGGAATTTCGAGCAGTATAGTAGAAAACAACCTCCTTCTACACCATAAGCCATGACCTACAAAATGTTCAAAAGCCACTTTAAATAGAATCCTTTACTTACACAGCAAACTTCCCGAAATCTACCGAAGCATGGAGGCAGAGTGGCGTAACCCCCAAGCTGAGGATGTGAGCGAGTGACGGCTCCTTTGGGGCTTGGAGAGTTGTCGTGGAGGCTCCGGGGGTGGCTGTGCGGATGACCGATGTTTGTAGTGACTTACATTGTAGGGCACTTGACATGTACGCGACTCCACATACTGCTGCTTCCGGCTTTATACTGATTTTGCATTGCTGCGCGCGTTTGTTTACCGATTTTTGACGCCTTTAGGTGGAAGCTTGTATTTGAGGGATCTCGGGGATGTTCGGCAACGCCTTGTTTGCAATCTGGCAGCTACTCTCGGTCGTATGTTTCTCGCTACCTCATCGTTTTTAGGGTGGGGATCGAACTCACATCGAAGCTGGTTCTCAGAAGTGCTTGCTTCTCCCCGACAGATGCACCTGCAGAGGCAGGATGTAGTGCCGTGCATGCAATCGATCGTCTTTGCGATCTGCCATACAGAATGCGAAAAGAGGTGTAGATGTCGTGCACGCCCCGTGTCAGAGATGTATCGTTCCTGCAGCCGTGATTGTTCCAGTTGGCTCGAAGACTCGAGCTTCCTAATCACAGTGATGGATCACAAGGCCTCGGTAGCAGGGCTTTGTCGACGAAGGGGTCCGTGTATGCCAGGGCAGTTGCTATGGCTGGTCGTGCCAGCTGCCCTGTCAGGCTGCTGTCTCACCTTTCCTGGATGGAACTCCCACGCAGCAACTGTCTGGCTAGCATCCCCTCCTGGGATGGGCATGCCTGGCTCTAGTTCCCGAGCCAAATGCGGCGGCTCCACCCGAAAGATTCGTCGGAGAGTCCGAGAGCCAAGGCGCCAACCTCCCGACCCGGTTCGGGACGCGAGAGTTTTGACGAGTCGGATCACGGAGACGAGCTCTGCATCAGAGCTACTCACAGTCTTGGATGAGCACATGAATCGCAAGGTCTTCAACGAATATCACATCTCTGCAGGCATGACGAAGCTCGCAAGGTTCAAAAAAACCTTCCGTGCCGTGTCGCCTGGACTGTTGGCTGTCGTGCCAGCATTTGCAGCGCGGATACAAGAGAAGGCAGAGGACATTGGCCCTCGGGGACTTGCGAATTGCATGTGGGCAGCGTCCGAGCTTCAACATGCATTGCCAGAGATTCTTCCTGTTGTGCCGGTTCTCGTGAAATTTGTTCCCGACAAGATTGCCGACATGAATGAACAGCACTTGGCCAACTGTTTTTTGGCAGCTGCAAAGCTTCAAGATGAGTCTCCGGTGGTTCTGGATGTTGTGCCTGCCCTGGCAGAGTGCATACCGCCCAAGGTGGACGATATGATTCCACAAGCTTTGGCCAATTGCCTGTGGGCAGCTGAGAAACTCCAAGATGCTTCGCCGGAGGTGTTGCATTGCGTTCCAGCCCTTGCGCAACAGATACCGGGCAAAGTTCAGAGCATGACCTCTCAAGAGCTGTCCAACTGTTTCTTAATGGCTGCCAAGCTCCAAGACTCAGCGCCACAGGTGTTGGAAGCTGTTCCAGCCCTCGTGAATCGCATGCAAGGGGACAGCGGCCCGATGAATTCGCAGGATTTGGCCAACAACTTTTGGGCGGTAGCAAAGCTTAAGGATGTGACGCCTGAAGTGCAAGTCCTGGCCCCGGAGCTCATTCATTGCATCATCTCCGAAATCGGGAGGTTGCGGAAGGCAGAGCTGGAAATGTCCGTCAAGGCGGCTTTGCGGCTTGGGGAGACCGACCTCGCAACCAGGTTGCAGACAGAACTCGGCTCCCGGCAGAGCTTGCGTCTGCAACCATGAGTTTTTGAAGGCAAACTTAGACTTGGAAGATCTCTCTTTGCCTAAGGTTAGACAGGTTAGAGACTGCTGCATGCGCTTGCACCCGGATCCTGTCCTGCGCTCTCCGTGAGCACGTCGGGGTCTTGAGTGCAAGGGTATGAAGGGCTGACTGCAGGTGTTGTTGCCACGACGCCTCGCACTTGTCTAGATTTTCGCGGATTGTGCGGATGGAGCAAAATTGGGAGAGCTGCAACACTGATCGCAAGAACGGTCTAGGCGAGAGTTCGTGGAGCATTGTCTCCAACCACTTGCACCCTAAGTACTGTATAGGATTATTGTTACTTACAGGGGCCCCAAGTAAGGCTTCCCTGGTAATTTGTATTGGGGACTCCAGGAAGGCCCCACCAGAGCTCGAGAGAGTGCACCATTGTTCCGGCTCTTCCCATGTCTTTGTGCTACATGCAAAGCTGCATGGCACCTGCCGATTCCAGTAATACAGCCCCCTAGCTAACAGGCTCGACACCGCAGGCAGCTTGAACCTCGGTCCCGATTTCTCTGCCGTCTACAGAGGCGCAAACGACAGCATCGGACGTTCTCGACGTCGGCCTCCTTTCCCGGAAGCCCGCGGCCCAACTTGGTGTGTTCAGGACTTCAAGGACTGGAATTCGGTTCAGGTTTCGAGCATTCTGCTAGTCCGGTGAAGCTTTACAGTATTACTCTTTGAGCATTTGTCTGCTTCCACATCAGCCTGCTGTCTCCGTTGTAAACCATCTCAGTACATGTTATTATGAGTAGAGTCTTTTGACCCGATTGCAACTTTCTGGTCTGTAAATGGGATGAAAAACGCTCGGGAGTCTATACGAATCAATCTGAAACCCTTAAACCGTAAACCAGTACAGGGCCTACAAACCTACAGTCCCCGCACACACAGTTTGAAAGCCTGTTAAATCCGCGAAGCACCAGGGCAGGGACAGACAGGAGCTTCCACGCTCCCGAACACTGCGTAACTTTGGGTTGTTTGTTCCATGAACAGGTCGCGTGTTGAATAACTACAGCAAGGAGTCGCCGTTCAAGCTTTGGGGATGGACGCGTTTGGAGGGACACGCGAGACCAGGTGCACAGAGCACGGGAATGATGACCCATCTGTTTGGTTTCAGTTGCAAGTCGCAGAGGGAAGTCTCGATTTTCAAAGCTTGAGGCCTCGGTGGAAACTGACCAGCAGGTTTTTTTCACTCGATTCAGCTGAATTAAGTAAAGCGCAGTCAGAAGGCCTCTGAATTTGCGGGCAGGTCCAGTCGACACTACCCCACTGATGACATTCTCCTGCAAGATGGTGGTCTATGAGGTCCTGAAACTTCGGTGACTTCAGTCCGAAATGGTTGAATGTTCATTGTGTACTATAGTCCTTCACATGTTATGTGTTGTTGGTTTGAAGTAGTCAGCCTCAAAGTCAGGTCCAGGATTTGTCAGGGGGGCTCATGGCTTTCGGGTTTTGCTTGGAGGTCTCAATCTTTGATGCACCCACATGGAATTTACGACACTGTGAAGTCCGGAAGTGCAGTTGCGACAGGAAGCGAGCGTTTAACTGTTCCTTTCACTGCCTTCACTTTGCCGTGCATCAGGGCCCTCTTCGACTGGGGCCTGCAAAGGCACGCACCCCTCCTGAGCACCCGGAGTATGTCAGGGATGTTGAGGGATACGACTAGCAGTCGTGCCTGGTGCCACGCAGGTGTACTGTGCATGCAATGTTTCGGGGATGTGTCCTCCGTTGGCAGCTGCGAGGGTTCGAATCAGTTCGAAGGCTCCAGACTCCAGCTTTCCGAATCACTTCGATGGATCGCAACACGTCGGCCGCGAGGATCTCACGAGCAGCAGCTTCCTCCGTGCCAGGGCGGCTTCACTGGCCGCCTGGCCGAGTCGTTGCAGCAGTCATTATGTCGGCATGTTGCTGGCTCACTTGCACTCATATGATCATCTGCGCAGCAATTTGGGGATCAACTTGTCCCGGAATCGGCTTGCTGGGTGATGCAAGGGCGACTTACGGCGGATTGGCCAGCAAAATTCCGAAAAGAGTTCGGGAGCCAAGTCGCCAGGCCACCGACACCAAAAACCCAGAGAAGGAGGCAAAAGCTTTGACCAGCCGGATCACCAAGGTCAGCTCAGCCGCGGAACTGCTCGATCTTCTTGGTAAACAGATGCAGAGCAAGATCTTGAATGAGTACCATATGACTGCATTCATGACGAAGCTTGCCAGGTTCAAAAGGTGGAACCAGCTTCGCCAAGCGGATGCGAATAGCCCAGCCTGGGCACAGCTGACAGTGCGGCTGCAAGACATGTTGCGCAACGACTCGCTGTCACCACGTAGCACCGCCAATGTCTTCTACGCATTAGGCGAGCTTTACGAGGAAATGAATCTCCACATCTTTCAGATTCTGCCACAACTTTGCAAGACCGTTCGGAGAAAAGCTGTCAGCATGAACGAACAAGCAATGTCCAACTGTTTGCTGGCAGCTGCGAAGCTCCAAGATGCATGTCCGAAGGCGCTGTCTATCGTGGCATCAATTGCGAATCACATAAAGAGCAAAGTCAGATCTATGAACTCTCAGGATTTGGCTAATTGCCTGTGGGCAGCTGCAAAGCTCCAAGATGCATCGCCAGAAGTATTGATTGCAGTGCCGGCCCTTGCGAAGGGCATACCGAATAGGGCACGCAACATGAAACCTCAAGAGTTATCCAACTGCTTGTGGGCAGCTGCCAAGCTCAAAGACACGTCACCCAAGGTGTTGGATGCGGTACCGGCCCTTGTGAAGTGCATACCGGACAAGGTTAAAGACATGACTCCGCAAGCATTATCCAACTGCCTGTGTGCCGCTGCGACGCTCCGCGATGCATCGCCAAAGGTGTTGAGTGCGGTGCCAGCCCTTGCAGAGCGCATGCCGTATGAGGTGCAAGGCATGATTCCTCAAGCGCTGCGCATGTCAAGTGAGGCAGCCCGGCGGCTTGGGGAGGAAGAGTTGGCAGCCAAGCTAAAGGCAGAGCTGGACCGCCGGAAGCGGTGAGCCTGCCCTTCTTTATCATGTTTGAATAACTATTTTTCTAGATGAAAGTCTGCAAGGTTGCCAGTTCTGGATTTGAACAAAAGTGTAGCTGCATGTAGGATCTAATCTCTATCTTTCACACTTTGGTGAATGTGCTCGTGCTTCTATCACAGGCTTTGCGACCCCTCGATTTGCACAGACAGGCAGAACGGTGACCTTTTTGTAAATACGCGCACGCATTGATTTGATCCGACCGAGTTCAAAACTCCGCTGCGATGCGACCTTGCGGGTCGCAGCGGACGCACTCGCCCCTGCATGCTCCTGCACCCCGACCCTGTCCTGTGCCCTTCGGGAGCACGTCTGGGTCTTGAGTGCAAGGAGCTGAGGGGGTGGTCGTCTCTGTCAACGAAGAGGTCAAGTTTTCCTTAGATTTTTCTGCAGAGAATTGTGAAATGTAGCAGGCAGCATGCGCTTTCACTGGTCAAGCATGTCTTCGGAGCCAACCCAGCATGCCCCGAGAATCACGATGCGGCACTTGCTGTCGCGAGCAGCAGTCAGAACGGTTCTGTCAACGTTGTCAGCTGTAGCCTCTATAGTGACTCTATAGCATCTGAAGTCACCAAGCTGCATATTGAGTATAGCAGCTAACCGGCTTGCTGTATTCGGGACCTCAAAATGACACTTGTATTGTGGACATGTAAACTGATGAGTGACATAGAGTTCGAAACAGTCCGTGTCATGTATCAGTACTTTGCCGTTGGAGTCTGTAGAGGCCTCGTCCTATGTTCGGTTCGGTTGCCACTCTGCAGAGAATTTTGTAGCAAGGTCAGAACCTTTACAGGCTTGCGTCGGGAGCTTTTAATCGTGCTGTCAGGCCCCCCCCCCTACCCATCTGGCAAGTAATGCCAAGTTGCAACTGGGCCGGTTGCAATAGGAGAAGCTGTACACACGTTAACCTCCTCAGCCCAGGCATGAGAATCTCGGTACAGGATAAGACATACCTCGAAAAGTTCATCATCTCAAACATACGTAAGATGAAGGCATGAACTTAAACGTGTGGTGAAGCTGCAGCTAGATGAGTCAACATCATTATATTTACAGATTATCGAAGGCATCAGGCTCTGCTGCGGGGTTTCAACACGAAGGGTTTCTAGGACTCGTCTTACGACTTAAGAGTGACCAGCCGGCCGAATATTTCAACCTGTGCAGCGCAAGTGATCGTTTACATACCGTCCGTCCTAGACTACTGCTGCCGCTTCGTGTAATTTAACTTTGCATGCCGATCCTGCAAAGACTCTGGAAGCTCGCAAATTTGCGGTTTCGGGCCAGCTTGGTCTGCGAATTTGCGAGTCTGCAACGCTATTTTAGTTCTATAGTGCTCGCTGGTCCTGCGCATCTAGGTTACATCAGGAAATGCATTTATAGTATGGCCTGATTTTTCCTCGCAGGGCTCAGGAAGTCTTCCATCGTTGCCGCGACCTGCCCGAGGTTCTTGCGAAGGCACGCTGCAGCTTTCTTTGCGCGTGCTGAGCCAATCATCGACCTTGAATTGATGGATACCATCACTTGTTCCCTGCAGCCATTGTGAGTATCTTGGAGTGTCATGCTCGTCAAGCAATTGCTACCACTCAAGCAGATTCGAAGTCTCGAGCTTCTTAGTAGCCCACGATGGATCGCAAGGCGTCGGCTTCGAAGTTGTTTCGACCTGCAGGAGCGGGGGCGCCGCTTCGAGGGTTGTTCGGATGTATAGACATCAAGCAAAAACCTACAATCCCAGCAAACGGAGTACTCAATCCCAAGCCTCACAAAACAAGTTGGAAACGCCTTCGGTATGTGCCGCTGCCATGGCTACCGGAGCAGCGCGAAGAAACCGGACCGCCCCCTTCCAGAGACTCCAAAACTCCTCAATTAAGGAATATACCTTAAATCATACTAGGGTTCCCGCCATAATTCAAGGGATATTCCTTACTCAGGGTGTTTTGCAGTCTCCGGGTTTTTGTGTTGCTCCTGAGTTGAGACCGGCTTTGGCTTTTTGGGCCTTAGCTGATAGATTTTACACAGCTTCTGGCTTCTATTTGGATTGGGGTGTATACGGTCCCAAAGGTTCCTTGACTGCATTGTGGGCAAGATCGGCGTTGAGGAAAAAGCTGATGAGAGTTTCGGGGTCTTTTCATATTTAATTGGTGGTTCACTGGTGCTGTCTAGATTCTAGATGTGCAAGGTCCCTGGCAAAAGGTTTACCGGTCTCATGAGCAAGCTTTAAAACTCTATCGAACCTCCAGCACTCTGAATCGTACACCCCTGTCGTCTTCAAAAGCCAAGCCCATGCCTAGCGCATAAGCCCTTTTGGGTTTGGGGGTTTTAGAGCATCTGGGTTTCAGAGTCTCAGAGCTCAGAGAGTAGCTTGTTGTTCGGGTTGCAATGGGTTTTGTGGAAGATCCAAAGCCTTCGTTTGAACCCTCAACCCTAAACCTAAACCCGATAAGCCCAAACCCTCTGGACCATAAGGCATAAACCCTCTAAGCCCCAAACCCTCAAAACCCTAAGCCCTAAACCCTGACCCCCTGCACCCTAAACCGGCTCACCATGCAGGAAGAAACCCCAAGCCGAAGGGGACGCCCCTGCAGCAGGGGCTGCGGGGACATGGAAGCTTTTAGGCCCCGTGAGGGCTTCTTGTTGGGGCCCAGCTTCTGCGGAATTTACGATCGGAGGTTTATGGTTAGTGTCAGCCGAACTCTATCTCTGCCTGTTGTTTTCGTGCGTGGGTGTTTGTGTAAGGTTGTATGTAGGCAATTTTTCCAGTTGAGAGGGTGACGCGAACCATGGCTTGGCGGATTTGGATTTGCCTGGTGAAGCAGCATTGAGGGAATCTTCGGGGTCTCGGAATAACTGGCCTTTGGGTTTGAGGCTTTCGGCAACAAAGGGCTCATGTTTTTTTTGCTGAGGGCTCCAGGGTTGGGACTTGCAACTTGCAAGTGTTACAGTATGTTGCAATCAATATCCGCATCTAGAGTATGCCTTGCCTTGCGGCGTAAGTACGCTGTGGACAACTCCTTATAATAAGTCCTACTGTCACGCCGTTTTCAACTGTAGGATCTCCATGCTAGCCAAGACAAGCCCTATACTGGAACTTGAAGACAACAACCCTAAACCCCTGAACCGACTCACCGACCGCCACAGCATGGGAGGAACGGCGGCGCGCGCCGGCTTTGGGCAGGGCCCAGGTGTGTTTCTCCCTGCGAAGGAGCCCTGCCTTTGTGACGGTTCGGGCGTCAGAGGATTGGGGTTTGGGGTTTCGGGTTGAGGATTTCTTAGATAGTCAACCGGGGAACTTTAAACTTTTTGGCCTTGTATAGTAGCTCTATCTTAGAAAATATGAACTTTTTGGGGCCCGGTTGTTGAAGAAGAGACATTTAGGTAGGGTTTGCACAATGTGTATGTGATTTCGCTTTGCAGAGCTGAACTTCCGGGGGTTCGAGCTCACAGCTCTTGCATCTGTTGCCAGTGAAGTTTGAAGTCAAGGTTGCAGTCAAAGGGATGAGCAAACACGAGCCAAATATTATGATATGTTATATTATAATATAGTATTATATCATATTTTACTATATTATATATAGTCTATTCTATTCTATTCGCAGCCGGAGGTTTCCCTTGATGCGTCGGCGCCGATATCGAAGCCCTATACTAGTAGCAGCGCCAGCAGGAGCTGAAGAAGCTCGGCCGCGTCGGCTGCAGACAGCAACCCTACACGGGACCGTCTACTTTGGACAGATCGTTAGATGTAAACATGTCATAATCCAACAATGGGACATCCATGGTAGGCTTACGCGATCAATTGACGATGCTCCAAGGAAGTACAGTAGAAGCTAGAAAGTTGGAACATCATTAGCCTCATGTCCTTAAAGTAAAGCAAAGGGAATCCCAGCATGAATCATCCTAAATCGATGTTCCAACTTTCTGGGGTTCACTATAGTGGGGACACATCAAACCTTCGTCGGACTCGCTGGTTGAATTCATTTCGAGGAGTGCCTGAACCTCCTCAACCGGCGACCCCGAACCTGCCCCCCCTAATGTAGGAACCTGATTAAGAAACCCTGGGCCTATAACCCCAAGATAGTAGGATTCATATCAGGAGCCCTAATAAAGGCCCAAGGTTTCTTAATTAGGTTCCGACATTACACTAGAAGCCTTCTACGAACCCCGACGTGTCCTTGCCAACAGAAGCTTCTCGAACGGCTCCTTCAACTCGGGGTTACCGACACTGGATAAGCTAAGGTAAACGGGACCTCAGCCAAAAAAACACTCTAAGCCGTCAAACCCTCAACCCTAAATCCCTAAGCCCTAAACCCCTAAACTCTAAACCCACAAACCCTAAAACCCCCCTCACTGAGTCCCCTGAGCCCTTAACCTAGGTTCCTGAGTAGTACCCTTNCCCCCCCACCTTTCTTGCAAGGCCTCAGCGCCGGCGACGTGGTCCTCCTGCGGTCGCCGCGCGGCCGCCGAACTGTGGCGGCCTGCGAGGCCCCCACGTGGCTTTAGAAGGTCTCAGGTGGTTTAGGGTTTGGAGGTTTATGGGGGTTTTGGGGTTTAGAAGGTTTCAGGTGGTGTAGGGTTTGGGGGTTTAGGGGTTTAAGTTTTTGGGTTTCAGGTTTAGGGTTTAGGGGATTTTAGGCTTTAAGTTTTAGGGTTGAAGTTAGGGTTTAGGGTTTTAGGATTTTAGGGTTTAAGGTTTAATTTTTTTCTGCAGGGATGTTGCTTCAAGTGATGGGTTGAGTTCCATTGCTGGACATGTATGAACTTTTGGCTCGAGGTTATGGTTTTCTCTAGGGTTCCGGGATTGGCCCTGCTGCTGCGAGCGTTCAAAGGGGCTTCACGATGGCTGCACCACCAGGAGCTCGAAGACGTAGCCCATGAACCACAGCCCAAAGGGTCCAAGTACCAATATGATAGCTACTTAGTAAATATGTGTGCCCCAAAGTATTTATATACTACACTACTACTTTGATCCTTTGGGCAGGTCGCCAGACAAGTGCCACGCCCCAATTGCATGTATCGCAGCTCTTAGGATTCGGCAGTCATCAGGATCCCTGCAGCTTCTCATAGGAAACTTGCCCTTTGGAGCCCCTCAGCAACCCTAGCAAACCGGTAGATTAAACCCTAAACCCTAGACCCCAAACCCTAAAAACCCTAGATTAAACCCTCAACCCTAAACCCTGTAGGTTTTTGGTGACTCAAATCTGCCAGGCGGGCGGCAGAGAGGCAGCCCGGCATTGAGTTCCGGAGTCTCATATTCTAGCTTCGCCCCAAGAGAAATTTAACGAGGGACCACAATTTTCGGCAGAACCATCAACGCCTACTTGGAGGATCATGGGACTTAGTAAGTAGGCTTAGAAGTACCTTAATTAGGGTTATAAGTAGATATAAGTATAGTTACCTTACTTGCAACCCTACTTACTAAGTCCCCTGATCCTCCAAGTAGATGCCCCATGTCATCATGAGCCCCAGGCCCTAGCCTTTAAGTCTAAGTCCCCTGCATCGTCGAGGTTTTCAGAAGCGTCATTGAAGCTGTCAGACTTTGAAGAGTTTCAGGTCTCAGGTCGTAGTGATAACCGGATACTCCAAGTAGTTCAGGCTTTCATACTGCTCGAGCTCGATGTCGTCCTGCTTATTCGGTGGTTTTCTGTTGCTTTAAAGGGTTGACGGCTGTCAGGCAAGCATGACTTGGGGCTTAAGTCGGAAGGCTTTCGGTTAAGCCCTAAAATTCCTAAAACCCTAAACCCTAAACCGGAACCCGGGGACATGGACGCAAGGTCGTCCATGGAGGTTTCACGCCCGGGTCATCCTGGTAATTTCCAGGTTCAAGTCTGGTGTTTATTTGTTCGGGTTCAAGCAAGCTTTGAAACGTTGGGTTCGCTTAGGTTTTAACCACAATACTCGGCCCTGGTGGTCACCCAACACCAACAACGCAAAGAGCTCGAAGTCTGGTGCGCAGGGATGGGCAAAGACCCCCTCAACGCATGGATCCAAAAACATCAACCAGTGCCACGCTTTTCACATCTTGCACACCCCAAACCCTTCACCTCCAGGCTACAGACACAGATCCTCCATCCGACCGTGAGCTTTGACCTCCAAAAGAACAGATAGCTTTGTAGTAACGAAAGAGCAACATCAAGGGTGACAGGACTTGCGATACGAGCCTGCGTAGTCATGTGCATAGCAGCCTAAGGAGAAGGAATTCAAGTCTTCCCGTGTTGCCTGAGGGCGGTATCCTGCTAACTCTCTCAGCCTTGCGTTCACTCGCCGTGGAGGAGGGCGAGGAGATGCCGCGGATGCTAACTACCGAAGTTACCAAACTCCGAGATGTACCGTAGTGAAGCATCGAGAGATAGAAAGGTGGAAGTACTATTATCAGTCTTCGAAGCCACAGAAGTTTGGCTTTTTGGTTTCGGCTCATCTGCATTCGCGACGGTGCTCTGAATATTCGGAGGTAAGGAACCAGCTAAGGAGCCGACAATCAAGCTGAATCTGCGGATATCTGCGGTCTAGGATTCCGTTCTGTGTGGCTCTGCTGCGCTTCTTGCTTCCGCTGGCGAACTTCAAGGGCGCCCGATTCGGAACTATCGTGAAAACTGTTTTTGTAAGCCTTCCTTGCTCTAGTTTATAAGTATTGAGCCCCTGCCTCACCCCAGCCGATGCAAGTCCGAAGGAGATAACTTGGGACTCCGACTTTGATGCCTTCGAAGCGGCAGAAGTGGTTGCCCCTCGCCTCGACAATTGGATAAGTGCGCATGCAGGCAGATTTCGGCTGAGGTTTTTGGTTGTGGGACCTGGATTTGTTGGACAAAGAAATCACTGCTGTTGTCATGTACCTACGATTTTACGGTGCAGTCCTTATAGATAACTTCTCAAGCCTGCGCAGCAACACCTTCCAAGCTGAGAGACTCGCAGAATTCTCTTGCTTCTGGGCCCCAAACCCTAAACCCCTAAAGCCTAAACTGTAAACCCTAACCCCTTAAACCCTGAACCCCGAACTTAGATGCTGGAGGTGCAGACTTCGAGCGAGCTGGCGCTTGGCTGGCCCGCGATGGCCTCGGGGCTCCAGCTGGACAAGCATCTCGGCTGCCTATCAAAAAGAAGGCTCTACTGATACTCATACTAAAGGGCTCTACGGATGTTCATCCAGTCCACTTGGAGGATCATGGGACTTAGTAAGTATGGTTTTTGAATTAAGGCAAATATACTCATATTTACAAGCATCTCGGCTCACTTTAAACAAAGGGCCTCTACTGATGTTCATAAGTAACTAACTTTGTTACGCTGCCGGCAGCCCCCAAATGGACAGGACACCTCACAAACCCTCGTTTCAACAGGAGAGTGCTGATGTTCATACGAAAGGGCTCTGCTGATGTTCATAAAATTTTGGGAAGGGTGTATCTTCGGGAGGATCTGGGGATTCGCGGGCTTATAGGGTTTATAGGGCTCGTGGCATCGTCTCTGCTTCGAAAGACTGATCCTAAAATCGGGGTCAGGGCTTCTAGGCTTTGCCTTGGCTATTTATGGAATGTCGAGGTTCAGGGCCAGGGCAGGGCTAGGGCTAGGAGGCTTATCTACAATAGGAAGTTTGACTGTCGTTTCTAGAAACCCTAAACCCTAAACCCTGTTGCCATTTCAGTCTCGGGGTGTAGGGTATCCCACAAGCATCCCCGGGGCTATCTTCAGGGGTGAGGGAAAGATCGGGTCAGGCTGATTTAGGGCTCACTCAAAGCCTTCTTCAGAACTAAAGGAAGACCTAGGACTCTCAGAGCCGTCTCCTGCCTTCACATTGTGCGAAGGGTTCAGTTTTTAACTGTTTAGGGTTTCGGATTTGGGGTTTCGGAAAGGTACCTCAAAGCCGTCCTTGACGGTGCGCTGCTGGTGACTGGGGATGTGCGGCTGATTTCCTTCAACGGCCAGGCGCGAGGCTAAGGGTCGGAGCTGTTGGTTTACTTGTCGGGCGGAGGTCCCATGGCAATGCTTAATCTGATCTACTGGACAGTTCCCAGCTTAACCCTGCGTTCCTGTAGGGTGCATCTGCGTGTTGGAACTTGATTACGAGTCTCACATGACACTTGCCGATTCAAGTGTCGAACACGCTGCCTTACAGTTTCAATCAGTCTGGCAACTGAGGCATCCTAGTGGCCCCACCCTAAATACAGCTCGGGAAGAACTTACTCCATAAGCCCCTCAACCTTCAACCCTAAACCCAGAACTTGTAACCCCAGAAGCTCCAAAGCACTTGAAGCTCTGGGTCTGAACAACTAGCTATTCATCTTATTTCCTTATAGTCCTGTAGTCCTCATTATACTTATACACCATACATTGCCGCAAGACCCTATATTTTAATTGTGAAGGTCGTTGTCGTCTTTCTGCAAGCCCGTCCCAGGCATGGCAGTTTGAAGTCGCCCGCTGTGGAGGGCGAGGTCCCTCAGAAAATGCAGAGTGCCCCGGATGCCTCGGAAGACTGTTGGAGGTCATGTACCTCAGGTTATATCTTGTATTAGTAAGTAAGAGCCCTATGTTGGGATGACTTCCGCACTTGGGGAGTTGATGTGGTTTCCGAAGAGCGGTCGGCCGAAGATGCTGACAACTCCAAGCCGTTTTACTGCGAGATGCCCTGCTTCAAAGCGTAGTGAAGCTGCTCGCCCCTAAACTCTAAACTCTAAACCCTAAACGGCCCTAAACCCCAAACCCCTCTGTAGAACCCTGTCGAACCCTTAAAAACCTAAACCCCCAGACACTTCTGCCCAGGTGGGAGGGCCCCTGGCTGGTCACGGACGTTTGGACCGCTGTTCAGATAAGGGAGTTTCCGGAAATAGGGCACCCTAATACAGTTTCCTAAATAGTAGGATCCTTACTATAAGGACCCAACATAAGGTACCCCAAGTTTTCGGAAACCCCCATGTGAGGGTTCATATGCGGGGCGCTCAGGAATTTCAGCAAAGAGCACGAGCCACCTCCATACTATAGGGGCCTCAATCATTGCCTGTACTGTTTTGGGGGGTTCGGTATAATCATAGTATAATGCTTCCCAAAACCCTATTCTAATTATCAAGGCCCCTATGTTAATCAAGCATTCCTTATTTCGGTATGTTGGGCTGTCTGGGCTTTACTTTCAGGGCTGGGGGGCTGGCATTTGGTTGCAAAGCTCCACATGGGTGGTTGTCAAAATTATGGTCCCTTTTTGGGCCCCTAATATAGTACGGCACCTATTATTTAGAGTACCCAAAAAGGGACCCTAATTTTGACAACCATATAGGATACTATTATAGTACCCTTGTAGATCCCTTATAGTAACCCTTATAGACCCCTTTAAAGGAACCCTAATTTTGACAACCACCCACATTTTCTAGCGAAGAAGTTTTCAACTCCAGAGTTCGACAGGAAAGGCCAGGCAGCCCTGGGACGGGAGCTGTTTAGGGTTTAGGGTCACAAGTCGCAAATGGGAGTTTCCTTAGGGGGTGACCTTAGTTTGCGGTCCCTATAATAAGGATCCTCCTATTTAGGGTACTATATTAGGGTTCCCCTATTTTCGGAAACTCTTAAATCTTCAAACCCCCGCGAACACCTTGAGCCCTTCCTTCAAGAGCCCCTCATCCGAAACCATATACCCAGAGACCCCGAAACCCTGAATTAAGGAATATCCTTTCGATTCTAATGGGAACCCCTAAACCCTAAACCCTAAACCTCGAGCCCTTCCTTCAGAACTTCAAGAGCCCTTCTCCGATACCTTAAAGGTTCAGGCCCTGCCTGTAGTCTCCAGTGTAGTTCCTTGTTTGGGTTACCTTGTAGGATCCTAGATTTACCTTATACTGGGCTTTGGAGTACCATACTTTAATACTTTTTTTCTTAAAGGAACCCTTATGAAATAAAAGTTTATACTTTTTTCTCCCTGGTTACTTAAAAGCCCAGTATAGGATCCTAAATATCACTTGGTAAAGCCGGAACAGGGACTTCTCTATGGAGACTATACCCGAAACCCGAAACCGAAACCCAAAACCTTAAACTCCCTAAACCCCAAGCCTAAACCTCCCCAAAAAATAACGAAGCCATGAACCCTAAACCCAATTCCCATTCCAAGGAGAAGACCTCCGTCCAGACTCGGGCTCCCAGTGCGCAGGCGGCGAGCGGCGGCGCAGATCGAGGCTTCTCACAGGCTGGGGGAGGGAAGCACGGCTGGGGATTTGTGTAGGTCTTGGGATTTAGGGTTTTAGGGTTTACGGCTTTATGGTTTTCGGGTTTAGGGTCTAGGGCTCAGGGCTTAATGAGGCTTCTCACAGGCCGGGGAAGCGACGCAGATTACGAGGCTTAGGGTTGAGAGTTATATAGGGCTTATAAGGTTTGTAGGGCGGCTTATAGGGTTTGTTTCGGTTTAAGGTTTATATAGGGTTTGTTTAGGTATAGAGCTTAGGGCTTGTAGGGTTTGTTTAGGTTTAGGGCTTAGGGCCTGTAGGGTTTGTTCAATTAGGTTTAGTGCTTAGGGCTTGTAGGGTTTGTTTAGGTTCACGGCTGGGAGTTCTGTCCTTAATGGAGTCACCGATGGGCTTCTGCAGTTGGCTTCTACCAGAAATCAGCATCTAGGGCTTCAGTTTTTTTTGCTGCGTAGCCGACACCCCAGAGATCCTGTCCAAGTTTCGTGAATCTGCTCAATGCCAGGATCTTTCAAACGTGGAGTCTCTAGCTTAGCTCTTCTCTCCATCTGTAACTCAATGCTCAGCAGACTTAGAATAAAGTTAAAGAGCCCGCGATACTGCAGCAGTTTCTCCATCCAGTGTCTAAGGAACGCCACATAGCCAACATCCAAAGCCGTGAGTGAGTCTCTCATAACTTGCTGCAGAGGTGGGAGGCTTGCGTGCCGTCGTCGACGAGTTGCGAAGTCGCATCATAAGGCTGCAGTGCAGCTGCTCCCCAGCCAAAAATCAGACATTCGGAAGCACCCTTGAATAAGTTTAGACATGTGGGATATTCTGTCAAGGCTACGTCGTGAAACCAAGGTGCCTCTGCGGCTCCGGATAGGGTTAGAAGAGTAGCACGAATCCAGGAGTCTTGCGTACTCAGTCCCGTAACCTTTTCAGGCCTCACACAGACCTTGTTGTTTTATCGCCAACATTCTTAAGTCTTCGTGGTTGCTGAAGTCAGCAATCCTGGCTGATGGTTGTTGTTTGGAGACGGAGTGCTCGATTAGTTGCTCCTCATGCAACCAGCCCGAGGCACTCGGACTTGCTTGGCCTTGAACCCGGAGCTTGCACACAATGGGTTAGGGTTTAAGTAGGGGTTTAGGGATCACCTAGACCCCCCAGCTACACCCTCCTGAATACCCGCTATTAAGGACCATAAGGGCCCTATTCAGGGATACTTGGCGCTTTAGGGATCAGGGCGCAGTTCAACAGATCATACCCAGGCTGCGCGAGGCAGTGCAGATGCCGCTGCAGCGACTCGGCTTGTGATCTCGAGTTGGACGGTGGACTTGAGGCTGCTCAGTTTTGGAGGTTGCGCTTCTCCATCTCGTTGTGATATGTTGTGATATACAGATAGATAGATAGATATAGAATATTATATATATATACTTCTATATTTATATATATATATATATATATATCTATATATATATATATACACAGTTAGGAACTTGCCAGACACGTTCGGATCCCGACTGCTTCTGCATGCGAGTGTAACGCTCGTTTGTTTTTTTGGCGAATTGGTACATGGGTGGTTGTCAAAATTATGGTCCCTTTTTGGGTCCCTAATATAGTACGGCACCTAATATTTAGGGTACCCAAAACGGGACCCTAATTTTGACAACCACCCACATTTGTTCTGGAGTTTGCTTGCCAGGAGTCACCAGCTTAGAGCACTTAGCTTAAACACAACGGTTCACAATCTGAAATTTGATGTCCCGAACCTAAGCCCGATAAAACCCTACTTGCAGGAGCATTGGACTTAGTAAGTAGGGTTATAGGTACCCTAACTGGGGCTATAAGTAGATATAACTATAGTTACGGTACTTATAACCCTAGTTACTAAGTCCCATGATCCTCCAAGTATATAAACTACAAGCCCCACCCCGGCCCCAAATCCTACACCCAAAATACACTAATTGCGCTACAGTCCTACACAAGCCCCACGATGAGCCCCGATTAAAACACCATATTCCTACAACCCTAAACCCTAAACTCTATTATGGTACTATGCCCAACTCCCCAAATCCCTAAACGTCCCAATTCAAACGACTTCTTACAACCCCCTTAAACCATATAAGCCCTGTACTACAAACAAACGTTGTATTGCCCTAAACCCGTAAACTCCTAATGTACCCATAACACGCTTTGCAAAATCCCCCAAACCCCTAAACCCCTAAACCCTAAACCCTAAACCCCATCACACGCTTTGTAAAACCCCCCAAACCCCTAATTAAACCCCAAAAGCCCTACAACCCTAAACCCTAAACTCGATTATGGTACTATACCCAACTCCCCAAATCCCTAAACGTCCCAGTTCAAAATCCCCCAAAGCGCGAGGCAGCCAACCCTAAACCCTAAACTCTAAACCGTGGAGGCAGCCTCAGCTCTATCGCCGCCTCGGGGCGGCGCCGCCTCGGGGAGCAGCTCGGCGAGGGCGTCGTAATTTTTGTTCTTGGGGTTTAGGGTTTAGGGGTTTGGGGTTTAGGGTTGTTTAGGGTTTTGGGTTTAGGGTTGTTTAGGGTTTAGGTTTTTGGGTTTAGGGTTCAGGGGTTTTGGTGTTTTAGGGTTTGGGGTTTAGGGTTTTGGGTTTTAGGGTTTGGGGTTTTTGGGTTTTGGGTTTTGGGTTTAGGGTATTGGGTTGGGGAGGGGGGGTTTGGGGTTGAATGTTTTGGGGTTTAGGGTTCTGGTTGGGGAAGTGGGCGGTTGGGGTTTGGGGTGAAGGGTTGAGTGCTTACGGTTTAGGCTAGTTCATGGTTTGGGATTCCGGGTTTAGCGCTGCATATCAGAGCCATTGCAGCCAAAGTCGTGGGCTTCCGTGGTTCTGTGGATTGTCGATAGGGGGCCGTTGCTGCTGAAGTGTGGTTCACCTTGTGGTGCTTTACAGCTTGTACTGTAGGGTTTGCGGCGGTATAAGTTTCGGGTTTAGGGTTCCGCTTTCAGGGTTTCGGAGCTTCAGCCTATATCCTCAATTCCCCCCCAAAAAAAGAGCACGCATGTCCTCAAGAAGAGGTGCTCCTCTTCGGGCCTCCGGGCACCGGGAAGACGCTTTTGGCGCGAAGTTTGGCCCAAGAGCCTTTTGGATGAATCGTGAGGAGCAAGAATGATCACCGAACTTTGTGAGTTCCGGTTTCCTGCGGTTTCAGGGCGTCTTCGGGGCTCCGGGGCTGTGGAACTTCGGTGGGAGAGTTTTTTTTTTTTTTTTCCGGATCTTGGGGATCTTCGGGTTCAGGATTTCGGGTCCGAGCCAAGGATTCCTCTAGGAATGGGTTTAGGGTTTAGGGTTTCAGAGATCTTCTTCCTTACTTCAGGACTTTCATGGGGCTGTCCTCAAACCCGGAACTTTAAACCCTAAACCTTGAACACTGGCTTCTAAACTTGAGCCCCGAACTCCAAAGTTCTCAACCGCATGCCCCAAACCCAAATTCTCAACCCTACGATGATCCCCACGGTAGCCAAGGCTCCAGTGCCCCTGCGAGCTCCTGGCAGCCACCGATTTCGTGGGTGGCGGCATTGGCGAGTCCGAAGAACGGACCGCCAGGGGTTGTGGGATTAGGGCCAGCGTTTAGGGTTTAGGGATCTTTTAGATACGTACCAATAACATTCCTTAGGGTTCCTCAGGGTAAGCATAACATATGCTATGACCCAAAACCCTGATATGGGGGTTTCCGAAAATAGGGGACCCTAATATAGTACCCTAAATAGCAGGATCCTTATTATAAGGACCCCTAAATAAGGTATCCCTAATTTTCGGAAACTCCCATATAACTATAGTTACTTACTGAGCCCCCTCCTTTCAGATGTGGGGTGGGGGCTCTCTTGCGGTTTAGAGCGGTGACTCAAGCAAAAAGCTCTCGGGCCCTGCAAAGGATCCGCAGCACGTTTGAGATCTGCCGCCAGCAAGCTGCCCAGAACGAAACCGGAGCTCTTCTGCTCCTTTGCAGTTGTCTATGCGGTTTAGGCGTTGGGGGTTAGGGTTAAGGGTTTGGGTGGGGTTTAGGGTTTAGGATTTATTGAGTGCTCAGAGGTCGTTTTTTTCCATTGGGGAACAATTGGGATCTGTTTTTGCGACGGGTCTATGTCCAGAGAGTGTATTGGTAGCACCTTCTACCGCAATGCCCTCGGCCCCAACTAGAATCCAGAACAGAGTTCGAGGAAGTCCTCGGATCCTTCGGGGCACTAATGCCTAGCTGCGAACGACAAGGTAAGGAGTCCAGATATCTTGAGGCCTCTCAGACCCAGCCGCCATGCCAATGCGAAGCTTGAGGTGGACCTCAAGATCATACATACCCAAACTGGGCAACGAGGTGTACACCGTCCTAAAGTGTACTGTGACACCGTCTTGGAGCATCAGAAGGATGACAAGCTACACTGCTTGGCTTGTACGGTGCATCGGCTAGTCTGTCTTGTCCATAGCCTTTCTTACATAACCATACTGACAATGCCAAAAAAACGCAGGAAAACCCCAAGCCCTCAAGCTTAAACCCCTAGGCCCTAAGCTCTACCTGAACCCCAAAAGTATGTAGAATAATGGCCTTTTTTATAGGTGTTGGGCAATTATTTTACCTACTTTTGGGGGTTTAGGTAAACTCTGAGCCCTGAAACCTCAGGTTCATCGACGAGATCGATGCGGTCTGTCCCAAGCGAGACGATGCCAGCGAAGCCGAGCGAAGGACCGGAACAACTTCCACGCCGTGTTTCCGCTTCAGTTTTGATGGTTGGCTGGCGTTGGTTTCTCTTCACCAGGAGTCTTGTCCAGAGATCCCAAAGCCCCTTAATCACGGAAAATACCTCAACTTCAAATCAGGATTCCCCCATAGCTGAGGGTAGAATACCTCAACCTCAAACAAGGATTCCCCCCATAGCTGAGGGTAAATGCAGGATGGTCGCCGCTTTCTTAACCGCGCTGGACGGCCCGAAGGGTGGGGATGGCATCGTCGTGCTCGGGGCGGCTCGGCAACAGAACTGTCGCGGTTAGTGTCAACATTGGGGTTTAGGGTTTAGGATATAGGGTTTTAGGGGTTTAGGGTTTAGGGTTTATAGGGTTGGGGTTCTCTTGGTTTCAGACGCCTCGTGAAAGTTGAAAAAACAGGCGACGAACCGGCCCGATGCCCTCGACCCGGCCATCCGTCGCGCCGGGCGCCTGGAGAGGGAGATCGAGGCGTGCTCCCGGAGACTCCCAAGCCCGTAAATTAAGGGATCAATAGCCTGGGGTTCCTTTATGGAGAATATAGGGTCTGGGGTTTAGGGTAGAGGCGTGCTTGGGAACAGTTTGTAATGGTATCCCATGGCATCTCTTCATAGACTCTGCAAACTTTGTCATAGTTGGGTAACACTTTACAGTTTTTGTTGGTACTTAAACCCAGTAAAGAAGACAAAGTTAGATTTTAAATGCTATCCCAGCCATGAACTAGTATAGCTGTAGAACTGACCGGTACTGTACTCCCAGAGCCCATGGCCGGTTAATTTGACTCTTCTATCACTCCTTGTCAGGGTTCTTTTTTAGGGTCTATTGGCCAAAGTTGTAGGGCCTTCTCACTAGGGGAGCCCTTCATTAGCAGAATAGGGTGTTGGGGAATATAAGAACAAGGATGAACCCGAAGGAATAATGATGGTGATTATGTTACTAGTTGTAGACTGTCGCGGGGACTTGGATCCTCGGATGCGTGAGTGAGTGAGGGTGATTATGTTGGTCTCTATAGAAGAGGGTTTAGGAGGTTTCAGCATGGGACGGTTTAGTTTGCTGATGGGAGCTTCAGGGCTACGTCGGCATACTACTTGGAGGAGCATTGGACTTAGTAAGTAGGGTTATAGGTACCCTAACTGGGGTTATAAGTAGATATAACTATAGTTACGGTACTTATAACCCTAGTTACTAAGTCCCCTGATCCTCTAAGTAGACCCTAAACCCTAAACCCTATAGATCCCTTTAAGGAAGCCTCTAGATCCCTCTTAAGGAGCCCTTTAAAGGAGCCCTACTTACTAAGTCCCATGATCCTCCAAGTAAGGGTTTTAGGGATTTCGCAGGGCTCGTTACCCGGATGATTGTGGAAGAGCTAGAGCCCCGAGCCGAGCCTTAAGCCCAAAAAATAGGGTTTAGGATTTCGGGTTTAGTATTTAGGGACCCTTTAAGGGTTCCTTTAAAGGGTACCATAAGGGCTCCTTTAAGGGATCTATAGGGTTTCTATTAAGGGTTTAGGATTTGGGGGTTTCCGAAAATAGGGGACCCTAATATAGTACCCTAAATAGTAGGATCCTTATTATGAGGACCCCAAATAAGGTACCCCCTATTTTCGGAAACTCCCATTTGGGTATTAGTATTTAGGGTTTAGGGTTTAGAACCTTCAACCCTAAACTGTATAGTCCTGAGCCTCAAACCTTGAGCACACAAACTCAAAAGCTTCAACTGGCAGGTGGGAGTGCCAAATGCGGAGGACCGAGGGGTATAAGAATTGCATATAGCAGGTTTAGGGTTTAGCGTATAATATAGCACAGTATAGTATACGGTGGTATATTCTGAAGAGGGTTTGCAAACTCCGATTTTCACGTGGCGACCTTGCCTCTAGGCTTGGCGTTGACGGCTTGAGCCCCTGTCCAGTCAGCCTGTGCAAAGTTATGAAGAGCCTAAACGGCCTAAACCCTAGAAGCCCCACACTCCAAAGCCTTGACTAATTAGCTAACTCCGAACTCCAGCTTTTCAGATTCGCAGGACCGGACTCACATCCTCCAGGTGCACCTTGGCAACTGGCTTGCAACGATGCCCACTACGGCAGTGCGAACTTCAAAGTTCTCAATTGTACACTTCATGCTCTTCCTTTATGTATATACGACATGCAACGGTTGCTGAGAGATTTAAAATTATGACAGCTGCTCTTACACTTTTCTTCACAAGGGCTGTCCTGGTTCAAAGTGATGGGAAGAGCCGTTTCCCGAAACCAACCAACTTTATCATCCTTTACCCTATAAGCCCACAACCCCAACCCTACCAACCAGAGTCCAGGCAAAGTCCGCCACATCCTCAGCGAGGAGGTGCAGCCTTCTGCACTACAGCTCTGAATCACAAAGAAGCAAGCTTTTCCACGCCCCTGCACAGGAGCAGCGGGAGCTCGCGCGGAAATGCCATGGCTACGTTGGAGCGGACCGTTTTTCTAGGCTGAGTTCGAAGTGTAGGGCAAGAGCATTCAAGATCCTACTCTCGAGCCATGTCGTGAATCCTAATCACAATCCTAAAAACCCACAGCAGAAAGCCAGGTTTTCTGATTCTTGTGTTGAGAGTGCAGAGCTGTACGGCTTGGAGGATTTATGCTTCGGCATGGTTTGGGCTTGTCCCACGGCCCACGGTTTAGGTTTTAGGGTAAGGAGTCTGCGGGATTGCACCATATCGGGCTTGGAAAAGACGAAAGAAGCATGTGGAGCCACAGTGAGCAGGAAACCCTGCCCAACACTGAACCGCAAGCCCAAACTACAAATCTTTTTAATTTAAGTTCGATCCAGAAAGGCTTTCAATCCGATCTGTATTTTGTCATTCCGTACCCTCGCAAATACACGGTGCTTTGCCGGGGGATGTCTTTTCAGTGAAACTCTCTACTTGTGCAAACTGACACCTGCGATAGGATTCAGCTTCTTCGCTTCTCTTCCAAATGTCATGCACCATGGCCAATACATGAGCTTCGGGCGAATCCAACAATCTAGCACGAGTACCATCCTTGAGTGCAGGACTTGCGTGCGCTTTGCACCAGCGCCGCACGAAATGCACTGCGCGCCGGAAAGGAGGCGGGAAGTGCTCACTTCGCGGCCTTGGGCTCAGGGCTAGAAACTAGAAGAAGGCTTGCAGGGGTTGAACTAAAGTAGTTCACAGACTCTGCGAGTCTGATTCGGGTGATTTTGAAGCAGTGTTTTACCTTCAGTTGCTACACTAAACCCTAAACCCTAAACCCTAAACCGTGCCCTCAGCTTCAACCCTAAAGCCTTGGCTCTCCAACCTTAATGCTCCCGAGCCAGGCTGTTGATCTTCAGAGCTGTTTATCATCGTTATTTGGGGTTTACTTGGAGGATCAGGGACTTAGTAAGTAGGGTTATAAGTAAGGTAACTATACTTATATCTACTTATAACCCTAATTAAGGTACTTACACCCCTACTTACTAAGTCCCATGATCCTCCAAGTAGGGATGTTTAGGTTTTACATATAGGGTTCGGGTGATATTTACTTATCACCCTATTTAGGATACTTCTAGCCCTATACTTATTAAGTCCCATGATCCCCCATGCAGGCCGTTGATCTTCAGAGCTGTTTAGCCGCTGCTGGCCAGATCCCACCCTCGGCGCTCAAGGCGAATTGCAGTTGCTTTTAGGGTTTTAAGGTCTGGGGTTTAGGGGTTTAGGGTTCAGGGGTGTAGTGTATTAGGGTTTAGGGGTCTGCCTCTGCTGGCCGTAGTGTTAAGCATTTGTGCTGGTTTCGTTCCTGTGTCTTCTTATGTTTTGTTTGTGTCTCGCTGTCTCTGTAAGCTATGCTGCTGCACGGGCCTTTGTTCGGTTGTGTTTTGGTTGGTCGGCTTCCGACTTGGGTGTTGTCAAAATGTGGGTCCCTTTTTGGATCTTTAATATAATACGGCACCAAATATTTAGGGCACCCAAAAAGGGACCCTAATTTTAGACAACCACCCACTTACCTGTCTTTGCTGTCGGTACGTTTTTTCCATGGTGTGCTGTAGCCCCACATCCACTTTCAAGGGTTCTCACACTACAGTCTAGCATAATTTTCGTAATATTTTATAATATGGAGCTTATATAGCTCCATGCCCAGAGCACTCTCGTTCAAACCTCACACTTCTGGACATGAGATTCTAGACGGGCGTGCCTTTCAGAAAACCGAAGAACGAAGATAGCCCGCAAACCCCCGAGGCAATCGGGCAATAATCTAAGAAGTCCTGAGGCACTAGGCCACTAGTCATCAGACCACACCGCGCTACTGGGCTTTGGAGTACCATACTTTAATACTTTTTTCTTAAAGGAGCCATTATGAAATAAAAGTTTATACTTTTTCTCCCTGGTTACTTAAAAGCCCAGAATATCAGAAGAGCCTACAAAGCCCAAACCGCAAACCCCTAAATCACTGAAGACAAGATACCCTTGAACTACGAGGCTTCCAACCCAAAACATAGCATATCTCTCAGGTTAGAAGTATGGGCCCCTAGTATGGGCCCTTAGCTCTTTTAAGGGACTTTAAAGGGTACAAAGCGGGTATATATTCGATATATAAGGATCCCAGGCTTAAGGGCCCATGCTAGGGGCCCGTGGTTCCATCCTAAGAATATCTAAAGTGCTTGCCCAAAGCCCGCGGCCTGAAACACTGTAAACCTTGAAAGCAGCGAACTCCAAGGTTTGAAGTAGAGACCTCAAGGAAAAACATAAGAGCCCTAAAGCAGCGTTCCCACGCAGGAACTCCTCGTCGAAGTCCCGCACGTGCGATGGGAGGAGCCTCCTTCTTCTCGGGGTTTGTGGTTCAAGGTTTAGAAATTGGGTTTAGGATTTTCCTGTAATTAGCACAAAAAGCTAGTTTTTTTGGTGGTATCTTTTTATTTGCTCGCATATAACGGTTGACTGCGAAAGGTAAGATTTTGGGCAACAGGTGAGGTTGTATATGGTTTAGGTATTTCGGTCAAGAGCCTGGAGCATAAGGACACGCAAGGCCACGATTGACTTCGGTATTCGAGCTTTGGGTTTGAGGTGGGAATCGCTGTTTGAGAGAAGCTGGGGGGGTGAGATTTTCTGAGCTCGGTTCCTGGCCTTCGGGTTTGCGGCGTAGCTCTCGCGAGGAGTCAGATTTCGTTCGGGGGTAGCCTTAAGCATTCTTACGGTTGACCCTGAACCCTAAAAACGTAAACCCCCCCAAACGCTAAACCCCTAAGCCCTAAACCCTGAACCATAAACCCTAAGTTGGGTTCTGAGCCTGAGCCTTGGATTAGAGGGTCGATTTAATTTAGGTTGCCATAGAAAGGAAACCACATTATTTCCTATAGATCCCTCTTATGGTAGCTTAAATTAAATCCCCAAACCCTAGATTCCTTAACAAGAACCCTATAGATCCTTTACAGGAACCCTAAATTATGGTAACTTAAACCTTAAAGCCTAAACCCTTGCAGGAGCCCTTTGGATCCCTTCAAGGAACCCTTATGGGTTTAGGGTTTAGGGATCCCCACTATGGTAGCTTAAGTTAAATCCCTTAAGAAGAGCCCAGAAGAGGACATCGGGGGCTACCACTCCACCAAAGAAGCGCTCAAAGAGGCCGTGGAGTGGCCCTTGCGCCTCGACAGCTACGAGGAGAGACTCCAAAATACCTAAGGCCAAAACCCTAACCCCTAAACCCTAAACCGTAGGACAATACCCTGTAAACCAAACCAGGAATCCCAGAATCCTTTAAACTGTAATAGGAGTCCTATAACCCTTTAAAGTGTATCAGGGATCCTATAGTCTTTAATGAAGGAATATCCCCTACACTACAATAGCAAAATCCCTATAAGGAACATCCTCTAAACTACAATAGGAATCCTAAAGTACTTAGTTAAGGAATATTCCTTAAACTACAAGATAGGAACCCTAATCTTTAATTGAACAATTTCATCCTTCTAAAGTATTATGGGAACCCTTATTAAGGGGCCTGGGGGTTTCGGGAGTCTCTGGGTACAGGGAGGCATTCACCAAGACTAAGACCAACCCACATCTCTTTCCTGGATACCCGCCTATGTATCTTGCAAAGGCTTTCGAAAGGTCGGGATAGGGCGCTGGGGCCTAAGACCTAACAGGGAACTGCTAGTTGAAGATTCGGACCGGTTTGAGGTTTAGGATTCAGGGTTTTGGGATTTGGGTTTAGGGTTAGGACCCGTACCCATGCGGCATGCAAACCGGTTCTGGACTCAGGCGATACGCCTGGGCTTTTGAGGCCATGCGCATGGAGGACAGGTCCCGTCCTTCATAAACGGGGTTCAGTAGAGCACGACCTAAACCCTAACCCCTAAACCCCTAAACCCTAAACCCCTAACCCTTAAACCCTTAAGCCCCTAAACCCCTAAACCCTAAACCCCTGAACCCTAAACCCTAAGCCCAGTAAACCCTAACCCCTAAACCCCTAAAGAAGAAGGAAAGATCTTTGTTTGAGGATTTCGGGCTTCGGCCCTCAACCCAGGGCTTAGGGCGACATAATATGGTTTTAGATGGAATTGGGTAGTTCTCTAAATTAGGGTCCCTTTTAGGGCCCCTTTTTACAAGGCTGCCGCCTTCTTTGGGGTTTGTAAAAAGAGACCCTAACTTAGAGAACTACCCAATGCCAAGTAGATCCTGCTCAAATTGAACTTTGGATCCCTCTGCAGTCTTTTCCCAACAGCCCGGCCTCAGGAGGGTCAGAGGTTCGGGGCATGAAGTTCCCAGAAGTTAGGGACACCAAAGGGATATAAGCATAAGCTTTTTACAGGATATCCTTATCTCACTGGGCTTCAATATAAGAGGGTTCGGATATCCCTATCCTACTTGTTGCTTATGTGCTTTTTGGCAGCCCTAAGAAGCCCCCGAGTTAAGTCTTATACTCGGTTGAGTTTTGCAATTACAGCCAAGTACGGCTCCTTTTGAAGGCACCTTAGTCGAGTGGATATTAAAGCTTCCAGGTTTTTAGGTTTGCGTGGAGCAGAGTGAGCGCTGTGTTGGAAAGCAAGGTTTGGTGTTCCTTCTGTCGCGTTGACGGAACGACCGTCGATCGAAAGCCTAGCTTTCTCTCTCTCTCTCTGACCTCCGAAATACTTAGTGTTTCTGCCTATTGTCGGGTCCAAACCTAAAGCTTAGCCAGTCCGTCCGGGATTGAAAATCCAAAGTCCACAGTTGCAAAGGTTCGGAACTTGGGGCAGCTTCACAGATCATTTTGAAGTCGGCATGAGATGTGTGGGCATGCGCCATGTGGTTTCTGCAGAGCGCGTCGCCCTCTTACATCAAATTTCGGCACACACCCTAAACTCATGAAGGCTTCGGCCCTAAACCCGCCAAACCCGTATAGCCCAAACCAGAGGATCTTATTTGGACAGCTACCTAACCCCCCCCAAAGTAGGTGGAAAAATGGCCCAATACCCAGAAAAGGCTATTATTCTACATACTTTCCCTAGGGATCAAAATAGCCCACAAGCCTGATAGAGTATGGTCTTTGCGCCCAAAAGCCTTAATACATGAGTCCTTAGATCCCTAGGGTTTTGGGGTCCAGGTAGACCTTTAAGACCTTCGAAGGCCCCGAAAGGAACCCTAAACCACTATACCCTAAACCACTAAACCCTAAACCCTAAACCACTAAACCCTAAACCACAAACCACTAAAACCTAAACCCTAAACCCTGAACCTGCGAAGGCCCCCAAAGGCGTGCTGCTCTACGGCCCACCGGGATGCTCCAAGACCATGCCGCTCAGACTGCACATTGTCTTATCTTCACAGACCCCCGGGAGGATCCCAAAAGTAGATCCCTTAATGGGGGTTCCTATAAAGTACCCTTAGTAATATAGGACCGCAAATTAGGTGATCTACTTCCATGGTTATATCTAGACCATGCCGCTCCGACTGCACATTGTCTTATCCTTATGGGCTGAGTCTTATCCTTAGGGGCTGAGTAGGTAATCTTTGCCTTGTTTTGGGGCTTAGTGTACCATTAATAGGGGCTGAGTAGGTAATCTGTAACCTTTCTAGGGTTTAGGGTACCTTTAAGGGGTTCCCTTAGGGGATCTATAGGGGTTCTATACGGGGCTCTTAGGGGCTGAGTAGGTAACCTTTAACCTTTTGGGGCCTATATGGGGGTTGATCAAAATTATGGGCCCCTTTCGGCCCTTTGAACTATAAGGAATATACTATAATGCAGACCCCGAAGGGCCCATAATTTTGATCAACCCCCATATAACCCTGCTATAATTGAGAAGGTTAACCTTTTTCGCGCTAGGGTACTCAGCCCCTAAGTATCTTCGAGCTGTAAAATCTTTCATGGGTCATTAAAGTACGTAAAAATCAGGCGACTCGGTAAGTAGGGTGAAAGGCAAGGTAACTATGGTTACAGTAGAAGACAGAAAGTTGGAACATGGCTTTAGGAGGATTCATGCTGGGATCCCTTATACTTTACTTTAAGGGCATGAGGCTAGTGATGTTCCAACTTTCTGGCTTCTACTGTAAGTCTTTACATGATCCCAAATAAAGGTACTTATATCCCTACTTACTAAGTCCCATGATCCCCCAAGACAAGGACAGCAGAGGCCAAAACTTGGAGCTTCGCTATCCCTCAACCGTAGACTTAGTACAGAACAACAGCCAGCACATCCATGTTCCAACTGTTTGGCGTCGCTGTACGGTTTATAGGGCCTAAATTAATGTTTAAGTTTTAGGATTTAGGGTTCTTATGAAACGGGGATTGCCTCCAAAGATCGAGAAGCCGAGAATTTAGAAGAACCGGGAGAAGGCAACTGTTTGACAGACGTGCTTGTTTCCGTGATGCACAGATGCTCTTGCACGGCTTACACTTGTGTTGTCTGTTCGGTTCAAGAAATTCAGGTTTCGTGCAGGGTGGGTCTTTGGATCCCCTATGATTATATGCAGTGAGCCTGGATCTGTCGGCATGTATGCGCTACCTCTGCAGAACATACGGGAGTTTCCGAAAATAGGGGACCCTAATATAATACCCTGCATAGTAGGATCTTATTATAAGGACCCCAAAACAAGGTACCCCGAATTTTCGGAAACTCCCATATCTAGGCCCTGAACCCTATAGATCCCTTATAGGAACCCTTAAAGGATCCCTTTAAAGGAACCACAAGGCACCCCGAATTTTCGGAAACTCCCACACAGAGTCTCAACCCCCAGATCCTCAACCCGCAAGGCCCAAATCCCTAAATCCGAGACCCTAACCTAGTACCCAGAGAGCCCAATACCCCTTAATTAAGGAATATGGCTTAAATTATATAGGGGTTCATATTATGATTTAAGCTATATTCCTTAATTAAGGGGTATTGGGCTCTCTGGGTAGTAGAGTAGGCAACCTTGAACCTTTTGGGGTGGTATAATCCCTATATAATCCTTATGTTAAGAAAAAGGTTAACCTTTGGTGCCCCATGATACCCGACAAGTAGGCTAAAAACCCTAAGCCCGAAATCCCAAGAAGCCGAACAACCCTAAACACGAAGTTCTACAAACCCGAATAACTCTAAGCTCCTGGACTTAGCAACTACCAGGTTGTACTTGCAAAGCTTCAAGCCTAAACTAAACACTCAGACTTGAAGCAGAGAGCCTGCTCTGCACACGGGATCAGCCCTCAGTTTACGGCTTACGGAGTATAAGGACCTCTTGGTTACGGTTTTACAAGTGAGGGCTTTAGCAACAAAGACCTAGCAAAATTGACCTTAAACCCAGACTTTGTAAACCCTAAACCTTTATCTCGAGACCCTGAACCCTACATCTCGAACCCTAAAGTGGCTTCAAAAGTTACCCTAAGCCTGGCAATATAGGGCTTCAATAATTACCTTTACTGTTTTCTTAAGGCCCCTATATTATTGGCCCTTCCGAGGATGGCTAAAGCAGTGGCGACGGAGACGGAGATGAACTTCATCTCGATCAAGGCTTGCCTGCAGCCGAAAGACCTACCTTTTTAGGGCTCCTTATTCTGGTTTCTATGTATGGTTCCTCGAAAGGGCAGGTCTTTTGGGCCACAGCTGGTCTATCCGGCAATAGTAACCCTAATAGTGTGCTCGTAGAGGAGCCCTTGAAGGAACCCTGATAGCAGCCGGATAAGAACCCTTCTTCAACCCTGATGTAGACCCCTGATTGGTCAACCCCTCTCCCTTAATAACACTAGAGATTAGAGTAGGGATCGTAACATTTGGGCCTTTCCACAGGCTGCGGTTATTAATCAGCAATCTACAGCAGGCATCCTTTGTGTTTTTCTGCCGATTGGGTTTCCCTACCGTTGTTTTAGGGAGTCCATTACAAAGGAGATCCCTTGTTGTTTCCTTTCTTTAGAAGCCCCGACGGCTCCTTCGGGTTGGGATGTAGGTGTCGGCTTTCGGGCTTTCAGGGTTTAGGGTACCCAGAGAGCCCAATACCCCTTAATTAAGGAATATGGCCTAGAGTATATAGGGCTTCATATTCTGATTTAAGCTATATTCCTTAATGAAGGGGTATTGGGCTCTCTGGGTACAGGATTTTGGGCTTCCGCAGAGTTCCAGGCTTTGTGGGAGAGCACAGAAGAGTTTCAAGTTGACCTCAGGTGACGTGAAGGCATTATCACATGGACGACATTCGACATCTTGCTGGCAATGTTTCGTCGCACATTCGGAGAGGAAGGTGGCCAAACCCTGACCCTAAAGCCCTAAACTCGAAGCCCCAAAAAACCCACATACCTTTCAGGTCTCTCATCATCTCGGGAAGGCGAGTCATTCACCGGCGGAGCCCTTCGCAACCCCTAAGTCTTACATGGGGTTTGGGGTCCCTGGGCTTTACAAACCCTAAACCCGCGATGTGGGCGTGTAAAGGGGCATCTGGGTATCCAAAAAGCTTCTACAATCCCATCATAAGCCCAAAACCCTGAACCCTGAGCCCTACGCCCTCAAACCCTACGCCCTACCTGCCTACCTGAAGCCTAAATAACCTGCCTTTTTACTTACGTCAGCAGAAAAAGGTAGATTCTTCTTGAGGGTCCGGGTAGGCCTTAAACCGTAAGCCCAAAGCCCTAAAGCTTAAAACCCAACCCCTAAATCCCATACACCCTCACGGCCAAAGCCCTGAAGCTTTTTCCCTAAGGCTCCATGTACCCTTATAGTCTATACTTAGGCCTTAAAGTACCTATATAGGGAGCCCTTTAAGGCTTAAGTATCTACTATAAAGGTACCATGGAGCCTTTGGGTATAGTTATATCAGGGTTTTGGGTCATAGCATGCTATGCTTACACTGAGGAACCCAAAGGAATGATCCCTAAACCCTAAACCCTTTTTATAAAGGTACCATAGATCCTTAAAACCCTACAGAACCCTTATAGAACCCCTTTAAAGGAACCCTAGTTGGGGTACATGGAGCCTTTGGGTGTGGCCAGGGGCCAGAGCTCTTCTCGAAGTACGTGGGGGACAGCGAGCGGGCCGTGCGGGATGTCTTCCGAAAGGCCTAGGGTGCAGAGTTTGGGGGTTTAGGGTTTAGGGTTCCTTTAAAGGGATCCTTTAAGGGTTCCTTAAAGGGATCTATAATGGTTCTATAAAGGGTTTAGGGTTGAGGGGTTTGGGGGTTTAGGAGTTTAGGGGTTTAGGGTTTAGGGTTGAGGTCGAGGGTTTAGGGTTCGGGGTCTAGGGTCTAGGGCCAGGGTTCAGGGTTTTAGGATTTAGGGGTCTAGTAGTGTTATTAAACTACCATAACCTGATTTGCTCGATGTCCTGAATTGCTACAAGCCCCAATCCGGAACATGAGGGACCCTGCGAACAAGTCGGAGTAGGTAGCTGAAGGTAGTGTTTAGGGTTCAGGGTCTTCCTGAGGGATCCCTGAATTTGAATGACGACATCAGGGCAGCAGCAGCCCTAAAAGGACCCGAGCAAAACCCTTAGGGTTTGCGCTTTAGGGTGGAACATCTTCACTGTATTGGCTTAAAGTGGGGATTATGGGATGGCTTTGTTTAGGTGTTTTGTTGGGTCCATAGAATATGGAAGACGTACAGTTTAGGATGTAGGGTTTGGGGCTTGTCAGCTGAAAGCAAAAACCAGACGAACACAGTTTACTCGAAGGAGTACTATAGGTGCCATAATCAATAGAATAGGGTGTTGGGGCATTTTCATAGTGCAGTCTTGTTGAGGAAACCTGTAAGGAATACTTTGCGTATTTTTCAAGCTGATGTACTAAGTAGGTCTTACTCGGGCAATCACGCTTGCGACTGTTCCTGTACCTCTTGCAGATTTTCCACGTTCCGTGATCCGCTCACCCTTCACCCTGAGGCCCTCAGGGTTCAGTTAATCCTTGACTTTGTTTTCGGTGCCCAACAAGCCCCGAAAGTCCGTAGTACTTGGACCCTTCGGGTAGGCCTCACTGGCGACAGCCAAACCAAGAGAAGGCGCGGACAGCAGCGCCATGCGTCGTCTTCTTCGACGAGGCAGTTTCGGGTTTAAAGCTGTAGAGCTTTAGGGTTTACGGTTCAGGGTTTAGAGGTTCAGGGGCTTCGGGGTTGGAGATTTATGATTTTAGGGCTTTAGTCGGAGCTTATAAGGGTCCCGATGCACCGTGGACGCCTCATTCTTGCCTGAACGGGGTGGTCTTGAGTATACTAAGGTCTTATTCCTGAAACGCGAAAGCGTAACTGGAGCTTATGAAGGGTTTGACCGGAATCCTACAAGACTTCCCGAGGGATCCGGAATCCTACATCAAGTTGTAATGTGACATTGCAAGTTGTATTTAAGTTGTAGTGCAAGTTGTATTACAAGTTGCGGTTTCCGCTATTTTACAATATATCCTACGAGTTTTAACTTCCTTAATCATGGCAAGTTGGGCTGTCTGAGAACTCGGAAGGCCTGCATTCACAGTTTGTGCTTCGGCTCCCTAAACCCTAAACCCCTAAACCCTAAACCCCTAAACCCTAACCCTAAACCATAAACCCTAACCCCTAAACCCCTAAACCCCATGGTCGCCGGACTTGGGGGCTGATGTCCCGGGATTGGCATCGTAAAAGGGTGTCGAGATCTTGTGCGTTCGAGCATTACCTAAACCCCCCAAAAGTAGGTAAAATAATGGCCCAACACCTATAAAAAGGCCATTATTCTACCTACTTTTGGGGTTCAGGTACATATTATATATTATTATGCTAATAACTATAGTAAGGAATCCCTAAAATAGTATTGATAATTATCTAGGCCCCCCACATGACCAGGTTCAGATCCGTTAGCATGGCATTGCCCTCCGAGCACGTGCTTGCTACCCACCCAGAGCCCTAAACCCTAAACCCTAAACCCCTAAACCCTAAACCCCTAAACCCTAAAACCCTAAACCCTAAAACCCTAAACCCCTAAACCCTAAAACCCTAAGGCCTAAACCCCTAAACCCCTAAACCCCTAAACCCCAAACCCTAAACCCCTAAACCCTAAACCCCTAAACCCCTAAACACCTAAACCCTAAACCCCTAAACCCTGAACCCCTAAACCCTAAACCCTAAACCCCTAAACCCTAAACCCACGGTTTAGGGTTTAGGGTCTGCGACTGTGAGGATGCCTCAAAGCCCAAACCCTCAGCCCTAAGCCTTCGAACCGTAACTCAACCCCTACATCTTATGCAAGTCTTGCCGGTTTAGGGTTTAGGAGTTTAGAGTTTAGGGTTTAGGGTTTTTAAAGCCTGCAAGCTCCGTGCATACCTTAAGCTGCAGTTCCAGTTTGACCTGAAATGCGCAAAAACAGACCGAGATCCTCCATCTCCACTCTGCTCGACGGGGAAACACCTACTTTGACCTACTACGAGGGACCACCAACCGAAAGCCCCAATACCTATGAACGGCTAGTATTCTACATACTTGCGGGGTCCAGGTACTGATGTTCATACAGTTTACGGTTTAGGGTATCAACTACTGACAGGATTTAGGGTTTAGGGTTAAGACCTACGATTTGGGACCACAAGCCCCTGTTTCAGGGTGCCGGGAGGGTTCTGGGAGGTCGATGCGCTTGGCGCCAGCCGCGAGAGCGAGGGAGGAGGCGTCTCCTCGCGGGTTCTGGCGCAGCTGCTGGCGGAGATGGACGGGAGACTTTGCAGAGATGGTCAGGGTTGGAGTTTCTGAAACCCTAAACCCTAATCCTCAAAACCTTATTTCCAAAAAAGAGGCGTTCAAAAAAAATAATCCTTAAAACCTTAACCCTAAACCCTAAAACGCTAGATCCTAATCACCTAAACCCGAAACCCGAAACCGTGGGGTCGTCCCCGAGGTTGAGGGTTCAGCGGTGTGAGTAGGGCCCCAAAAAAGCACATAAGCAAAAATTAGGATAGGGATATCCCATATAAACCCCCTTATAACGGTTGATGGACAAAATCCTGCATGACCCTAAGGACCCTAAACTATGGGAATTATGGTATATTCCTTATAATGGGTAATGCAGGATTTTGTCCATCAACCGAATGAAGCCCAATAAGGTCGGGATATCCCTATAAAATGTTATGCTTATGTGCTTTTTTGGGTCCCTAGTGAGTTCAGCTTCAGTGAGCAGCAGCCGGCATGAGCTTAGTTTGTGGCGAGCAGTTAAACCTGAACATTATAAAGGCTGCCGTTTTAAGGACATAGTTAAAATACAATGTGTGTATATATATATCACATATGTACAGATAGAAGCATCTGCACACATGCATGTATGTATCTGTTCATGTTTCATGTCTATACAAGGAAATCACATAATAAGGAGTGCTAAAGAGGTGGGTCCTATGGTCCTGTAAAGTTCAAGAACCACCTGCCGGCATAAGTTAGGGCCTAAAGAAGCACCCAAACATAAACTGTCGAGGGGAATATTGCTGCCTTATTGGCCTCCCTAAGAGTGGATTCTGGAATATGCCACCCTTACGGTTTGTGCTCAGGTGCAATTCGGGCTCCTAATAAGTTTATGGAAATAGGAATAGCCAAACATGTCAGAGCCGATGACCTCTAGCTGTCACTCCAAAAACCTAAACCCTTTTGCATCAAATCCTGACTCTTCCTAAACCCAAATGCCATAAATCCCGGACCTAAAGCCCTACACCATTATATACTACATTATATAGATATTGCGCATCATGTACTACATAGTGCAAGATTCCAAACAACGGGCCCAAAGCCCTACTTAGAGGATCATGGGACTTAGTAAGTAGGGTTATAGGTGCCTTAATTGGGGTTGTAAGTAGGTATAACTATAATAGTTACCTTACTTATAACCCTACTTACTAAGTCCCAGGATCCTCCAAGTACATCCTGAACTCGCCTGAGGATTGGTGCCGCGACAGCTGGGAGCACCACGCGGCATGTGGTGGCTCCTGGATTGAACCTAAGAGGGAGTGATCCAGCACACATTTGTAGTGGGCTACCCAGAGACTCCAAAGCCCTTTAATTCGGGAATATACGTTAAATCATGTTAGGGATCCTACCATAATTTAAGGTATATTACCTATTTGGGATTTTGGAAGGGTATGCCGAAGTCTCGCAGTTTTCTCAACATCCAAGAAGCCAAGTCAAAGATTCGGGGAGGGGGGCGTATGTGGATCCTTGTCACGGAGAGCTGTGACAATAGCGCCCCTTGCGTTGATGGTATAATCCATATAGCAGGCATTGTAAGACCAGATTGAGGCTTGAGTGGGATGCCGTCTAGGAACGAGGCAAGTGCCGTCAGCAGCATTTTGCGGTTCCAACTAGCTTCCTGCCTGATCGATCCACTCCGATTCCCAAATGGCACGCCTTGCCGCTGCGGTGTTGGCTTGTGGGCTCCTCCTCGCCGGTGCCGTGCGCGAAGATCTCTCCAGGTTGCAGAATGAGGTGAGCCAGGTGGGCGGCCGAAACCTGAAGCTACTGTAGGGGCATTAATAACTATAATGAGGAACCCCCCCCAAAACCCAGTTCTAATTATTGAGGCCCCTACATTAGTGAAACCGCCTCCTCGGAACCCCCATGCCCCAACACTGCTTTGCATTTTCCGAAGGAGCAGCTGCTCAAGATGGTCCGAGACCTCCAGGGTCGCGTGGCGTCCTTGGAGGGCAACCAGGGCTCCGCATCCAAGTCCGACAAGTGCTGCAGCATTGAAAATTCGAACCACGAACATCTCGGCTACTGCAAGATGGCCAAGCCGCTTGTGTCGTGGCCGAACAGCTTCCCATTGACATTTGGGTTTAGGGCTTAGGGTAAGATAAATTTTGCTAGATGTAAAAACAACAGTGAAATAGTGCCTTCCATTCCGTGTTTCGTCTGGAAGACTGGCAATGACAGACGTGTGTGCCTGGCAGGATGGATGTAGCAGCACAAACAAATACAACTCTTACCGTGTCTACGCGGACGACGACATGTGCTTGGGCGCTGCAACTTGCTAATCGCCGGCACAGGGGCAGCCTTGAGCAGAGCGCCGGCAGTGGCAGCAAAAAAAGTAGCGTTAGAAGGGCGTTGTCCACATTTCAATTCGTGGCTCCTGGCTTGGACCTAAGAGGGGGTGATCCAGCACGCATTTGTAGTGGACTGTAATACCGAACCCTTGACCATATTCTAATTTCTAGTCCCCAGCTTTACACCGTTTTCGCTCGAGTCTTTCAAACCCTGAAAACCCAAACCCCCAAGCCCCTAAACTCCAAACCCCAGCCCTAAAACCCCTGCACCCCTAAACCCCCAATTCGCCTCCTTGCGAAAAAACCAGAGGTCCTCGGGGCCACAAACCGGCCGCAAGCCTTGGATTCCGCTTTGGTGCGCCCAGGGCGCTCCTTGCCAGAAGGCTAGGATTTAGGGTCTCGGGTTTCGGACTAGGGTCTAGGGTTTTGGGTTTACCAGGACCCCCCAAGTACCCTTTAATAGAGCCCTTCTGGCCCTTAATAGTCGGTAGTTAGGGTATAATAGAGGGTAGTTGGGGGGTCTAGGTAGGGTCTAGGGTTAATGTGGCGACCTTAAATGGTGGGTGTCTTAACGATTAGAATTTGGTTAAAAAGGAGTTTTGTTGTTTTTTGCATAGCGGTTTATGGGAGCCCTAACAATCAGAATAAGGTTTGGGGTGTCTTGTAGGATGAGTACCCAAAGGGTCCAAGTACCTAGTTATCATATACTCTCCAAAATAGTAACCTACATAACTATTATCCGAAACCTAAGTACGTAATTATTGGGTCCTTTGGACCCTTAGGGGTATACCAAGGGACCCCCCAAGGAATGATATTGGTCATTACTCAGGCTTCTATATGGGAGTTTCCGAAAATAGGGGGTACCTTATTTTGGGATCCTTATATTAAGGGTCCTACTGTTTAGGGGTACTATATTATATTAGGGTCCCCTACTTTCGGAAACGCCCATATTGAGGACAGCTCCATACATGTACTACCTGCTACGCTTGCCATCACCACTTCTTCTATTCCCTAAACCCTAGGCCCTAAACCCTACTTCCCAGCACAAGCAGTTTGAGTCTTACGGTTAAGGGCAAGCTGATCTGACAGTCTTCGGAGGCCTGGGTGGATGAACGCATCTAGAATCTAGGACGAAGGATCGCTTCTGTAGGGACCTTCTTTTTCATGACCCTAAACCCTAAGCCCTAGACCATAATATGTAGGGGCCCTAGTCATTAGAGTAGGGTTATAAGGACCGGCCTAAGTATAGACTATAAGGGTACATGGAGCCTTAGGGTTTAAAGGAACCCTATCCTAATACTATAGATAATCATTAAAGCCCTTATATAAAATTCGAGTAGTAGCCCATTATAGTAGCCGTTATAGACCCTTTTAAAGGAAACGGACCCTAAACCCTAAACCCTGGAACCCTATTCTAATGGTATAGGTAATTATGAAGGCCCCGAGATTAAACCATCCCACCCCTGGAGACCCTCTGAGTTTTGCAGGGTTTAGGGGTTTAGGGTTTAGGGGTTTAGGGGTTCAGGGTTTAGGGGTTTAGGGGTTTAGGGTTTAGGGGTTTAGGGGTTTAGGGGTTTAGGGTTTAGGGGTTTAGGGTTTAGGGGTTTAGGGTTTAGGGGTTTAGGGTTTACGTTTAGGGTTTAGGGTTCAGGGGTTTAGGGTTTACCTAGACCCCCCAACTACCCTCGATTATACCCTACGTACCCACTATTAAGGGCCAGAAGGGTTCTATTAAAGGGTACTTGGGGGTCGGGTTTAGGGTTTACCTGTAGCCGAAAAGACCTACCTCTTTAGGGTTCCTTATTATGGTTTCTATATATATTTCTTGAAGAATGTAGGTCTTTTCGGTTTTCGGGTAATTAGGCTTTTGGGTTTTGGGCTTTGGGTTTATACCCGTTGCGATCCGTAAAGCCCACAGCCCTGGCGGTGCTGCCTCATCCTGGGTAGTTCTCTAAATTACCCAGACGCCGCTTAGTGGTTCCTTTTGGGGGTTCATATATATAATACTATAAGGATACTCATCCTACTTGGATATGGGACTTAGTAAGTAGGGTTATAAGTTATAAGTACCCCAATTAAGGTTATAAGTAGATATAACTATAGTTACCTTAATTATAGCCCTACTGACTAAGCCCCCTGATCCTCCAAGTAGGGTCCTCTTCTAGGTCACCGAAATAGTACGGCACCCTCATAAAAAGGACGCCCAAGACCCAATAGCCCTCTTATAGAAACTTTATAGAGGCCCTTATAGATAGCTTTGTTTTAAGGAACCCTACAAGGGACCTTAATTCGGAGAACTACCTTCCTGCCCAAGTGTCGCCTAACCAAGGCTTCGATCGCCTCGTTCACGTGCCGCTGCCTGTGCCTGGCATGAATCGACTAGGTTCGAGGATGGTTCCTTAAAGGGCTCCTTCAAGGGTTCTATAAGGGATCTCTGGGGCTTTATGGCCTATTAGGTTCCTGAGCACCCCTGTTAAACCCAATAGCTAGTCAGGAACCTAGTGATTCGAAGCTCGCAATTCCTACCCTAGACTCTAAATCGGCCGAAACCCTAAACCTAAACTCTAAAGTGACCAAAGTACCTTTGAAAAAGGGACATGACCTCAATTAAAAACTGTACATTTAGCCTCTTTTAAGGTACTTTACCTTGCTTTCTCTAGGCTTAGGTTAGTGCGGAAGAGGCTTAGGACGGCATCGTCACCGTACTCCCTTCAGGCAGTTCTACAGCCAGATCCTTACATGTAGCTGTTTCCGTTGGCTACCTTGGTTTCGTATTATAGTGTCCGTACACTACAATCCATTTTTTAGCTCTGGACTTGAAAACCTGATAACAGATAAAGAGGATAACTGCTAACATGTCTGGGCCTAGGAACTCGAGATCCGCAACTAGAAGCCGCACTAAGAGCTTCCGGGGACTCAGGATGCAGATGCCCGGCTTGCCATCTTCGAGCGACAGCGCCTGGGACATCGCCGATCTACAAAGGAGTTCAAGACTTTTAGGGTTTGCTGTTTCCGTGTTTAGGAGTTTAGGGTTCAGGGGTCTAGGGGTTTAGGGGTTTAAGGTTTAGGGGTTTAGCGTTAGGGTTTAGACGTTTAGGGTGTTGGCTTCGGGAGGAATGGCCCTAGAACAAGCCGGGTCTGTAATGATTATGGTTCAAGGTCTGCGAAGATTTTCCCAAGCATAAACTTTTGGATGGACTTCTTCACTGGTTCACTTTTTTTCAGTTAAAATCAAAGAGGGATTATGGGGCATCCCAGCTCTATGTGCACTTCTGGTATGGGTACCTAACTTGTTGGACCCTTGTATATCACCCCCAAACACTCACATTGAGAATCTGCGATCGTCAGACGCTGCATAATGCCGTCATTCAGAAACACACCTTGAAAGCCTCCCCATTACCCCGGATTTCAGCAGCGCATCTTAAATCACACTAGGGATCCTTTGGTGTTTTACTTCAGGGAATATCAGCCATACCCCGTCGGGAAACAAAAGCTTGCTCGACTAATCAGATCTACGTAGACTCGGTAGATGCATACGTCCTCGAAGGGTGCATGGCTCATAATAGGGTTCAGAAATTACAAACGCACATGAAGAGGCTCTTGCTTCTGAGTCTCAGCAAGCCCTCGGCTTGCACGCAGAAGGTTAGGGACCCAAAAAGCACATAAGCATAATCATTTTATGGGGATATCCTACCTTATTGGGCTTCATTATAAGGGGGGTTACATGGGATATCCCTATCCATATTTTTGCTTATGTGCTTTTTTGGGGCCCTAGACGGGCTGTTGTCAATCAGGCTTTCGTTCGAATCATCTGCAGGGATAGGAGCTTGCAGCAGTTGTGGACACCCGACATGGGTCCGAACAGGAAACGGGCCATCGAATTGGACACATCTTTCATTAGTTTCCAGATTGCCGTTTGAATTTGCATCCACAATCCCCTGGATCCTACTACACCCTATAAGCCTTAAACGATTGACCCTAAACCCTAAATACTAAGGTTACTAAAGTACAGAACTAAGAACCCTAAGCCCTAAGCCTCAAACCCTTATCGCTCGCATGAACATGACCTCACCCAAACCTTGAGGTTGTCGCGCATGCGAGCAGCGCCCGATGTATTGGCCTCCTCTTTGGCGGGGGGGGGGGGGGGGGGTTTTGGGGGTGGGGGTTTAGGGGGGGGGGAATTAAGGTTGGGGGCTCTCTCCCAACCCCTAAATCCNTGTGGGGGCTCCCTGTTCGGCGTCCCCCTAGATTTCTTGGTGTCCCTTTGGGGGGGGGGGGGGGGGTTGGTTTTAGGGCTAAGGCTTTAAGGGGGTAGGCACTAAAGTTGGGGACTGTACCCTAAACCCTAAACCCTAAGAGGTTCTGAGAAGTTGGGGACTGTTTTCAAGCTCCTTCTAAGTGACCTTGGGTTTGAGGAGTATAGGGTTGAGAGTTCTGGGACTTGGCCCAAATCAGGGTTTAGGGTTTAGGGTTTAGGGGTTTGGGGTCTTGTTTTGGAGGTGGCGAGTCCAGGCATTATATTATGCTGAGCTTCGGAGGCCAAAACGGCTTTCGTGTCCAAGCTATGAAGGTGCAAGCTTGAAGAGGCAAGGATCGAGGTCCTTTGACTAATCACTTTCACAGTGTTTGGGGTTGGTGTTTCGAGGTTCACAGTATATTTGATGGGGTTCGGCATTTGGGGATACTTGGAGGATCATGGGACTTAGTAAGTAGGGTTATAAGTACCCCAATTAAGGTTATAAGTAGATATAACTATAGTTACCTTAGTTATAACCCTACTTACTAAGTCACCTGATCCTCCAAGTATAGGGCTTGAAGTTGTCCGACCTTGATCATTGTAGTACTCGGGACCCATTAGCCGAGACGTGGCGTCACCTCCTTCACCAAGCAGCCAAGCCCGACCCTAAACCCTAAACCCTAAATCCCCAAATCCTAAAACCTAAACTTTCCTAAGCCCCAAAAACCCCTAAACCCTAAACCCTTTATAGAACCCTTATAGATCCCTTTAAGGAACCCTTACAGGATCCCTTTAAAGGAACCCTAAACTGTGATTCAGTTTGCAAGCCATCCCTCCGCAGGTCCAGCAAACAGCCGGCTACAGCGGTGCTGAGGCTACACCCAAGACGGGGTCTTGAGTTGGGGGTTTAGGGGTTATAGGGTTTAGGGCTAGGTTCCAGGTATTGGGGAGATTATCTTGGAAAGTTTGGGCTTGGAGTGTATCAAGGGCCTTTTTGCAGTGAGTAGGTACGAAAAAGGGCTTGCAAGAAGCCTATATACCCGACCCTAAACCCCAAAACCGGAACCCTAAACCCTAAACCCCTAAACCCTAAACCCTAAATCGACTTACCCAGGTCCCCGATTTGTTGAGTCACTTTGAGCGCCCGCACTCGGCCGGAACGGGCAGGTGGTCATGGTATGCCGTGAGGCAGCACTCTTGGCCATCCGGGAAGCTTTGGGAGCCGAGAAAGAGGCTCGTCGGGCCTTTAAGGTTTACGGCTTATAATGGGTTAAGGGGTTTAGGGTCTAGGGGTTTAAGGCTTGGGGTTATAATGGCTTTAGGGGTTTCGGGGTTTAGGGTTTCAGTTTTCGAGTGTTGTAGGATTTTTGCAGGGGTTTGTGAGGGCGCATCAAGTGTTGAGAGCACAAGCTTTGTTTTGGACTTTAGGGCTTGGGATTTCAGTTTTGGGGTTTACCACTACGATGTACGACTACTGCTTCTGCTTCCGCTGCTGCTACTACTGCTACTGCTACCGCTACTTCTCCGGCTCCTCCTCCTCCTCCACTACCACTACCACGACCACGACCACGACTACGACCACTACCAGTACCACTACCACTACCACGACGACGACGACAACTACTACTCCTCCTCCTGCTGCTAGTACTACTACTACTACTACTACTACTGCTACTAATGCTGCAAACTACAACCACCACCACCACCGCCACCACCACCACCACCACCACAACTATTACTACGACGACGACTAGTGACTACTACTGCTACTGCTACTGCTACTGCTACTGCTACTGCTATCGCTATCGCTATCGCTACTGCTACTGCTACTGCTACTGCTACAGCTACAGCTACAGCTACAGCTGCGACTGCCGCTGCTGCTGCTACTGCTACTATTACTGCTGCTACTACTACTACTACTACTACTACCACTACTACTACTACTACTACTACTACTACTACTACTACGGCTACGACTACGACTTCGACGACGGCTACTACGATTGTAGCCACAACTACGATTGCCATTACAGCGACCGGGGTAGTTGTACTGTACATCTTTGCTTTACGTAGACCTCGTAATTCAACATGACATGTCTGTGTATTTTCTCGAAGTTTTTCTATAACCATAGTACCTGCAAGCTGAATCTACTGCTACGGCAGCCACCATTTCGAGGTCGGATGATTGTACCCTACCTTCTTTACGATATCTGTAATGCAGTGAGACTTGCATGAAAGCCGACGTACAAGACTTGACACTGAGAAGGGAAGAACAAAGTAGTGCTGTGCAATCACAGGCCGAGCCCTGCGCAACACCGGCGCACTTCGAGAGGGCTTTGCAGACGCTTTGCCAACGGAGAAACATCAGTTTTTGTTGGCGCTAGGGCCCAGAGAGCCCAATACCCCTTAATTAAGGAATATGGCTTAAATTATATAGGGCTTCATATTATGATTTACGCTATATTCCTTAATTAAGGGTTATTGGGCTCTCTGGGGGTGTGTGAGAGACTTGCGCTTGGTGTTTGGCAAGTCGAAATGGGAGTTTCCGAAAATTAGGGTACCTTCTTTGTGGGTCCTTATAACAAGGATCTGCTCTTTAGGGTACTATATTAGGGTCCCGGACCCAGAGAGCCCAATACCCCTTAATTACGGAATATACCTTAAATTATAATAGGATCCCTAATATGATTTAAGGAATATTCCTTAATTAAGGGGTATTGGGCTCTCTGGGGATTTTCGGAAACTCCCAAATGTGGAGCTCTGAGCTCACTGGCAAACCCCTGTAAACCCATTAGTCAGGGTTCCTAAACCCTAAACCCTAAACCCTAAACCAGGATTTAGGGCAGTCTGGTCTAAACCCACAGGCTCTGAATATGGCGGCAAACCCGCCAATGTCGCGAATGCCCAGTCTATCAAACGACTATCAAAGGGCTCTAAGAGTGGGGTGAAGGTAGGTGGGGTAAGAGTCCCTTTTGCAGTATACAACGGATCCTTAATCCTACCTGCCTTCATCCCACCTTTTGAGGCCTCCAAGGCAATACAGTAGGGGACACCGCGGCCAGGCCGAGACCGTTTGACCTGCAACTTGAGGATGTCCAAGGCTCAAGAATACTATTTCAGTCTAGCGTGAACTCTAAACTCCACACTTTCCCTAAACCCTATACGCCTCAAAGCCGAAAACTCCTGAAAGCAAAGCCATATTACCTGACAAGCTTTCCCCGGCCGAGGACTGTGAAGCCTCGAATCACTCCGGAGACTGTGACTTGCTTATTTCCAGCTACAAAACCTGAGTTCAAGGTTTTAGTTTGAGGTTTGTGTGAAACGGTTTTGGAAACGGTTTTCTGGGATACATAGCGTTCAGGGTTGGGGTTCGGGGGTCTGGCGATTAGGGTTTGGGCAGACTGTGGGTTGAGGGTTGTTTAAGTTGGTCCTGACTACAGGAAGCCCGCTTTAGTGTGCGTACAACATGACATGCTCAGGAGGTGCTTATGCTGGCCCTTAAACCCTAAACCAGGTTCAAGCAATAGGAACAAGCTGGGCATGAAATCATCCTTGGGTAATGCAGCATAAGTTCAAAGAGCCCCGAGAAGCCAACCCTAAACCCTCAACCCCAGACTCTAAACCCCCCAAAACCCTTAAAACCCCTAAACCCCCAACCCCTAAAGCCCTAAACCCTAAAACCCCTAAACCCTAAAGCCCTAAACCCCTAAAACCCCTAAACCCTAAAACCCCCCAATGCTGTCAAGACAGAGGCCCGGTTCTACGAGGACTTCGAGCGTAGCCTGCAGCCGGGGTGAACTCCCAAAAATGCACAGGAAAAGACGGATGTGCTGGGGATCGCCGGTCTTGAGCACATTCATCAACATCGATTGCAATAATAGTGTTCATAATAAGAACCATTGTAACACTTGTAACTCTAGTAATACCACTAGTAATGATACTTAGAAAATCATGCTACTACTCATAATACTTATCAATGTCCTCATCTCTCAACCCTCGACTATCATGTCGGCACGCCTGATTGGCTCAGCTGCACACTTGCGTAGCTTGCCAGTAAACCTCTATAAGTCACCATCATATAAGCCGCAACATAGAGGTTCGGAGATTTAGGCTTATGGCCAGAGGATCAGGGAACTTAGTAAGTAGGAATATAAGCAAGGTAAATATAGCTGTACCTGCTTGCAACCCCCAAATTAAGGCACTCATAACCCTACTTACTAAGTCCCATGATCCTCTAAGTAGTCAGGAAGAGATTGGTAATGTCTCATCTCAGAGGGCTTCGGGGTATAGGCCGGATCGTTGAGGCCCCGATAGTTCCCCGCCATGGTCGCCGGATATACCAACGGTGTGGCCGACGCCACCAAAATTGGTCACAGGAATGTTGACATGAGATCTGCTCCCTGGCTTCAGATAGACAAGGGCTGATTTTTGTCAGGTGTGGGCTTTCCAAGTTCCGCTATAGTATACCCCAAAAAGTTGGAAACCGGATTAAGGACAATTAGTGCTGGGATTGCCTGTGCATGACCCTTAAGGACTGAGGCTCTTGGGTTTCCAACTTTTGGGCTTCTACAGTAGGTCCTCAACTCTTGGCCCATATCCCTAGGCTCAGGAGCCCAAAGTAGTTCCTTTTCAGGGTTCATATTTTGAATTCTATAAGGTAATCCCAAAAAGGAACTACTTTGGGGCCTTTGGGTAGGCTCAGGAGCCCAAACTAGATTGGCGCGGCACGCTGTCCGCATCTTCCGAGGACACAGTGACGCAGCCCACGCCGGGTATGCGCGAAGCGATGGCAAATGCGGAGGCGCATGGATTCTGCTTGGATTCCTTGTGCCAAACGAGCTCTGAACCCTCAACCCCAGATTTAAGCCTTTTAAGATCCAAATACCAACACCAAGAGCCATAAACCCTGGGCCCTAAACCTCAAACCCTGGGCCCTAAACCTCAAAGAGCCACTGCACTTACAAAAACAAAACCTCATAAATGTAAACGGCTGTCTGGAGGCTCCTGATCCCAGGCTCCCCCGACCTCAAATTGCCGTTAGAAACCTGCTGTTGAAAAAGGGCCCGGCAAAAAAAAAAAACTAATTCTGATGTTCGTCAAGTCTTTCATTGAAGCCCGAAGACCTAAACCCCTAAGCTCTTGGGTTAAGGCATTAAAACCCTATAAGCCCTAAACTCCTAATCTTTCCAAGCCTTCCTCAGCGGGCAATGGCTGGAGACTATTGTCCTTTTTCGGGCTCCTGGCAGCTTCTAGGGACCCCAGACAGCCCAATACCCCTTAGTTAAGGAACATAGCTTAAATCATAATATGAAGCCCTATATAATTTAAGGCCATATTCCTTAATTAAGGGGTATTGGGCTCTCTGGGCTAGGCTCCTGAGTAGCCCCAAGTCAATCGCCTGACGCAGCATGCGAAAGAAAACACTGGAAGCTGAAAGCAAGCCGAAACTCCGAACCCGATGATGGTTCCTTTAAGGAGGGGTCTATAGGGGTTCCTTTAAAAGGGGTCTATAGGGGTGACTTTAAGGGTTACTCTTATTTATTGGCTGTAAACTCAACTTTTCAACTTTTGGGGTTCTTATAAGGTAGTCGTTTCTGAAAGTTTCAGCTTTTATTTCCTTGGGTTTTGGGCCAGTGAGTGATAGGATCTGCAGTTAAACAGGGGCACATCCCCGAATAGTCTCCGAACAACTATAGTCGAAGCCTTCTTTCATACTTAAACTCACAGTTCAAAGCTCCGTAGAGTAACCTGTAAAACCCTGTAAACAGCATTGTGGGATCCCTGCGACACGCTGAAGCTTCACAGCTTGAATCCGAAAGCATCCACAAAAACTTCTCCACATTAGGGTCCCTTTTAGGGTCCCTTAATCGGTTTCTATGGGGGTTTCTATAAGGGTAGTATAGTAGGTCACCGAAATAGTACGGCGCCCTTGTAAGTTTGGACCCTTGAACATGTTCCCTGTCAGAGTACCTCGCTTCTCTTCATAAGCACCCTCCGGGGGACTCTCATGCATTAGCGCCCAGTACTTGGAGGATCAGGAGCAGAAACCGGCCGCACTCTAATGATATCTCCTTATAACCCTCATAAGGCTTCGGTGGTGCCTACCAGGCCTGGGATGGTTTAGGGTTTTGTTTCCTTTAACCAAGAGAGCCCAATACCCCTTAATTAAGGAATATGGCGTAAATTATATAGGGCTTCATATTATGATTTAAGCAATAATGCAGGAACCTGATTAAGAATCCCTGGGCCTATAACCCCAAAATAGTCGGATTCATATAAGGAACCCTAATAAAGGCTCAAGGTTTCTGAATCAGGTTCCTACATTACCCTAAATCAGCACTAAGCAGTAGACCTACTAAACCAAGAAGCATATAACGTAAACCGTTGAGCCCCCCCAGCTTGTGCAGCCTAAAGCCCAGTTTCCTGTAAACCATTCGCCCCAAGATTTGAATGTAAACCATTCGCCCCAAGATTTGAATTACAAACCGACCATTGGGGGTCTCTCTCGAGGCTCCCATAATAGTACGGCACCGTTATAAACAGGACCCTAAAAGGGGCCTGAGTTTAGAGAACAAGCCACATAGCACTTAAGTCATGCATCCTCCGCTCTTCGACTCCCAGACCACGGATGTAGGAGCGAAATCCCACCCTTAAGGGTTTGGCTGTTGCGGTTTAGGGCGCCTTACCTCCAGGGTTTAGTAATTTAGGGTCTAGGCCGAATCTCCGAATCTAAACCCCTAAACTTTAAACTTTAAACTCAAGACCCTATAGTGAAACCCAGAGAGTTGGAACATCGATTTAGGATGATTCATGCTGGGATTCCCTTTACTTTACTTTAAGGGCATGAGGCTAATGATGTTCCAACGTTCTGGCTTCTACTATAAACTCACTCCTCGGACAGCTTTGGAAGATCGAAGGTCGGCACCCACTGTTCGGGACGAGGGGAGGAGGTGCTCTGTGGCAAGGACAGACTGAGGGTCAGAGGGTTTATTGTTTAGGATTGAGGGTTTTGGTTTAGGATAGAGGATTTTGGTTTAGGATTGAGGGTTTAAGGTTTAGGATTGAGGGTTTAAGGCAGTTTAAGGTTTAGGATTGAGGGTTAGCTCGGATCTAAGTGCGGTTTGAGGTTTAGGGGTTCGCTTTAGGGCTATACTTGGAGGGTCGGGGGACCCAGTACGTAGGTAGTAAGTAGAGACATAAGTACCCTAAAAGGGACTCATGGGCGTTATGACACTCATAACTCTATAAAGGTCTGCTTACTAGCTCCCCCGACCCTCCAAGTAGGATCTAAGTAGGGTTCAGTTTTTTGGGGTTTGTGTCTAGGGTACTGTAAGGCTTAGCCATGGTTTGAGTTGTCAGGTATGCTTGAACAGGGCGTCGTGACAGAATTCGCAGGCCAGCCGGAAGATAGGTTGGAGCACGTTCGTGCTCAGCGCAGCTTTGTCGAACTCTGTTTTTGCTTTCTGTCGAGGAGCCTGCTTAGGACGTCCTGTCTTGTTTTGTGGGCTGTGTACATTGTCGCAGCGCGACTGAGAGTGTAAGGCCGCCTAGAAGTGGCAGTTTCCGAAAATAGGGGGCCCGAATATGTACCCTAAATAGTAGGATCCTTATTGTAAGGACCCCAAAATAAGGTCCCCCTAATTTTCGGAAACTCCCAAGTCGGAATCAGAGACCGGGAAGTGCTTCAGGGAACCTAAGAGTCTCATTTTACCGGTCCTGTGATACAAGGACACCCAAAGAAAGCCCAGTTTTTCGTGAGGCCCCCGCTTTCTACTCTTTACGGCGCGCCTCCAAAGTTAAAACCCGGTAAGGATCCCAGAAAGCAACAAACTAACAACGACGTGACGCGACTTACTCCTTGTACAACTCTCCCTCACTCCACAGGCACTCTATTTACTGTAGGGGCCTCAATAATTACCTATACTATTTTGGGCTTCCTTTTTAAAAGTATAGTATAATATACCCCCCAAAATTTTAATTATTATGGCCCCCATATATTATTCGTCTTCTGATATAATCTAAACCCAGGGGGGGCTATGACAAGAAGATGGTCTTATCTTGCTCAAGGGACTTATGGTATATAGTATAGGCCTTCTCGGAACCGTTACAGGAACCCTAAACCCTAAACCCTAACCGTTAAAGGAACCCTAACAACCCTCAAAAAGAAACCCTTATAGGATTTCTTCAAGGACCCTAAAACCATAAACTCCGTGTATAGTAGATGCCAGAAAGTTGGAACATCAATATCCTCATGCCCTTAAGGTAGAGTATAGGGGATCCTAGCAAGAATCCTCCTAAACCCATGTTCCAACTTTCTGGGGTTCACTGTAAGGGTCCTTAAACAAAAGCCATGTGAAGCCGGAAGGATTCCCACATCTTTTTCTACGAGCAGGGGGGCTCATCGAGCGCCTCGGTTAGAGTTTGTAGGGGTTTGGGAGTTTAGAGTTGTTGACAGGTTTTACTGTTTAGGGGTTTGAGGGTTTAGGGGTTTTGGGGCTTCGGGGTTTAGGAGTTAAAGGGGTAAAGTAGCTGGCAAGAGTTCTCAGTGCTTTAGGAGTTCAGGGGCCTAGGGTTCAGGGTTTTGAAGTTACGGCTGCAGCTCAAGGTTTTAGATAGTTTTAGGGTTCCGGGTCTCCGCTCCTCCCATGATCAAAGGCCGCCAAATACCAATACTCATTTCTGGAAAGGCATTTGGGCAGCAGAATTGCTGCTATTAAGGGGTACTTTTGCGGGCTCGCTTAAGGGCTGAGGGTTGGGAATGGAACCTTAAGCTTGTGAGCAATGACCTAACCTGTATTGCAGCTCTCTCTCTCTCTGAGAGAGAGAAAAGTCCAAATCCGAAACCAAGCAGCCCATAATCCTAAACCCTATAAACCCAATGGCCCAGCAAACGAAGACCCGAACGACACCCCAAACCAAAGGCACAAGCAAGCAAGGCCTCCACCCCCACCCCCAATCCAAAGGCTTGATGGGCGTCGTATACAACACCTTCCCGAACAAGCCCGATGGCACCCTTGACCTCGAGGACTCATGGTTTAGGGCTTAGGGTTTAGGGTTTAGGGTGTATCACCTATATGGAGTTTATGGGGACCCTACACTAAAAAGTAGGTTTTGGTAGTTCAAGGTGGGGTTTAGCGTTTTGAGGGTTCCACGGTTTAGGGCTTGGGGTTTGGGCTTTAAGGTTCAGGGTGCTCATGCCTGGTAACTGTACTTCTCGAACTTTCGGGTTTTAAGGGGTTTCCAGGTGCCGGATTTCGTGTTTACCCAGGAGCCCAGGCCACTCAAAGTGCTATTCCTGGGCTTTGGAGTACCGTACTTTAACACTTTTTTCTTAAAGGAACCATTAGGAAATAACAGTTTCTACTTTTTTCTCCCTGGTTACTTATTAGCCCAGATTCAAGGGTTGACTTGAGGACTTGGGGGTTTAGGACGTTTAGGGTTTGCATCGTGCTTGCAGGGTGTTCCATTGTGGGGTGCGGGGTTTACCTCGCAGCTGAGCTTGGGAACCTTGTACATGTCTTAACGCTGGTAAGCCTAACCGAAGTAACAGATGGGCGTTGCTGGGCACAGAAACCTAGCGCTCGGGTTGGAGGTAGGGTGTGCATCCCACGAGGGCCACGGCACAAAAAGTAAAGAATATACAAGGTTTCTGCCATTGTTTATTGACGTTGTGTTCGTCTTGAGGTTTCATGAGGTGCCGTGCTGTGAAAGGGCTATCCATTTTGAGATGCCAAGAAGCTGTTCTCCAAGCCCGAAACCTAGCTGCCCAAATCCCCCAGCCATAAACCCTTCAACCGTTCGAAATCCAAATCTCACAGATGCTGAAACCAAAAAGTTTAAACCTTAAAAACTCCAGGCAGCAGAACCCGCAATCCCCACCAACCTAGGCCCCCCAAAACCTTTACAAACCCAGCCTTGAAGTTGAACCAAGCTTGGCTCAGTGTGCACTCCGTGGCCACACCGTACACTCCTCAAATGCCTCGACATCATAATCCGTATATCAAACCCCTAAGACTCAAACCCTTCGTACGCCCGCGAAACCCTAGATTAGATCCCATAGCCCTTGTAAATCCTAAACCCCTAAAACCCTCAACTGTATAAGCCCTAAACCCAAACCCCCTACACTAAACTCCTCAACCCCTAAACAACCCCTAAACCTTCAACCCTAAACTTAAACGTTATAACCCTTAAATCCTAAACCCCTAAACCCTAAACCCTAAACCCCTAAACCCCTAAACCCGCTAAACGCTATATCCCGCTAAACGCTATAACCCTTAAATCCTAAACCCCTAAACCCTCAACCCCTCAAAGTTTCAATCCCAAACCGCTCCATTCAAGCCCGAGGAGGTGGCAAAGTACATCCGACCCGATAACGACCACTTTTCTTCGGCCCATGGTCTGCCTTTGGTATGTTTTTTATATATAAGGGGGGGTTTAGGGTTTAGGGTTTATGTCTTTTTGAGGGGTTGAGGTTTTTTGTTTTTGTTTTCAGTGGTTTAGGGTTTAGGCTTAGGTATTTTTGGGGGTTTAGGGTTTATGTAGTTTTAGGGGTGTAGGGTTTAGGGATTGTTAGGGGTTTAGGGTTTAGTGTAGTGAACTTTTGAGGGGGTTTAAGGGCTCAGGGGGTTTAAGGGCTCCGTCGAATGATCTACAGGGCTTCCGAATGGAGGGTTTTGAGTTTAAGGTTTAGGGCGTCTAGACTTGATAGTTTTAGGGGTCAGTTTTTTGGGGGAGAAAGGTGCAGGATCAAGGGGCATCGAGCTGTTTGGGTACCTGTAGGGCCCAGCATGACAGATCGTCAAAGATGATGCAATAAACCAACCGTCACATTCTCGATACCTCTGTAGATTACGTGTTCTTCCTTTTTCGAGCAGCTTACATAGGTTCATAAAGACCACGTAGAAATCTCGTCAAGCCCTATATACCTTGGGTTGCAAGCGTTCTGCATGGGTTCGTAGAGGCTGCGTAAGGGTGTAGATCTCGCAAGCTTTCCTCCGGAGAGCACTAACACCTGTCCCTAGAGCTCAAAAACCCGTAAACCTCAAACTCCAGGCCGGAACCCTAAACCCTAAATCAGGGTTTAAGGTTCAAGGTTCGGGGTTTAGGGTTTACATAGGGTAAACAGACTCTGAACACAAACATAACAAATCCTTGCAGAGTCGAGGCCAAACTTCTCGCCTTGGAGAACACGCAGAGCTTGGGCGGCGCTGGGAACCCCGAAAAACCCTAAACCCTGAAACCTAAACCCTACCTGGACGTCAAGAACCCTACATGTCTAGGGTTCCTACTTATGATGTCCTTAAAGAGGTAGGTCATTTGGGTTAAGGTAAGCTCTAACAACTCGAAACCCTCAGTTGGACCCCGCCAAAACCCGAAACCCTAAACCGGAACCCTACAAGCCCGAAGCCCCAAATTCATAAAACGAGCCAACGAAAACGTAGGTTATGGTAGGTTGAAGTAAAAACCCTAAACCCCTACAGCAAACCCCAACACCCTAAACCCTAAACCTTAACGAGTCCAGGAACAAGCTGGGTGGCTTGGTGCTGCCAGCTTCTCGGCTGCAGGGTTTCGCAATGCGAGAGTGTCCTAAAATAGGGTCCTTAATACAATAGGGTTCATTAAAGGGGTGTACAAAGGCTACTATAATGGCTATTTCAAGGATGTATTTTAGGGGCCTTAATAATTACCTATACTAGTTTGGGGGTTCCTTGTTATAATTATGGTATATATATATACCCCCAAAGCCTAAACCCTTTTCTAATTATTAAGGCACCTCCTATTCCGGTCAGGATCATGTGTTTTTAATGGAGGGAGGGTCATAACCGCCAAAACTATCCTAAATCCTAAGCCGTTCAATTTGGGTTCCGTGGCCTGGATCCTTTTGAAGTTCGCCCTGGATTTTAGACCTTCGACGCCCACAACCTTGAGCCGGCTCAATATGAATCCTGGACCTCCAACCGTTCATCGCTGAATAAGGTTGCAGTAGGATTTGTCAGACAAAGCATCAAAGTTTAGTTTAGGGCTCCGAAAATATGTCCAAGATCATCATTGCCAGACCAAGCCCCCAATATCCTGAATCCTCGAATCCTTAACCTCAGATCCCTAAAGCTGTAACACGAAATAATTGCTTTGAAAGTTTCAAGCTCTATACAGTAGAACTCTAAACCCTACAAACAAAAACCTTAAAGCTCTAAGTCCATCCACCCTGTAGCCTACCCCCGAAAGTCAATGCTTCCAAGGTTGGATACATGGAGAAAGCTGGCGAGTTTTGCAGCCTGGCCTGCAAAACCGATGGATGGATGGATGGATGGATGGATGCATGGATGCATGGATGCATGGATGCATGGATGGATAGATGAGCAACACAAAGATAAGTAATTACTTAGAAACTTACATAAGTAAGCCAACAGATAGATAGGTAGATGATAGATGGGTAGATAGGTTGGTCTACAGGTAAATAGGTAGATAGCTAGACATCGGTAGGACGAGAAACAGAATGACCAAAACCATTGCTACTTATGCAGTCTCCTCAGGACGCATATTGAACCTGACTGCTCTCTGCCAAATGAAACGCAGAGGCAAAGCACATGGCTTGCGCTTGCACGTGGATGGCGCGCGCCTCTGGAATGCGGCAGTCGCACTGGGCTTGCCACCAGCGGACACCAGGCTGCTAGCAAGACCTTTGCTTGTCGTTTTTATTCGCAAGTAGTTGGTGGCATAGTTGATTTCGAGCCTGCACGACGACAGCGCTACTGATGTTGGCTCTTGCTGCTAATTACCATGTTACTACGTTGATACCCTCATGTTGCTAGTCAATATCAGCGACAGGTCAAAAGCAACAGTTGAAACAGCAACAACCTTAGCAAAAGTAGTTGCTGCTACCAGTCTTCCTGCTCAGCTGCAAGCCTCCTCCTCCTCTTCCGGCTTCCACTATCGCTACAAACTACCACTACCACTACCACTAGGAGTAGTAGCAGTAGTAGTACTAGTAGTAGTAGTAGTAGTAGCAGCAGCAGTAGCAGTAGTAGCAGTAGTAGTAGTCGTAGTAGCAGCAGTAGTAGCTATAGCAGCAGTAGTAGCAGTAGTAGCACAACGACAACAACAACGACGACTAGTACTACCCTACTCCTACTCGTACTCCTGCTCCCAGTGCTCTACTGCTACCATAGCCACAACTGCTGCTGCCACTGCCGCTGCTGCTGCTACGACGACGGCTACTACTTACTTCTACTTCTACTGCTGTTGCTACCAGTACTCCAACCAGTATCGTATATGCTGGCCCCAGTAGTTGTAGCAGCAGCAGCAGATAGTAGCAGTAGTAATGGTGCTCCCTGGTTGTAGTACGTGTCCTCGTCGCGTCCCGAAGTCACGCCCCCTAAACCCTACTCCCTAAACCCTAAACCCTGGAGCTTTGTTTTAAGGAGTTGGTCAGGCCAGCGGACTCTGCATCTCGGCCGAAGGTTTTTCGGGTTCAGGGTGCGGCAAGTCAAGGGGCTTGAGGCCACAGGCTTAGGGATGTGACATCGGGAAGGGACCTCAGACAGCTGTTGTCTGAACTGCATGGGGAATTTGGGTCTTTGCAGTCTTAGCTGCAGGGGTGCCCGAAGACATCCAAAGACTAAAATCAAGTCTAGGTTCTTGAGCAAGAGGTCAATAGAAGGAAAGACACAAACCTGATAAGTAGTCCCGATCCCACCAGCTACGTTCTACTTCGGGTTTTAAGGGCCCGAAGCCACCATGCGCAACGCGAACCTCCAAACCATGCCCGAAACCCAAATCCTGAACCTCAACCCGAAGCTGGGCACTTGAACCCAACTACTTGGCCTTCATAACCCTTATAAACCCTAACCCCCAAACCCAAAACTCAAGTAATTGGCCTTCATAACCCTTATAAACCCCAAAACCCAAAACTCAAGTAGTTGGCCTTCATAACCCTTACGTGAACCTGCTCAACCCTTGTGATCTAAGGCTTCTGATCCCGCAATCCTACACCCTGCACCTCAGAAAACATCTTAACCTTCAACCCTGAAGACTCCAAAAGCCCTACGCTCCAAAACCGCCAAGTGCTCAGTAAGAATAATTTGAGGGTTGTTTATGGCGGTAATAAAGCACTCAAATTAGTTCTTACGGGGACAAACGCCGCCAAGACTGCTCCTAAACCCCTAAACCCCAAATCCCTAAACCCCTAAACCCCAAATCCCTGCACCCGAAACGCCTAAACGCCTAAACCCTATTGTAGATCCCTTTAAGGAACCCTTATAGGATCCCTTTAAAGGAACCCTTTAAAGGATCCCTTTAAGGAGCCCGAAAGCTCAGGTAAACGTTTGCCTTTCGAAGGGCCTTGGGGCCCCGGTGGGTTCTGTGCTGGTCGGCACTGCAGAGCCCCTGGGACCAACGTTTGTTTGATGGGGGTTTAGGGTTTAGAGGTTTAGAGTTTAGGGGTTTAGAGGTTTAGAGTTGAGGGGTTTAGAGTTTAGGGGTTTAGGGGTTTAGAGTTTAGGGTTTAGGGGTTTAGAGTTTAGGGGTTTAGGGGTTAGGGTTTTAGGGGTTTCGCGGTTTATGGTTTAGGGTCTAGGGTTTAGGGTTTAGGGTTACTTAGTAGCTGAGTAGGTAGCCTTTAACCTTTTGGGGTTTGTATATCCCTACCATAAATGAACAGGTTCACCTTGTTGGGGCTAGGGTACTCAGCCCCGAAGTGGAAGATATAGCGTCGTAACGATCTGATCGCAATTTCATGGCGTTTTGATCGGTTTTATCAGAGTTTCAGAAAGGTTTGATGGATTTTCAATATCATGATGTGTTGCACGCCTTCCACTTTTGAATAGGAAGTTCATGGGGGGGGGGGGGCGGGGGAGGGGTTTGTCAAACTATATCGGACTTCAGGCAGGGTTATGGAGTCTCAGTTTCGGGTTTAGGGCATTGGGAGATAACGAAGATTAGCGGCAGTTGGACGGATTCAAGTTCAGGCCTCCCTTCAGCCAGACGATATTCCAAGAAAGACGATAAGAGTGCTGCAAACCTGTAGTTGTTACAGGTCTCATGCCTTCGCAACGAAAGGATTGCAGTTGACAGGTTGTTCAATTTGTTTTGAGGAGTTTTCCCAAGTGACCAGAAGTCGCTATTGGAAGCACCATGACATGCTACCTCTGGAAAAGTTTCAGAGCCTCGGCCTTCTGTAGAAGCCTTTTAAATTTGAGATAGGTTGGCTTAGGTTGGTCCCCTAAACCATAAGCCCCAAAACCCCTTCAAAACTCAGGGCCAACCAACGACTCCTCGGGTTCTTTAAACTCTGAGGGTTCAGCGGCTTCTCTGTCTACGCATCGAAAAGTGAAACTTCTGAAAGCCTAAACCCCATTTCCCTCAACTCCTTACGAAAGCCAAATCCTAAAGCTTGCTGACCCCGCTGCGAGTAGTATCCCAACGACCAAAAGACATAAAGACGTCCTAGCCCCTCGACCCTCACCCTAAAACCCTTAAACCCTGCACCCTGAGCCCCAAACCCTGAACGCTAAACCCTTAATCCTCTCAGAACCTTGAACCCTAAGCCCTAAGCCCTAAACCTAAAACCATCTAAAACTTTAAACCCCTGCACCTTAAACTCCCTAAACCCTAAACCCTGTAAACCTTAAGCCCCTATATCCTAAGCCCTAAACTCACAAACCCTAAACCCCTACACCATAAAACCTCAACACCTTAAGCCCTAAACTCCCTGAACCAAAGCCTTAAACTCCCTAAATCAAAGCCTCCCTAACCCCTAAACTCCCTAAGCCCTAAACTCCCTAAACCACAGCCTTAGGTTCATCCAAAAGGCCCGGAGGCTTCGGAAAGCCGTGGGCGGCGGTCTGCGCCAGGCCCTGGTTCCGAGGTTAAACTCAGACTGGGTTCTAGATAGGGTTTAGGGTTTAGGTTTTAGGTTTTAGGGTTTAGGGTTTAGGTTTAGGTTTAGGTGTAGGTTTTAGCATAGTGTAATAGAAAGTATAATATATATATATATATATATATATACATATGATATACATATATATATATATGTATGGTTTTATGTTCCTGGATTCCCTAAGCTCTGTGAATATGTAACACATGGTGTGGTGCAGCGTAGTATATACTACAGTAGAGAGTACGATGTATGGTATATTTGTTATAGTACAATATGTGTGTATATATATATGTGTGTGTACATACACCCATTTATTAAGCTATAGGTAGATATGTGTATGTATGCATGCTTGCAGGCATGTATGCATGGATGTATGATGTATGATGGATGCGCCATGGGAATTTGGAGGGAGATATGTTCCAGTATCATGGGTTCCGAACTTTGGGTGTTGGGCTTGGGATGGTCGCTCACAGGCAATCGAATAAACCTACACGGCTAACCTTGTTCTTGAGAAGGTCGGCATCCTCGCCGCAGCCGGCCTTTATGCCTTGGAGCACAATCTGGCGCGCCTGAAGGCCAGGACCCCGGGAGCCATGTACTCAGCCCCAAAATACCCTATATTATGGTATGGTTCTATTATACTATGGCATATTATGGTACTTTCTGATCTATTATGGTACCATGTGCTCATATAGTATATACTTTCGGCCGTAAGATGTCCCCTATATGGGTAGTGCAGGCCTAATGCGCATACAAAAGGAGGACCTGGGCCCGTAGGGATAAGGAAGATGTCGAAGTTGTGTACGTGTCTGGAGTTTCGCTTGATTTGGGGCTTAGGGTTTAGTATTTTAGGGTTCAGGGATTTGGGGTTTAGGGTTTAGGGGTCATACTTTCAGAAATATCTGGGCAACCTTGAGCCCTGAGCCCTCAATAAGATTCATACGGCTGATGGACAAAATTCTGCATGACGCTAAGGACCCTAAACTATGGGAATTACGGTATATTCCTTATAATGGGTAATGCAGGATTTTGTCCATCAGCCGTAGATTCAGGGGTATCTGGCTTAGCTCCCTTCAACCACGGAGGCCAGTTGTCAGTTCGTATCCCTCCCAAGCATACCCAGAGAGCCCAATACTCCTTCATTAAGGAATATGGCTTCAAACATAAGCGCTTCATGTTGTGATTTAAGCTACATAGTCCTTAATCATGGGGTATCGGGCTCTCTGGGTGTATTTCACCCATCCACAGATCGGACCTGTACTTCAGTAGATTACCGTGATGCTTCTGAACGGGTTGAAAGGTGCGAATGAGCATACACCCAAAGCCAGAAGCCATACCGAGCAAGCTTCACACACACGATGCTCTTGCAGTTGAGCGGTTTGGGGGTTTCCGGAAATTAGGGGTACCTTATTTGGGGGTCCTTGTGATGTTTCCGGAAATTAGGGGTACCTTATTTGGGGGTCCTTATAATAAGGATCCTACGATTTAGGGTACTATATTAGGGCCCCCTATTTTCGGAAACCCCCGTTTGTGTAGCCAGGGTCCTGAATTGAAACTTCAGAAAGAAGGGACCCCAATTGCCAACCCTAAACATTGGTATCCTGACTATCGGAGCCAAAGAAATTTAGGAAACCCCCAAACCAAAGGCACAACTACCCGCAACGGTCCAAAGTACCGAATAGATTGGTATGTGGGTCTAGGGGAGTAATTTCGTAGGATAGGGTTTTGGTACTGCTCCAAACCCAGGAAGTAAATTCGCGGGATAGGCTTGTGCAGAGAATATGAGTATGAGGTACCCAGCGACTCCGAAACCTCTTCAGGAATACGCCTTAATTCACATGAGGGTTCGTATTCAATTTTGAGGCATATTCCCGAATCAAGGGGTGTTGGAGTATCTGTGTACCCGCCTAAGATTTCGATCCCGCCAGGAGGATCATGAAAATGCCTCGCGCCTGGCACAAGGAGATCCTGGTGAGAACGGCTTGTATGAAGCGTCCCCCCAAACTCTTCAGCGAGTTGAGGGGTATGCAGAGTTGCCTGGTAGAGATCTCGCTCTTGCATGCTACTTAAAGGATGAGGCGTTTTAGTAGGTAGGGTTATATGTCAGGTAGCTATAGCTACATCTCCTTATAGCCCTAATTAAGGTACTTGTACCCCGACCGACTACGTCCCGCGATTCTTGGAGGGCACCACAAGCCATGTACCAATAGAATTGCTCATCAGCCTCAGAGATCCATTTGCACTCTTGAATCGAGCTTCAATGGTAACCTGGGCTTTGGAGTACCATACTTTAATACTTTTTTCTTAAAGGGAACCCTAATGGTAACTTCCGGAGCTTCCGAAAATTAGGGGTACTTTGTGTTGGGGGTCCTTGTAATAAGGATCCTACCATTTAGGGTACTTCCGGTAGCCAGGATTAAAGGACCTTGGCTTGAACGTGCTGCCAGCGCCCACGCCACTCGCCTTCACAAGCAGGGCTTTGAGTTAAGGCTTTTGGGGGCTTGGTGTTTAGGGCTCTGGAGTGGTAGTGATACTTTAGTGTTCTTCGGGATTAGGTAGTTATCTCCGTATAAATGTTTATTTCCAAGGGGTCAGTAGTTTCTTGTTATTATGGCTTTAAGGGTGCTCAAGGAAAGAGATGTGGGGATTTTGAATTTTAGGTCTAGACACCTCGCGTTGCAGGACTCTTGATACATTGTGCTCAGGGTTTGCCCAGGCCCTCACTCTAATTTGAGCTATACGGTCGATGATATAAATTCTGCATTACCTGAATGACAATGGGAATTATGGTATATTCCTTCTTATGGGTGATACAGGATTTATATCATGGACCGTAAGAGCCTCACGCTTGCACCCAGCCTCAACATCGCCACACAAGGAACCTGGTTTTCTTTGATGTGGACCGCCCCCGCGGTGGTGAAAGCATTGGGCGACAAAGGGATTCGCGGCTCGACTGCACTTCACGACCTGAAACTCAAAGTCCTGCAGCTCCAGAGCCTAGGGAGAAGCCTTGAAGCACTAAGATGTCGAGCTCCAGCGCGTACCTGTAGCCCAAGAAACCTGCTTTCGACGAACTGCGTACATGAATCATGATTACCCAGAGGCCCCATAGTAGTTCCTTTTTGGGGTTCATATATAGAATCCTATAAGGTGGCCCCAAAAAGGAACTACTTTGGGCCTCTGATTAGAAACCCCAAAGAGAAAGGGACGTCTTTGGCCCCACCCAGCTTGTAGGGTCTCGGCGGAAAATGCTTCGGCTGTTAATGACTCACGCTTCTATGTTATATGTGTGTGGATATATATAATATAGATGTACATATATATATATACATACATATATATATATATACGTATATATATATATATACATAAATATATATATATATATATATGCTGATGTATGTATGTGCATATGTTAGCCGGCACAAGATCTCATTCAGAGTCCTCTGGAACCAGGGCTTAGGGTCCTAACACATATCCTGAGCTGCTGAGGCAAAGCCCTGCTTGAAGGGTCGGGAACTTAGTGAGTCGTTAACTTTTCCGAGTCCTAAGAATCATAACCCCAATTAGGATCTCTTTTGGGGTGCTTACAGCCTACTAAGTCCCCCCTTTACCCTCCAATTCGAAAGCTTGGACGCCCAAACCTCAGCCAGAAGGCACCTGTCGGCCTTTAGAAAACCCTCACTTACAGGATCAGGGGACTTAGTAATACGGTTATAACTAAGGTAACTATAGTTGTATCTACTTCTAACCCTACTTACTGGGTCCCATGATCCTCCAAGCACGCATCCTACTGGCTACTTGGAAGTTCAGGGGACTTAGTCGAGTCATTCGTGGTTCCTTTCAGGGTTGTATCGGGGATCCATATAGGGGTTTAGGGTTTAGGGCTAGGGGCTAGGGATAGAAGGTACTTGGAGGATCATGGGACTTAGTAAGTAGGGTTGTAAGTATCTTATGTGGGCTATAAGTAGATAGAACTTTAGTTGTCTTGCTTATAGTGCTGCTTACTAAGTCCTCTGACCCTCTAAGTACACCTCAGTAAACCCTGAACCCCAAAACACTCAACCCTATAACTCCTAGTCAAACCCTGAGTCCTAGATTCTACAGTAAACCCCAAAAAGTTGGAAACCGTATTAAGGCCAAAAAGTGGTGGGATTCCCTATATATTACTCTTAGGGATTGAGGCTATTGGGTTTCCAACTTTTGGGCTTCTACTGTAAACTCTACACCCCTAAAACCCTCAACCACAGCAGCCTGAAGAATGAAACCAAATTCAGAAAGCCGGCAGAGAACTCCACACATCCGTGCCAGGCATGCTTTGCCTCGACGGTAAGCGTAGGTGCCGCGCTGCCCCCTGGGCCGGTTTAGGGTTTGGGGTTTAAGGTCGTTGAGAGTTTAGGGTTTAGGGTTGTTGGGGGATGGTCTAAGGTTTAGGCTTACGGCTTAGAGTTTTGGATTTCGGGATGTACCGTCGGGTTTTCGAGCCTTCTAGGCATTCAGGGAGCCGACATAGGGTTTTAGGGACAGAAGACTCGCTGTGCATGTGATGTCCACGCGAAAGCAAGGTAGTTGCGTTGATTCGGGATGCATGGTGTGTTAAGGCCCCCCCAAACCCTAAAGCTGAAACCCTAAGATGCTCAGAGACTCCGAACCCCTTAATTACAGAGTATACCTTGAATCATATTATCTAGGGTTCCTATAATCCGTAAGAGAAGTTTCTGAATTGAAGGGTTTTGGGGTCTCTGGGTTCCTTCGCGCACAGGTAGCTATGCTTAGACCCGCCAACTACCAAAATACCCCAAATACCCAGTATTAAGGACCCTAAGGGCTCTATTAAAGGGCACTTGGGTTGGGGGGGGGGGTCCTGGTATGCGTGCTCCTATTCACCGGGTGAGTCCCCTGAGGTCACACTAGGTTCCCGGATATCTAATGTAGGGGTCTTAATTAGAACAGGGTCTTGGGTACATTTTCCTATAGTTATAATAAGGAACCCCAGGAATAATATTGGTAATTATTTCGGCTACTTTAATGCATTATGAGCCCTGAAGCCTCACCCTTCTCCAAGTTCTGCGTCTTAATGGTTTAGGATTTAGGGTTTAGGGGGATTAGGGCTTAGCTATTTCGGTTACTTGGAGGGTCGTGGGACTTAGTAAGTAGTTGAAAAGTAGAAGTACCTGAACAGGGATCTTACTTGGGATTGTGATATATACTTACAAGTCACTGCTTAATTGCTAAGTTCCCAGAGAGCCCAATACACCTTAATTAAGGAATATAGCTTAAATCATAATATGAAGCCCTATATTTCCTTAATTAAGGGGTATTGGGCTCTCTGGGTTCCCCGACAGTCCAAGTACCCTTGAACCACCTTAACCTCTGGCCCGAAAACGAAGCCTTCAAACCCCAAGCAAGGCAACGTAAATCCTAAACCCACGCCCCAAACCACAACGCCTGAACTAAGTCCTATCCGAAACCCGTCGCCCTAGAACCAAAACCCTACATTGAATTCCCGAATCATGCCGAACCCGAAACCCTGAAATTCCCCAAACGCAAAGCTCACAATCCACACCCTAAAGGCTCTGAAGCAAAGGAATATGACCCCTTGGTTCTTGGTAGGGCATGGGCTCGGGGGTCCTATGATAGTCCATTTATGTCCCTTATAGTAGTCCCTATAACCCTTCCCAACAGTACCAAGAACGAGGCAGATGAAGCTCAGGGGCTTAAATATTTAGACAGACTTGGGGGGTTTATATATAGTATTGCTATAAGGAACCCTTAAGAATGGCATTCCTGTTCCTATGCGGTCTATGCGGTCATCAGTGCTAATGGAAGTGCAAGCCAAAACTTGCAACTCAGAATAGCTTAAGTAATCATTCCGTCGACCTTTTTTTTACAGCCCAAACCCTAAACCCTAAAGCCCAGGTTGCAAACCTCCACGTCACGGCCAGCGACGTGGAATACACGCTGGCGCAGATCTCCGAAGTCTTGCAATCGAAGGGCTTCGAGTGCTCCGAGAGTCCCGCCAAGAAAGCCAAAGTCTAGGCTTGAGTTTGTCACGTGTTTGGAGTTCTGTAAGCGTTCTGTAAGGGTTCTATAGGGAGTTTAGAGTTTTTCAACGTCTGGGGTTTACTGCTTTAGAGTTTGGGGTTTGGGTTTTGGAATGGGGGTTTAGGGGTTTAGGGCTTGCAGTCTAGGGTTTTGAGTTAGGGTTCACAATTTAGGGTTACGGCTGTGGGAAGCTCTTGGGAGACGCTCCTTCATCACTTTCTGCGGCAGTAAGCTGCTTGGGCGAGCTCGGCGCAGTCATCGAAAAAGCGCTTTCCCAGCACGCCCAGCAGTGCTTTGCAACAGGAATGTGGGAGTCTCATAGAGTAAGGCACCCCTAACTGCAGCCGTATGCCAAACGGGTTCAGTCAGCCAAGAAGTTAGGCTGAGGGTGTATATACATATGATTCTTATTGCTATTGATATTGCCATGCTTGTTCTCACACTTATTCCTTGTACTATTGTTCTTATTATTCTTATCGTTATTCCTAGTCATGTTCCTACACAGATTCTTATTCTTATCTTTACTCTTATTCTTGTTCTTGTTAGTAGTATGCAGGCTCAAGAGCTTCACAGGCTTGGCCTAGGATTCGCTGCGAGTTGCGCCATTAGGTGATTAAGCAAGCACCCATCTTTTTCGTGAGTTGAGACGTCTCCGGTTTAGGCTTTAGGACGTCCTCGCGGGTTTGCTCTTTATAGCTGCTGCTCGTTCACTACTACTTTGCCCTTCTGGTTTCAGGGTGGTTGTCGAACTCAGCAATCTTAATGGCAGCAACTGGCACGAAGAACAAGCACTCGGCGTAGCATAGTTCTCGTCGTCCCGGTCGAGGCTGAAGACGCAGTCATGGTCGTCATCGTCCTCGTCGTCGTCTTCCTCCTCCTCCTCCCTCCTCCTCCGCCTCCTCCTCCTCCTGCTCCGTTTTATCGTGAACCTAAGCACTGAAAAGAACCACTCGGTCGAAAGCCTAAGTCCCTAACGTGCAATTTTTTCAGTGGCTACAGTAACTATTCCTTTTGACTCATGCTCCGCCCGCACCCACAACCTGAGGATCAGCAGCCCGAGACCCCCAACCAAAAAGTGCCTTTACTTCCACAAAACGGCTCTACTGGCAAATCCGAAACGGTGCAAAGCAATACCCACTAAGCAAGTTTTACCCATCATGCAAAAGATGGTGTGGATTGTGATTCAGCATGCAGTCCGCAGTGTGGTGCATGACTCGATTTGTAATCGTCTGGGTCGCAGACAAAACTTGTTGCTGAAGGCTCTCCAATCACATCGAGAACTAACATCCAGCATCCTGCCCAAGACAAGCCGAGCAGAGCTGAACACCTGATGCTGCGCGAGAACCAACACCTCATGCATCTAACCCGTCATGACGGAATGCTCAAGTGATTCCCGGCATGGCCGAGCAATTGCACGCTGCAAGTGGTCAGAGAATTCTGCTAAGACGACTGTTCACGCCACTGGGAGCAATGGCGCTCAGGTAGAAGAGGGAGCACCAACGCGATCAAGCAAACAAGCCTTTCATGAAGTTTCTTAAATCAGGTTGTTGGATCCTTGCAATAAGGATCCTACTACTAGTAGAGCTTTCTATAAGGACCTTTCGTTTTATCTTAGATCGTTCGCCCAGGTCTACTTCAGTCAGGCGTCATACGCCCCTCGCGTATGACTGGGTTCTTGCCTGTTAAGGAGTTTGAGTTCAATCGAAGTAGTAAGGAAACCCAATCGTTTACTATAGATCCCTGTTATGGTAACTTCGTTTAAATTCCCTCACAAGAACCCAGATGATCATTCTGGACAGGTGAGCTGCCGTCCTTCCACGCTGCAGCATTGGGGCAGTGAGCCCATGCAGGACAGCAGCAGACACCAGAACTGGCCAAATTGAACCCAAAACCCTCGTGAAAGCGCTGTACCGGAACCATGACCTGTAAACCCTTAAACCTTGAACCCTTATCTAGTTCTTACATTTTAGCACCCTCAATCAAGGCCAGAATTTCGGAGAGCCCAAAAAGGTGCAACTTGGATTTCCCCAGTACCCTCGGAGATTCCCAAACAGGGAGATTCCTGGGGCATCCCTGGGAAAGGCATGCACGGTAATATAGGGGCCTTAATAGTTATATAGGCTAGGGTTTGGGGGTATATTATCCTATAATGGTAATAAGGAACCCCAAAGTCTTATTCTAGTTATTAAGGTCCCTACATTAAGCATGTGCTTGCATTGGGCTCTGACTCTTTGTTTTGAGGTTCAGGTGTTTTAACTCCACACTTTGTTTTCTACTTGGCCTTGGGCGTGCTATCCTCAAGAATGAATCCTGATCGTGCGGTCCTGAAAAGGGTCGTTTTGCATTCCACTGAATCTCAGGGTCCATGTACCCAAATAGTATCTCCTTTGGCCTTAAAGTACTCCCCATATAGGTACACTGGGCCCAAACTATATACTATTTGGGTACATGGATCCTTAAGGTGAATCTCCAGATCCTCACCTGCAGACCCCGAGATGGCAGCAGAGCCAGCACCCCCCAACTACACCTTATTAGAACCCATAAGGCCTCTGTAAAAGGGTACTTGGGGAGGTCCTGGAGAACTGCGAAGTAAAGCTACGTGTTTCGCTTCGCCTCTTCTCACGACTCCAAGCCATCACTGAGGAGCCAGCGGGTGCAGTCTACTGCAAGCCCTCGCTTCAGACGAAAATGTCTTCCTGCGGTTGTTTTGCTGTCTGCACGTTAACCCGGAACGCTGAAGGCACAAAGCCGAATGCAAGGATTTGTGGGCTGTTTTTCCAGGGCGCAAGCTACTGTCTTGTAAGTTGTCTTTCATTGAGCAGTTGCTAAACCACATACATCCAATGCACCTTCGAAGTAGTCGTTGGCCTAATCGGCTCAATGTGTGTGTGTGTGTTTGTCTGTGTGTGTGTGTGTGCATGTGTGTCGTGGTCTTGTGAAGCACGGTACCAGGCAGAGTAGGACGAGGAGTTGAGATCTTCTGCCTAGGTTCCTACGCCAGTATATAACCTATCCCCACCCGCCAGCGCTCCTAAGCGTATCCTCGCAAGCCCTGTTCGTATCTGAGTACTTTAGTGTGACGGCCGTGGATTTGTCATGTTGCCGGCATGTGCTACAGAGTAGGTTTATTGACCAAGCAAGCACTATTTGTAATACTCTTCCCTTGGGTTCCCTGAAAGTAATTTAGACTATGAAGCCGCCCAGAACCCTATTCCAACTGCCTAGGCTTCTACACCATGAGTTACTCTGCTTCTCAGGGTTTAGGCTTTAGGCGAAAGGCTTTAGGGGTTAATAGGAGTGGGTCCTTGATGGAGCGGAGTCTTGGTCCGGGCTCGTCACTAGCACTTTGCGGCAGCAGGATTTTGGCCAAACCCCTATCCGGATTTCGGTGCTGCGCTTCGACACTAAATTTGCCCCGAGAGTCCAATGCACATGGACCTGTCCCCCACGTCAGTGGCAAGAGAGCCAGCCACAGTTTAGGGACCCTTCCGAATGAAGGACTGTTCGGCTGCTCCCCGCCTTGTACCGCAAACCGCTCGCTGGCTTGCAGCTGATGAGATCCCCATGGTCTCCCTTTCATACAATGACATGAGATTCTAGGCTCAACCTCAACACGGCCTTGAACCTCAAAGCCCCAGCCCTACCACTACCGAATGTCTGCTCTATCATATGCTCTACCTCAAGCCTACATCCCTCGAACCCTCCAACCCAGCAATTCAATGAGAGGGTGAGAAGGACCATGGACCCTGACCCTTCAGACATCAACCCCTGCTGTTAAGGCCCTCGCGGCTTTTAGCTTCCAGTTTGGGGGTTGACGCTGGCCCCCAACAAAGAATAAAACGACTGACTCCAACCTAAAGCCAACTAAAAACTGCTTGGCCCGAAGTCGAATTTGGGGTCTTCGGAATTAGGGAAGTAGCCGGGAGAAGCGTGTTTGGGGCTTGAGGCTAAAAAGACAGCTTCAGGCGTACTCTGCGCATGCCACGAGGGCAGGTGGGCATCATAGGAGATTTTGAAGAAGTTTCATGGTACAGGGCCGTGCATGGCGCCGCCGTGTCAGGCACATCTGTGGGACTCACGGCGTGTCTTTTGGAGTGTATAGGCCATGAGCCCGAAACCCTCAGCCTTTTTCAGGGTGGGGATTTGTTTGCGCCCGTATCGTCAGTGGGGAAGTGTAAGGAATGGCTAGTAAAGTCAGTCAGTACCATCCAAAGCGAAGCAAAGAACATAATGATGCTACTCAGTCAGTGGACCTCTGGACGGAGCGCATCACTCCGAAAGAGTGGTTTAGTTTAGGAGTAATTGGGTCGCAAACAAACACGAACACGCCAGTAGATAGTCAATATAGGTACCGATGTGTGTATATATATATACGTATATACATATGTGTATATATGTATATATGTTTATTTATTGATTTAATATGTACGTACGTATCCATCCAGCCCCGCTTCGGCTGCCGCTATTACATTCAGCCTCCTGGATCCTCCCTTGAAATGTTCCGGTTTTGCTGCCAAGCTGCCATTTAATCGCAACTTTGTGTGAATGTCGAAATCATTTAGGGTTTAGGGTTTAAGTCACCCTTTTTTGCTGGGAGGCTTTTCAATATTGTTTTAACGTAAACCGACGGAGCTATTCTCTAGGACCCTGACCCTCCGGGATCTCTCGGCGCATATCCCTCGCTAGTAGGAGTTGGCCCTGTTACTATAGGGGCTTAAACAATTACCAACAAGACTGTAAATACTATTTGGGGGGTTCCTTAGTATATAAGAAAAATAAGGGGCCCCAAAATCCTATTCTAATCATTCAGGTCCCTATATTAGCTTTGTACAGACGGCAGGGTTTTTCGATGTACCGCCTCACTCCGGGACTCGGAAAAGCACTGAATCACTGAAGCTCTCGTTTATTTTGGCGCCACATTGCTCTTCCTAAAACCCTGACACTTAATTGCCAGATGTGCATCGCCGTGAACTCCGCAAATTCTGCACCCGCCTGTGACGTCCGCTGCCTTCAACCCCAGTCTCGATTCTTGCTTAGGAACATAACTTTAATTAACAGCCAAGGAAAGCAGATCATTGGCTTTAATACATGTCTGTACAGCGAAAAAGCGCCATTGTGCAACAACCATAGCAACCCGATCACCCCCCCTCATACACAGCATCCTTTGGCCCTTGCTTCTACCCATAGGCTCCATAGTAGTTCGTTTTTGGGATTACCACATGGGAGTTTCCGAAAATTAGGGGTACCTTATTGTGGGGTCCTTATAATAAGGATCCTACTATTTAGGGTACTACATTAGGGTCCCCTATTTTCGGAAACTCCCATATAGGACCCCAAAAAGGAACTACAATGGAGCCTATGGTACCCAGCAACTCCGAAACCCGGGCTGAAGAGGTCAGGTTCCCAGCGTTGCGCGGCGACGGCGGTTGCTGCGGCGATGGCACGGAGCTCACACGTAAGGGGTCCCGGGGATCGTATTTTTTGTTAGTTTTTCCATATTGGGGCTCTTAAAATTAGAAGAGGGTTCCTGAAAGGGGTCCCGGGGATTGTTTTTTGATTAGTTTTTCAAGGACTGGCCGAGAGCTGGTCTTACTTGAGGCTGTGGCTTTCGATTTCACGGTTATGACCCAGACCTAAACCCCCCAAAAGTAGGTAAAATAATGGCCCCATACCTGTAAAAGGCTGTTATTCTACATACTTCCCAGAGACTCCAATATCCCTTAATTAAGGAATATTCCTTAAATCATAGAAGGGATCCTATTATAATTTAGGGAATATTCCTTAATTAAGGGATATTGGAGTCTCTGGGTTTTAGGGTCCAGGGACTAGTTCCAGCTCGGGTTTGGGTGATTCGGTGTGGGTGACTCTTGTTAACTTCGGCTCCGAAGGGGAAGTTCTTAGGTGATAATGACAAGCCTCAGGGTCCGTGTGCCTTTCTATCTACCTATCTACATATCTATCTATCTGTTTCTTTATGACATATACTCAAGCTATACAGGGGCTCCTATCGAGGACCAAAGTATATGTGCAGGGTAGACGGACCCTTCTGCAAAGCGCCTAGTATGGTCGGTTTAGGGTGGTCGACGTTGGGCCCTAAACCCAAAGCTGCAGTTAACAGCCGGAGATATTCTAAGACTCTAGTTGACATGGCGAGCGAGAGCACCAGTATAGGGGCTTGAATACTTGCTAGCAGTAGCATTTTGTGGTCCCCCGCCTCCCGCTCTCTCTCTCTCTCTCCCTCTGTTGATCTCTCGTTGTCTTGCTCTCTCGCTCTCTTGATTTTTGTCGTTCTTTCTTTGTTGCTTTGTTTCTTGCTTTATTTATTTTTTCTCGCTCTCTCTCTCTCTCTCCTCTTTCTCGCTGTATATATACATATTATATATATATACACAGATAGAGAGGTAGACTCACAGATAAATAGATAGGTAGGCAGATAGATAGATAGCCTGTCCACTGAGGTTTGCTCCCTCGATCGCGGCACGCCGACATGTTTCGCGCCGCAGCGTTTGTCCGTGCGCCCCCAGGGAGGGCACCAGGGCGGAGCACAATCCTGGTTTAGTAGACCTCAACCTTAAAACCCAGACCTTCCAAAATCCCTCAATTAAGGAATATACCTTATTTTATAGTAGGGTCCCCAATATAATTAAGAGATTTTGGAAGGTCTGGGAAAGCTCCTAACAAAAGATAGCAAGGCCCTCGAAGATTGAGTTCGTTTATCAGAGGTCCACAGTAGGTAGTTTTTCTAGGATTCCCCGGACATGGGCCGGACAAGAATTATACTTTTTTTAAAGAAAATCCTTATAATTTTTTTTAAAAACTATAAATTTTCTTTAAAATTTTTACTATTTTTTATTATAAAAAAAATATATGAACATCTCCTCTGGTTCCCCCAGGTGAGAAAGGTGTGTTGGAATTTGGGATTCAGGCCTTGCGCTTAGGGTTTGGGGGCCTTATAGGTATAGTCCGGGCTTCGGGTATGGGGCTTCTTCGGATTTTGGGAGTATCGATGTGCAACATCAAGGATTTGAGAATGTGTTTAGGCTGTAGCAGTCTGGAGGTGTATATGTGGAGGCCGCGACCGGAAATGCCAAACCCTACAATTTTTTGTAGGAGCTAAGGAAGTTTGCCTGGCCGCCCTTTGTAGTGCTTGGGGAGCACAGGCCAAGAGAAAAGTTGCCAAACACAAATTCAGATCAACCCCGTCTCAAGCCTTGCATGCTGTGAGCCAAAGGCCCGTTTACAATTGTGAAGAACATGGCCTACAATCCTATTGTAATCATTGATGGCTCAGATGTTCAAGCCTACAGTAGACATTCCCTGTACCAATGTGCCATATTATACCCCAATGCCGCACCCAATTACTAGTGCCCCGATGTTAAATCCTACAAGAACCTATAAGAACCCGTAATATACACCCTAATAACAAAACCCTACTCGAGTTCTTAAATGCGTGCGTGTTGGGGAACTTAATGTAACATACCATAGTAATAGCGACCTGTAACAAATACGATAGTTCCTTATTGTGGTAACTTGAATTTAGTCTCTAACAAGAATTTAGCTTCAAGGCGTCGTTAATACTAGAAGAACCCATTTATAAGAACCATGAAACCCTATGGGCACCATATAAAACAAGACACTCTAGTTATTGAGCCCCGAGGGTATTCCCTAAACCCTGGAAAACCCTTACAAACCTTAAATCCTAAGCCCTATTCTTTGTGATTTCTGGAGGACGCCGGCTCGGTGGAGGCGGCGTCGACGCTGCTCGAAGACATGTTTGCTCGCAGGCGCCAGTGTTTCAGGTTGAGGGGTTTTGGGGTTTTGGGCTTTGGAAGGTGTTGGTGTTTTAGGTTTTTATGGTTTAGGGTTCCAGGGTTTAGGCGTTAGGGTTTAGGGTTTTAGAGCTTTTAAAGTAGTTACCGTACTTATGACACTACTTACTAAGTTTCCTGATTCTCCAAGTAGGGTCACCGGGTTTAGGGTTTCGGCTGTTCGGTTTGTGAGTGTGTTTGGGCTCGCTGTGGGGTTTCGGGTTTTGGGTTGCCGGACGTTTCGGAGATTTTAGATTTAGTTTTTTGGTTTAGGGTTCGCAAGCTGGGGTATTAGAGTTCACGAGTTTAGTCTTTTTTCAGAGGGCCTACATGGATTCTTTTGTTTCTAGATGGGTGGTTCGAGGGCGTTTAAAATTGCAGCCTGGAGCCGCAGCCCTAAATTCGACTCCAGAGCGAGACAGGGTCCAGCCGTGCTGGGGTTTAGGGTTTAGGGTCGCGTTCAGGGTTAGGGTTCTTTGTTTGGGAGTTTACGGTTATAAATCTTGCAACTCTCTCCAATAATGTGTTCTGGTTAACGAGTTTGATTTAACTTAACTTACCATAATAAGGAGACCATGTCATATACCATACATCCTGACGATGGTATCTTAAACTCAATTCCGTAATAAGAGCGCAGTGGAAGGGAAAGTAGGTGGTGGGGGAGAGTCATGATTCTCCATAAGAAGCCGGGTCTCACTGCGCTGAAGAGAAACACAACTTCAGTTCGACCCTAAACCCTAAACCCTAAACCCTTGCTAAGTCCCTTGGTTCTAGTTCCAATTAAACCCCCCAAGCCCCGAAACCCTGCTTTTCAAAGCCCTAAACGCCAGGGTTTAGGGTTTAGTAAACGCTAAACCCTAAAGTGCGGCCCAAGCGCCTTGAAGCCTCGGAAGCCACGCAAGCCACACCTCGACCTCAATCCATAAACCCTAGGCCCTAAACCCTTGATGACCTACCTGTTTAGGGTTCCCCATTATGATTTCCTTGTTTATAAGTCCTTAAACAGGTAGGATTTTCGGGGTTAAGGTAAACCCCAACCCCTTAAGCTTCGAAAAACCCTAAATCCTCAAACTAGGGCTTTGAAGTCTGCTGGGTTCAACCTCCAGTACTTTCGTTCTCCTCTTTTTCCGACCTCGACAATAAAACCCTAAACCCTACACGTCCCAAGTCTGAAGCTTGTATACAAAACCAGGTTTCCTAGTAGTACCCTTTCGGCCTTTGTGTTTTAGGGTTCCCTTATTAAAACTGAATACCAAGAAAACGGGTGCCCTCTTTAGTAAGGGGACACTGGGGAACCTAGAAAAAGACCTGAAATATGAGTGTGACTTGGACCCAGCATGCCGTTTCTTAAATGCCCGCGTTTTTAAGCACTATACAAGCGCTCCAACAGGGGCACTTCGAGGATCCGGGGACGTCGTAAGTAGGGTTATAAGTAAGGTAAGTATAGTTATGTCTACTTATATACCCCCAATTAGGGTACTTGTAATCCGACTTACCAATTACTAAGTCCCATGATCCTCCAAGTACAGTACCTTCTGAAGTCGAAAACCCCTTCCTGCCTCAACGTCAACGGGAGCACCGCACCCAGGACGCCTCCAGACAAGTCTGGGCCTTCGCCGGTGAGTGCAGGGTGTTGTTTCTTCAGGGTAGCACAAGGAACTAAGGCCAGACATGCGAGCTGAGGGTCGATTTCAGGGGTACTTTTCTTTGTCGCATATATAAGGGCTTACCTGCTGCCGCGGTTTGGAGCTTCGGGCCGTTTTCCGAGTTTAGGGCTTTGTATATGAAGCAGGGCTTAAGATTAAGGACTTAGGAGTTGTGGGCTCAGTGTTTGGGGTTTCGGGACTCTTAGGCCCTAAACCTTATAACATAGGGGTTCAGCGTTCAACTCTCAACTCCCGTGGCACTTGGGCATCAAGTCGCCAAAGCCTGATCGTGCAGTCAGCGCGCAAGTGTAAGCCCGAGCCCTGTTTCCACAGATATCGAGATGTTATTTCCCCAATCTCGGGACACTACCGGCAGAACCCGAAAATCTAGAAGGGACAGCACCCTGCATGCCTGGGAGTCGTCGCAACCGCTACTGCAGTTAAGCGGAGTACGCAGATTACAGGAAGTAGTACGGTGAGTCCAGCAATTCGCCTGGCCAGCGATGAAATCAGAAAGGGCTTTCGAACGGCCGCAGTATTGAACAATAGCATTTCGAACCCAGAGAATCTGCAAACCGAACCACCAACCCTTTGAGCAAGGAACCCTAAACCCTAAACAGCCCCTAAACCCTAAACCCTGAACCCTGAACCCTGAACCCTAAACCCTAAACCCTAACCCTAAACCCCAGCAAAGCTTTCACAATCGAAAACTCTGTCAACCACTCAACCCGTCGTCTGGCTCAGTGAAAGTCCACCGCCAAAGGGTCCAAGTGCCTGACACTCGTATACTCTCGCAACTACCGACCTACAAAACTATTATCCTAACCGCTAAACCCTAAAACCCTAAACCCTAAACCTCGGGCCCCCAAAAAGCACATAAGCAAAAATTAGGATAGGGATATCCCATATAAACCCTCCTATAATGAAGCCCAATAAGGTAGGGATATCCCTATAAAATGCTTATGCTTATGTGCTTTTTGGGGTCCCTAAAACCGCTGAACCCTAAAACCCTAAACCCTAAACTCTGAAGTCCCTCATTGTTACGTCATTCGGACCCTGAGGGTACCATTTCAGCTATGAGGCTGGAGGCTGCGTGGGTGATCCACCGCTGGGCCAAGCTGGGCGACGGAGGCAAAGTTTGGCTTAGCGTTGAGGATTGCGGTTGGGTTTAGAGTTTCAGAATATGGGAGTTTCCGAAAATAGGGGACCCCAACGTAGTACCCTAAATAGTAGGATCCTGATTATAAGGACCCCAAAATAAGGTACCCCTAATTTTCGGAAACACCCATGAATAGCATACTTTTTTCATAGACCCTGAAACCCGACGGTCCCTACATTAGGGTTTATCTCGGACCTACAATGACCTGCTGTCAAGCTTCACTACATTATGATCCTGAAGCCTGAGCTTAAAGAATTACCAAAGCATCATCAAAACTTGATTTCTTTGGACCCCAGGCCTAAACTCCCCAGAGCCCAGAGTATTTCGGTAACCATTTCCTGGAGCTCCTTGTTACAAATGTACTATATTATGCACCCCCAAGACCCTATTCTAATTCTTAAGGCCCCCACATTAAACCTTACGAACACCCTATGCGATCTCCGCCCTGAACCCTAAAGCACTCAACCCCTAGGCCTAAAACCCTAACCCCTACACCTCTAAAGCCTAAACCCCTGACCCTAAACCCCTGAAAAAAAAACTCGAAGCCTTAGGTTGCTCCCCGTGACATCCCCCATAAACTCTAAACCCTCAAGCCTAAACCCAAGAGGGCAGGTGTTGCCTGAACAGGGCCGCCACTGCATGTAAAAAACAAAAAACCCTCAACCCCTAAAGTCAAAGAGGGTTTAGGGATTTCGGGTTTGAGGGTTTAGAGTTTGGGGATTTGGGGTTTTTTAAACAATAAACTCAATTCCTGCGACCCCCAAACTCAAAGCCTTCGATTGCTCCCCGTGACCTTCCAGACCGGGCGCTCTCGATCCTCCGTGCGACCTGCTCGCAAGGCATCAAGCGCGGGGGCCCGGCTTTCGGGATGCTGGGAGGTTCAGGGGACTTAGTAACTAGGGTAAGAAGAGATTCCTTTAAGGGTTCTTGTACGGTTTTTCGAAGGGTTCTGTAGGGTTTGGAGGTTCAGGGGACGTAGTGGTTCCTTTAGGGCTTCTATAGCTGATCCATATATGGGTTTTATAGAGGTTGACTTAGTAGGGTTATAAGTGAAGTAACTATAGTCGTTATACTACAACTACATCTACCCTTACTTACTTGCGAAGTGGGGTTATAAGTGCCTTAGTTGGGGTGATAAGTAGACATAACTACAGTTACCTTGCTTTGGGTATTTTAAACCCTACCGACTAAGTCCCCTGAACCTTTAAGTAGATGTCCATTCCAGAGGTCTTTGCGTTGCAGATTTCGGAGTTCAGGTTGTTGCTTTAAGATTTGGGGCTGAGGGTCTAAGACGTAGGTCCTAAACCCTAAACCCTTACAGCCCTAAGTTTTAAACATTAAAGTGTCGAGTGTAGGCCTTCAGCAGATTTGGAGCTCAAGCAACCTCGAGCCCCTAAACCGGTCAGCCTTAACCCTAACCTTAACCTACCAAACCCCTACTTTTTTTGTAGGTTCTTATTATAAACCCTAGCATGGGATTTACATGGACCCTACAAAAAAGTGGGTTCGGTAGATTAAGGAAACCCTTACAGCCCAAAGCCCTGACCCTAAACCCGAAACCTTCGCACCCCTAAGCCTTACCTTTAGCCCAAATACCTTCGGAAGGAACTCTATAAAGAGATCATACTAAGGAGCCCTAAAAACAGGTAGGTATTTTGGGCTATAGGCTGTGAAACGGGCCTGCGTCTAGGGCTGAGGTTTCAGAATGTCAGGATACTTGGAAAATGCCAGAGCTGTTCTGTCTGGGAATTTCTACCGCCCTAGCCACGATGAATCTCAGGTCCCAGGTTTGAGCTTACTACATAGGTTAGGTAATACCCCAAACCCTAAGCCCTGAGCCCTAAAGGTTTTCTACTCCCAGAGAGCCCAATACCCCTTAATTAAGGAATATGGCTTAAATTATATAGGGCTTCATACTATGATTTAAGCTTTATTCCTTAATTAAGGGGTATTGGGCTCTCTGGGCTAAAGCACATGGAATGCATGCCAAGGGCAGATACCGTGAGCTTCAACGCTGTCATCGATGCTTTTGCTGCAAACGGCGATGTGGGGAAGGCCGGAAGGGAAAATTAGATTCCCTAATTGGGACCCTATACCCAGAGAGCCCAATACCCCTTAATTAAGGGAAATGGCTTAAATTATAAGGGGCTTCATATTATGATTTAAGCTAGATTCCTTAATTAAGGGGTATTGGGCTCTCTGGGTACTACTAAAGGGTGCTGTGTAGTAACGGCCGCCGCCACAGAACCTTTTTGCTGGAGTGTCTATTTGAGCATAAGCTGGAAGCCGAGAGGTGTTGCTAACCCCGAAGCAAAGAGTCCTTGAATCACACAGAGAGTCCTTAGGTAGTCTTTCGCAGGTGTGTTAGGGTTCAGAAGTTACACAGAGAGTCCTTAAGTAGTCTTTCGCAGGTGTGTTAGGGTTCAGAAGTTCCAACTTTCTGAAGCTTGCATCGGAGTGTGGTGGTCGAGGACAGCTGATTCCCTAAATGGCCCTGAGACTAGGCCCCAAGGCAAGCTCTTGGAACCTGGCCCTGAAGCAAAGCCATCTGCATGGGACAGGACCCAGAGAGCCCGTAACCCCCTTAATTAAGGAATATAGCTTAAGTCATAATATGAAGCCCCTTATAATTTGAGTATTCCTTAATTAAGAGGTATTGGGCTCTCTGGGTAGTGCAGCCGTGTGGGATTGAACTCGTAAAGTACAGCTTGACTTCTAGCACTGCCTGCTCGACCTTAACTCCCGACCCCTCTGAATTTCTTTTACACACCCAGTTAGCAGCTGGGAAATTTACGAGTGAGGTAGGTGTATCATCACAATTCCTATCCTTTTTTCAATTCGGATCCTCCCTTGAGAGTTTTTTGGCGGGATGCCATTGAAAGGGACTTCAATCTTCACAACGACCTTGTGAAGTGCAGCCAAGGTGCTTCAAAGTGGTTAGATGCTCGATTAATACTTTCATGCGGGGTTTCCGACAAAGCCCGAAACACGGCAGCCGCACATGTTGAACCCTGACGTGATTCCGTCGACCAAACTTGCGACCTCTCTCCTTGAACCCGACACTATGCGCCCAAGCCTGAAACCCACAACGCGACTGTCCGGGGAGGTCGCAACTAGATGCGAAATGTCGACATACTTTGAGACAATGGCAACCGTTGGGCACTTCCTAATCCCGCGACAGGCGCTATCTTTGCTAGACGAGATGTCCTGCAACGGCCGAAACACCGTTCCCACGCCAGTGTCGGGGACTCAGACCACCTCTTACCTGAACCCCAAACCCAAGACCCAAGCGTTCAGGCTCCATGGGTTCAGTAGGGGCTTTCGAGCAGGCTCCTTACTTTGCAACAGAGCCCTGAACCCGGGCTAGCTCTCGTCGAAACTACCCGACTACAACCCAACAAAACTTACAAGTAATAGGGGAAGACTGGGACGACATATCATGCAATAGTGTATGCAACATGCTGTAATGTAATGTATTGTAATGTAATTTAGTGTAGTGTTAGGAAGAACTGCTCGATTGCCAAGTTCCTTCATTTTGCATGATCTAAGCTGCGCTCTTCGTATCTACAGGGCGTTGAAGGAAAGTGCTTGACATCTTTCCTGAGCCCCAATCAGAAGTGCAGGCTCTTGAATACTGGTTGACACCTGCTTTTCGAGCAGCCAATATCCCAATGGCTGTGCACGAAACACCCCAAATCTAGCATCCTGATCAACGAGTTTTGGGGTTTTTGAGTGGGTCCCACGGTTCTCGGTCGGGGGTTCAGACCGTGCCTGCACAAGCTGTCCTGATGCAATGAATGTTTAAAGTTGAACCCTCAGCCCTGAACCGTCAACTCTAAACACTCAACTCTGAGCCCGAAAATCTGAGGGCCCAAACCCTAAACACCCTATAGATCCCTTAAAGGAACTCTTGAAGGAACCCTAGGCCAGAAGCCCTAAACCTTAAAAAACGCACGCACTGCTCGGAAGGACCTTCAACTCGGTGCTGAAGGCCTGCGCCAGGCGACCTCGGTTTGGGCAGCGATGGGAGCTTTGGGTTGAAAGGGAAATTACGTTCCGTTAGGGCTATAATTATTAAGTGTTCCCCAGAGAGCCCAACACCCCTTAATTAAGGAATATAGCTTAAACCATAATATGAAGCCCTATATAATTTAGGCCATATTCCTTAATTAAGGGGTATTGGGCTCTCTGAGTCTATAATGGTTCTGAAAGGATTCTGTAAAGGATGTGGCGGTTCCAAAGGGTTTGCACAAGGGCTGAATATTAGGAAAAAACATACCCTGAGTATTGAGGGGTTTTCACGATCTGAACAGAGCATGAATGGGATTGTAGCTTTGAGCTCATTGCTTTGGGTTCTTTTTTTCCCTGAACCCTAAACTCTACTTTCTTGTGTTGCCCAGTCCTGGCAGGTCCGGCGACGTGGCGCGAGCGGACGCCGTGCTCGAAGACATGCAAAATCGGCTGGGATCTCTGGGTAAACCCTACCTGCCCTACCTAAATCCCCAAAAGTAGGTGAAAGAATGGCCCATTACCTACAAAATGCTGTTACACTAAATACTTTGGGCCCAGGTAAGCCCAGAGCCATCAACCCTCAGCCCTAGTGGTAGTAGTAGTAGTAGTAGTAGTAGTAGTAGTAGTAGTAGTAGTGGCAGTCGCAGTGGCAGCGGCAGCGGCAGCGGTAGCGGTAGGGGTAGTGGTACTGTAGTGGTAGTAGCCGCAGCAGCAGCAGCAGTAGCAGTATCAGTATCAGCAGCAACCACAGCACGCGCGAGTACTACTGCTCTGAAGCAACGATAGCGACGACCACGAGTTTTGCTACAGAGTTCTTCTAAACTCTAAACCCTAAACCTTTAAATCCTAAACCCTACACCCTCAAAAATCGAATGAGGCAATGCTCGCCGGACCTCATCAGCTACAACTCTGCCATGTGCGCATGCGCGAAGGCCCTTGACACCGGGTCGGTTGCCATGGAAGGTTCTTACAGTATAGTACTGTTGTAATTACCCTTGTAGTTAGTAACTTAGATAGTGAACGGTGGAACTTTAAACTTTTGGGCCTTATATATTAGCTCTATCTTAGAAAGTTTGAACTTTTTGGGGCTCGGTTGTTGAAGAAGAGAGGTAAGCCTTAGAGTACCCTTTATAGTGAGATTGCACTTTGGGGCCCAACTTTGGGGTTCACGAGTTGGAGTTCAAAGCTCCCGATGTCTCCTTCGGTGTCGTCAGAGTAGAGTAGAGCACTTCAGAATCGAGGTTTGGGTTAAGGTTCCAGGGTTTAGGGTTTAGGGTTTAGGGTTAAGGTTCTAGATTCTAGGGCCCTTCAGAATGGGTTTGGGTTAGGGCTTAGGGTTTAAGGTTTTACGGGAATCGAGGTTGGGGACTGGTCTGCAAGTGCCCTGTAGCAGTTCACTGAGCCGGTGGCTGTTGCTGTTAATGCGACGAGCATTGCCCTTTTGGAGCGCTGCTCTTGAGTGTAAACACGGACAGCAATGGACCAAAGCAGAAATGAGTCATGACGGCTAGCTTTAAGAATGTGCTTCCAAAGCAACAACACTAGAAGAGTTCAGAGATAACTTGAGGTTAAAGTCAATCTACTGACTAATGAATTTTCAAAACGCAAAAAGCCAAACAAACTCCTACAGCTTCAGAAAGGAGAGATGCCGAATATTAGGATCCTTACTAGAAGGAAAAAGAGAGAGACCCATAGCTTCCAGAGAAATCGACAAGCCCTCAATCCATCCCAAAACCCTAAACCCTCTGAAACTCGGGCTAACAGGCTCCATCGGATTACGGGGTTTCGGACGCTTCCGTAGATGGAAAATTGCCTACAAAAGAAACCTTAAACCCCGACCGCTGGTGATACGGTTGATGATCTAAATCCTGCATGACTCATAAAACGGACGGCATACACCAGAATTCCCATAGTTTCGGGTCCTTGAGGTAATGCAGGATTTATATCATCAACAGTATGGTGTGGCAATGACGACAGTGGCTATGAGATATTCGTATTTGTTCGTTATTGCTCGGTTGCGCCGACATGGATAATGCAAGTGAAGAAAGGCCCTTAAGCAACAAAGAACTAAACCCTAAACACCCTGACAAGCTAAAGCCTCAACCCTAAAAAGCTAAACCCTACACCCTAAAAGCTAAACTAACGAACTAAACCCTAAACCCTAAAAAACAAAGCCAAGCCCTAAAAAGCTAAACCCTTAACCCTAAACCCCTATAGACCCCTTAAAGGAACCCTTACAGTACCCTCTAAACGAACCCTAAAGCCTAAACCCTGCCCTGGCTTCAGCCAGGCGTCTGATGCCAGGCCCAGTGGGTTGCCGGGAGGAGAGCGCTTAGAGGTTCATGGGAATTAGTAAGGTCGGGTTCCTTAAGGGGCTCCTTAAAGGGATCTATAGGGTTCCGTGAAGGGATCTATAGGGTTTAGGGTTTAGGGTCTACTTGGAGGTTCATGCGACTTAGTAAGTACGGGGTTCAGGCTCCCTTCAAGGGATCTATAGGGGTACTATAAGGGTTTAGGGTTTAGGGTCTGCTTGGTGGATTATGGGACTTAGTAAGTAGGGTTTTTTGTACCTTAGTTAGGGTTAGAGGTAGATGCAACTACAGTTGCCTGAGTTGTAGCCCGACTTACTAAGTCAGTCCCCTGAACCTCTGAGTGGAAGAGGGTGGGCGATTGCTTTTGGGCATTGGTGTTGAGAGCTTAATTAGGGACGAGGATGGACTGAAAGGTTTCCATGAGCATTTTTGAAAGTACTTCAAGCTTCTAGATCGAAAAAGTACATAGTAAGAAAGTATTCAGCACATCACAGATGAGATTTCACAGAAGGACACGACTTGAAAGCACCTTGGATCTTGCTATTGTTTGTTTTGAAGAAGCATTGTTTGTTGCCCGGAGCTGCTGTATTCTACGAGGCCAGGAATACATTATTGAAGCCCCATGCTGGAGCCTAAAAACCCAGACCCTAGAACCCTACAGAAACCAGTTCAGACAACGTAGAGAGGCCTTTTTTTTGAATATCCACACCCCTATATTCGGTGGAGACCGAAAAGCCACAAACTCCAAACCCTAAGATCGCTCTAGTCAGGCGGGCGCAGGAGCTGCGGCGAGACATGCAGCACAGGCCCTGAACCCTGAAATCCGATTGCTTTAGAAATTTCAGGGCTCCAGCTTAGTGGCCGGGGGGTCTCAAGGTAGGGTTACGGGAGCTTTGGGATTGAAGTTGATATCGTAGAATCTATAGCATCTTAAGGATCTCGGGCTTGCCACTTGGCGAGCAACTTGACTTGAAGGCTGCTGTGTGGATAGCAGTCATTGAGGATCCCGTGTCACGGGCTTACCTTCCCATCCGAATGAATGTTACGTCTGCCACGTACTAACCTGTTTTTTGAGTGTGGGACGCGGTGATGCGATGTGGCCGGTCAAACCATTACGCCGCTGCCCCGAGTACTTGGAGGATCAGGGGACGTAGTAAGGCAGTGCCATAAGTATAGCCGTATAGCCTAACCATGCCTAACCTTGCCTAACCCTTACTGGCGTACTATATCTCTGCTTCTAACCTACTTATCAAGTCCTTTGATCCTCCAAGTACCGGGCTTGATACAGGGCAACAAGCCGGGGACCTTGTTTCATCAGGTACACAAGCCCGCAACCTTGAATCCTGAACTCAAGGAACCGGAAACGGAACCCTTACCCGGCCGGTAAGCCCTAAATCCTATATTCCTTAAAACCTGAAAAGCCCCTTCAACACTACAGACGTAAAAACCTGGTAAACACCCTCAACCCTTATAGGACCCCAAAACCCTTATGGTACCCTTAAAGACACCCTTGAAGGACCCCCTCCCCGTCCCCATCCTATGCTGCTCTTCCCAAAGGGTCCAAAGTACCTATGTTGGTAGAATGTAGGGTTTCTATATTAGGAATTAGAAGAAATACGGGTATGATTTGGAGAAGCGTCCCCCCACAACGGCACCTAAGACCCTTTGGCCTTCAGAAAAGCCTTCAAGACCTGGTAAACATCCTAAACGTTAGGCCCTATAAACCCTAAACCCTAAACCCTAAGCCCTAAACCCTAAACCCCAAGCCCTAAACCCTAAACCCGATAAGCCCTAAGCCCAGAGCCCTTAAAGGACCCCCGTCCCCAACCCTGTGCAGCTCTTCAGGGATCTTTTGCCCGACCTGGTCTCCTTCAACACCATCCTCAACGCTTGTGCTCGAGGAGGTGGGTTTAGGGTTTAGGGTCGGAGCTTCAATGACACGAACGCAATGTAGGGGCCTCAATAATTAGAATAGGGTTCCTTTTAGAGGGGTCTGTAAGGGTTAGTATATGGGGTATTATAAGGATTTAGTATAGGGGCCTTAACAATTAAATGCCTTTTCTATTTTGGAGGTTCCTTCTTACAAAAGAAATAGTAAGGCACCAACCTTATAATATATAATACAGTGTCCCATTCTTTAGGTTACTGGAGCGCTAGGATAGGTCATAGGGTCCGCAAGAATTTGCGACAAGTTTGTTTACTTTACCGGTTCATAACTATTATAGGGGTGTTGAAGCTGTGGACCCAAAACTTGCAAGATAAGCTTTAGAGCTTAGGTTTCTCGACCTAAGTTCGAGGAAACAGCGGTTCTTCGAGACACGAAACTGTGGAGTCCAGAATCCCAAGCCAAACTCCACCGCAGAGGTCTGAAGAATGAGCAATGACATTTCCTTAGGCTCACTATGGTCCCAAAGAAGTTCTACTGTAATATATGCCGAAGTCCCAGGCAAATTAACTGACCCTCCACTTGCACCGCCCTGCTGTTGGGAAGTTCCTGGTGCTTGACAGGTGATGTGGCAGAGGCGCTGCAGGTGCTTCCTCAGTTGGAAGCCGCTCGCTTAAGGCCGCTGGCTGTCAAATGCACTCGGTGCAAGCAAGGCCTCAAAGGAGCACACTACACGACACCCTTTCAGCAGGAATCCAGAAACCTGAATTCGTAAGATCTGTGATGCCGCTCCGGTACTCCAAAAAAAGGCAAGGAATCCTTCTTCCTCCTATGCATCGTGTTAGAATGCGCAGTGAGAAACGCAATAGGAACGAACCAGGGATTTCTGAATCAATATGGGGACCTGAGCAATTCGAAGCATTACCTCCTTGTTTGTTTGTTGGTTTGTTTGCTTGTTTTTAATGGTCTTACTGTAATACACCACCGAAACCTATTGAGGCCCCAGAACTAAGCAGATTCCTATGAATAAGTTCTTAGATTCTTCTCGTGTGCACAGGTTGATCCTTCATTCTGGCCGGGGTGTGGAGGTTAGGGGTCAGGGCTTGCAGATCTTACAGCTTAGGATTTAGGGTGCAAGGGACTTGTATCCAAATCTCGCGAAAAGAGTCTTCAAGTCTCCGCACTTTTCAACTTAGAGGTCAGTCGGCTCTTATCGCTCCTCTTGTTCTTCGTGTCTTCGGGCTTAGAGTATTAGATCCAGCAAACCTTAAATTTTGCAACTTGAGCCCTAAATGCTAAACCTTATGCCCGAAGCCCTAAACCCCGTAGCCGAACAAAAATCGTAAACCTTACACGAAGCCCGAAACCCTAATCCCTATAGAGCCGAAAGAATCGTAAGCCCTACACCAGAGTTTCCCTAGTAGCCGAGTAGGTAACCCTTAACCTTTTGGGCCAGTATAATCCCTATATATAATCTTATATTATGAAAAAGGTTAGCCTTTGGTTCCCCATGATAAGCGACAAGTAGGTTTCAACCCCAGACCTGCGCAGCCCGGACCTCTTCAGCTACAGCAGCATCCTCAATTGCTACGCTCAGGCCAGTGAGTTGTAGACCTCTGGGGGCTTAGGGTTTGGGGTTCTCAAAGACTCCAGGACCCTGTAGTTAAGGAATAGACCTTCAATCAAAGTAGGGTCGCTTTGTAATCTCCTCTTATAATCTAAACGATATTCCTTAATTAAGGGGTTTTGGAGTCTCTGGTAGTGGGTTCTAGGCCCTTCGGGTTCTGGATTTAGCTGCTCTAGCACGTTTCGAGCCCCACTTAGAGGATCAGGGGACTTAGTAAGTAGGGTGCCTTTAAGGGTTCTATATGGGTTTATGGTTTGAGGTTCAGGGGACATATAATAAGTAGGGTTAAAACCAAGGCAACTATAGTTATATCTTCTTATAACCCCAATCGTGGTACTTATAACCCGACTTACTAAGTCCCATGATCCACTAAGTAAGATGTTGAATGGTCAGGTTGGTAATTCCGTAGTGCTCCTTGTACAGGTTCTCGACGTTATTACATTTGTCAACGTGAAATTACTGTTACTCGGGATCATAAAGGGAACTACAGTAACTACAGCAATGAAAGCTACTGTCCGAAAGGATGTTTAATGTGGACCTTCGGTCCATCTGGGAGCCAGTCGTTGGTTGGCGTGCTTCCAACCGTAGGGCATTGAAGACCCACTCCAAACCGCTTGCCAAAATCCAGAAGTGCTCGAAGTCCGGAGAAGCCTCCCGGACCCAAGCGCTGTTGACGTGTTGACGAGCTTCAGTTCTCAGGACACACAAGACTTTCGTTTAGGATGTATTCCCATTGCGGTTACCGCCTAATCCTAAACCCTGATCTTAAACCCTACTCTTAAATATTAAACCCTAATCCTGAACCCTAACCCTAAACCCTAATCCTAAACCCTAATCCTAAACCCTAATCTTAAGCCCTTCCTAGAAAGAGCCCAGGAAACTTCGGTTGAGGCTCTAGGTTTTTGGGAGGCAACAGGTTGGGGCTTCAGGACACAGTTCTGCGTTTGGGGTTCTGTTATACAGAGCACAATTTAAAGTAATCTTGTAGGGATATATAATATATAGTAAATCGCAGGCTTAGTTCAACATGGATGCTTAATGTTTTTTGCAGAGAATCCAGTGTTGGCATGGCTGAGAGTGCCACTGCAAACCCCCCACTCCATCGTGGCTTTGAAGGCCAGTACCAGGCATGTATTTGCGCTCGTCCTTCCCTCGTCATTCTCGGATCGCGAATGCATGGACTCTGTGACATGAGCACGTATGGGTATTTTGGAAAAATGGGAGTTTCCGAAAATATGGGACCCTACTATAGTAGCCTACATAGTAGGATCCTTATTACAAGGACCCCAAAATAAGGTACCCTAGTTTTCGGAAACACCCAAATGCTGATTCTGGACTTCAGATTAGACGGAGCTAGCAGAAGACCCTCAGTCTCCATTGGAGTTCCTCCTTTGGGATCCTTATACCTAGAGACTCCAATATCCCTTAATTAAGGAATATACCTTAAATTATAATAGGATCCCTAATATGATTTAAGGAATATTCCTTAATTAAGGGATATTGGAGTCTCTGGGTATATACTGACTATAAGATTGGTTCAGCCGAAAGAGCGAATTTCAGTGGAGTCGAGAGTCGACTATAGAGGGCGGCACGGCCTCCCAAATGTCAGGGGGCCAACGCGACAGCGGCGCGAGCAACTCTGAGTGAGATGCGGGAGAGGACGGAGAGTGTTTCTGCGAAGGTCTTTCTGGCTGGATTGTTGCCAAGATATCAGTCCCCAGAACTTCAAAAACTGCGCAGTTACCATAAATCACTATGCGGGGAGCTGCAGTTTCAGGCTTTAGAGTAGTTGAGGGTTGACGATTCGGGGTTCGAGGTTTTCCTATGTCGCCGAGAGGGGTGTTTGGTGCTTACGACGCCATGCAGCGCTAGACTGAAGGGCCACACCTTCCCTGCCCTTAAATAAGGGGCCACACCTTCCCTGCTCTTAAATAAACAGGCTGGTTTTCCCAAAGGCCTGACTCGAGACCACAAGAAGCAAGGCCTACTTGGACCCGGGGCGCGAAGCTGCACTTGTCAGAATCAATGCTAGGCCTTGTCCCCAACAGGCACGCCTTGAGCCTGTAATAAGGCTTTAGTGTTTTCAGTTCAACATTCAGCCCTAAACCCTAAACTCTAAACCCCTAAACCCTAAACCCCTCTTTCAAGTTTTAGGATTTTAAGATTGACCCTCTATACTGACATTGCGAGACCCTGAAGCCCACAAGCCCTGAACTCTAAAAGCCCGAACGAAACCTTATGGGATCTTATCCCTGCATCTCTGGACCCCAAACCCTACGGTTAATGGTTCAAGTCCTGCATTACCCTATAATGATCCTAGGCTATGGGAATTATGGTATATTCCTTCTTATTATGGGTAATGCAGGATGTATGAACCGCAACCCTAAGCCCCAAACCCTAAACCCCAAACCCCAGCTGTCCTGGCCGGCTGTGGCCTCTCAGACCTTTCGGGGCACTGGAGAAAAAAAGTTCAAAAAAACACAAAAACCAGGACGCTGCAGCCGAACGTCGTTTGTTTCAACTCCGCGCTCAATGCGCACAGCCGTGCCGGCGATCCAGCCGGGGTGGAGGCTCTGGGGGGCTTGGAGCTTTGGGCTTTAGCGCGCTGGAGATGGGAGTTTCCGAAAATTAGGGGTACCTTATTTTGGGATCCTTATAGTAAGGATCCTACTCTTTAGGGGTACTGTATTAGGGTCCTCTATTTTCCGAAACTCCCAGATTACGGCTTAAGGTTTAAGATTATTGTAGGAACCTGATTAAGAAACCCTGGGCCTCTAACCCCCTCAAAGTAGTAGGATTCATATAAGGAACCCGAACAAAGGCCCAAGGCGTCCTAATCAGGTTCCTACATTAGGGTTTGGGGTTTGGCTGAGCCGGTAGCACTTTGCGGCGAAGGAATCCCTAAACCCTAAGCCCTAAACCCCTAAACCCCTAACTAAACCTCTAAACCCCTAAACCCCTAAACCCTAAACCCTAGGGCACAAGCACCCTACGCCCTGAACTCAGATCTCCCAAAGCCTCCCCCCCTCAATCCCTAAACCCCGACCCCTCAATCCCCAAACCCTGAACCCTTTTTTTTTTATTAAAAAAATAAAGAACCCTTAAATCCTTAAACCCGAAACCCAGAACGCCTGAACCCCAATCCCTGAACTTTTTCTTTACACCCGGCACACTTCAACATGTAAAAACCTCTACACCGACTTACATCCTAAACTCTAGAGGAAACTCTCTCTTGAACCTAAGCCAAGGTCAGAGCCGAGGCGGCTATCACTACGACCTAGATCCCAACCTCCCGCAACCAGTGTTTCAACTTTTGGGCGAAGCCTAGGCTCAAGGGGTTAGGGCTTAGGGTTTGACCTTTCGGGCCAAGTTTCTGGTTTAGAGCTTAGGTTCAACTTTCGGGCCAAACCTCCATCGTCAAGCCTCACTTTGTGCCGATATGCTCTCCGCAATGTTAGACTTGACAGTGTGAAGTTGGCTTTGTTAGGGTTTAGGGTTTAGGCTTGGGTTTACATAGATTTAGGATTTGTTGTGTTTCTTTTTGTTGGGAGGGGGGGCAGCAGAGTTTCGCTTGTCCGCAGTGCATGTAAACCCTACGGCTCCAAGTATGCAAACAGTACCCACTTTGGGGTCTAAAGTCTAGATGAAATCTACTTTGGGCTATTTGGAGCCCCAGGGGAAGTGCGACCTACATAAGCCCACACTCCTCAACCCACCCATTCAGTCGAGCTTGCCAGGGCCCTAAACCCTGAACCCTAAACCCAATCTTAACTTAATCCCTGAGCCCTAAACCCGCACTCCTCAACCCACCGATTGAATCGAGCTTGCCAGGGCCTTCTGCAGGAGATGCACATCGAACGGGCGGCCGGTGGCGAGTTTTTACGACAGCCGTGGGTTCAAGTTTACTTAGAAGATCAGTGGACTTAGTAAGTAAGGGTTCGGTTCTATAAGGGTCCTTTTTGGGGGTTTAGGGTTTAGGGGACTTAGTAAGTAAGGTTATAAATAAGATGACTGACTATAGTTATAGCTACTTCTAACCCCAACTAGGGTACTTATATGACAGCCATGTGGTCAAGTTCAGGGTCACCCAAGCCGCCCGACAGCCCGGACTATTCCGCAAATACGGCCTAGGGTTTAGGGTTTAGGAGTTCATATTTTTCGCGATATAGCACCTACAATGTAACATCCACTGAACATGGATAACCCGATGCAGAATGGATGAGGTAGCTGGTGGAGATCGCTGTCAATGTCTTTCGAAAACTCTCTCTGGTGCATTCAAAGAAGACTCCGAATGTACAAATAGTACACACATTGGGGTCTAAAGTCTATGAATAATACCTACTTTGGGCTATTTGAAGTCCTAGAAAACAGGAAGGGGTCAAGCAGCCTTCCCGAGGACACCCCTTCAACAACCCGAACTGTGGCATCGTGCTTCATCGACTTTTCAGCGGATCCATCCCGAAACCCTAAACCCTACACCCTAAACCCTAAACCCTACACCCTAAACCCTAAACCCTACACCCTACACCCTACACCCTAAACCCTAAGCCCTAAACCCTAAACCTAAACCCTAAACCCTAAACCCCTAAACCCCTAAGCCCTAAACGCCGCAAGATGAGACCCATAGTGTCCGGTCCCAGGCTCCACTAGCGCATCTAAGGTTCGAAGCCATGGGCCCATACTACGGCTGATGGACAAAATCCTGCATGACCCTCAGGACCCTAAACTATGGGAATTTTGGTAGATTCCTTGTAATGGGTAATGCAGGATTTTGTCCATCAACCGTAGTATGGGCCCTTAGGCCTTTTTGACGGGGGTTCTAGGGACCCTTAAGAGTCTATATAGGGTATATAGTAGGTATATAAGGGTCCCAGGAAGCTCTTGGTGCGGCTTCTATCTAAGGTTAGAAGTATGGGCCCCTAGTATGGGCCCTTAGCCATTTTAAGGGGCTTTAAAGGGTACAAGTAGGGCATATATTAGGTATATAAGGATCCCAGGCTTAAGGGCTCATACTACCGCAAGGACGAACAAGTAGCTGAGTGGATACACTTTACACTTTTTGGGATAATATTCCCCACTATAAAACTAAAAGTGTACACTTTTGGGGGCTTATGAACTCAGCAACTAAGAACAGAAGAAGAAGAAGAAGAACCCTAATGAGAGAAGAAGCAGCAGCAAAGGCAGCCTCCGTAGCAGCAGTAGCAGCAGCATTAGCAGTAGCAGCAGTAGTATCAGAATTGGAGGTAGCAATAGCAGCATTGTTACTTCTCTTGTTATTGTCCTTTCATCATGATTGTTGCTCGCCTTATCGGTGTCAGTAGCAGGAGCGGTAGCAGTAATGTCGGGGCCTTTGGAATTAGAATAGGGTTGTGGGGGGGTTCCTTATTATAATTATACTGTGATGAACCTCCCAAACCCTATTCTAGTTGTTAAGGCCCTTTTATTATAGAGCCGAATTGATCCCTTATAGAACCCTTTACGGAACCCTATTCTAATTACAAAGGCCCTTATATTATCCTCGGCAGCATCGTCAGTCAAAACATTTGACCTCGCCTGGCAAGCCTTGGGCTCGAGCGCACTTCCTCGAGCCTGTTCGATCCATGGAAATTTGCAGGCATGAAAGTTTGCTAATGTGACAATTGCTTCTGGATTTAGGTTTGCCCATGAAAGCTCAAGTCGTTCAACAAGCAGAAAAGCCTTAATCACCAAATGCATAAAGCCTGAACTGGACCTAGAACTTCTTAAGCCCCAAACCCTTATGCCCTCAAGCCCCAAACGCTGCAACCATCCACCCCAAACCTTTCAGCCTCAAGTCTTAAGCCAGCAGCCTCCACCTCCGACATGTTTAATCCCATAGGGTTTAGGGGTTTAGGGTTCAGGTTTTGGGATTAAGCAATACCGTAAAACACATAGCCCTACTCTTCTGTTTGTCCCTGTGCGCTGGGCACCATGGATGGCGATTGAGCTTGCTCTTCGCCTGATATCCCTGACTCATCGAGATCCCATTGTAGTTCTAGGGTTTAGGGTTTAGGGGTTTAGGGTATAGGGGTTTAGGGTTTAGGGTTTGGGGTTTAGAGTTTAGGGTTAAACTCTATATTGGGGGAGTAAGACCTTCAATCCTGCACCTGAGAGCCTGAATTCCCAAACTTTGGTCTGAGGTCGGATACCGGCACCTCCACCCCCCTAGCCTACAAATCTCAACCCCTCCAGCCCTCAGTGATGTACCATACGAGTTAGGGCTAGGGTTTTTGTCTGGGGTTTCGGGTTTTAATTTGGGGTTATGGTTTCGGGTTTAGGGCTGTTCCGACATCGTTGGCGTTGGTCCGCACTCGCAGAGAGTCCGGAACCGCCGAATCGAGGAAGATCAGGGACCCTTGGGCGGGTAAGGGGAGGGGGATAGGGGACTACACGCCTTATTAGGTCCTTATTATGGGCATTAAGGCCCCCTACCCCCCCTCCCCCTACCACCCTAATAAGGGTCCCTATGAATCTAGGCGGATCGCCTGACGCAGTTGACAAGTGAGCAGGTGCCGTAGAAAGGCCAAGCGATCATTAGTCTTCTTAAGATAGGGGCCTACATACTTGCCAATAAAATTTGGGGGGTTCCTTGTTAATTACAAGTGTAGTATAATGGGCCCCCAAACCCTATTCTAAGTATTAAGGCCCCTTCTTCGGGGCGTCTTCCGGGCAAATCCCCTAAACCCTAAATTTAATCCGTATTAGTTCAGGAGTCCATTTGTTAGAAGTAAGGTTTTTAAGACAATTTCAACACCAAGACACTGCTAAAGCGAAGCGGTTTAGGGTTTAGGGACAGATCCCAAAATCAAGGCCCCTGAACATCCTGAAGTTTGCGGTTGAAGTCTGTCTGTCCCAAACTACGGAGATGTCTGATTGGCGTCCTGTAGTTATGGCGGTTCCTGTATTCAGAGGAGAGGCATTGCGCAAGAGGCTCGTCAGAGTTGATTTCATATCCTTTGCTGAAGTCCCCTATGGGATTGCAAGCTGGTTAATGCAGTAAAGAAGCCTAAGTTATTACCAATACTGCTGCTGAGGGTTCCTTAGTATAGATCTGCCATAATTGCTCCAAGCCTAATCTAAGTATCAAGGCCCCGATGCAAAGGGTTCGCATCCACGGATTTTTTTAACCCTAAACCCTAAACCGTTGTTCTACAGACCACTGAGGCATCCATGGCCGAACATGAGCAAGACAGAAGCAGGCAGGGCACTCCCCAGCCCGGATCTGTATGGTTTGGCCCAAATTCTCCAAGAGAGTGCAAAACCCCCATATGAAGAAATATAGAGGGGTTCTGAATATGAGTTAAATCATATTCCTGATTTGGGGGTTTGGAGTCTTTGCGCTCCTTCAAATGATAAGCCTCTAGCATTCACAACGTAGTCCTGTGCCCTTTGTATTTTCGCGCTTCCTGGCTAAAACCGCATGTTAGGAAGAAGGTAACTCTCGTTGTCTTCGGGCCGATAGTTGCTGCATGTGAGCCACCAAGCACGCCTATCCGGGCGCAACCTTTATAAGTGCTGGGACTCTCTGGGTATGCTCAGCCAGCGTACTATGCGCCAGTTTTTTGCCTACCCAAAGGCTCCATGTACCTTTATAGTAGATACTTAAGCCTTAAAGGGCTCCCTATATAGGTACTTTAGGCCTAAGTATAGACTATAAGGGTACATGGAGCCTTAGGGCTAGAAGCTTTGGAAAACACGGGCAGAGCCCTCCACACCCTAGCCGTGAAACTCTGAAGTCGCAAGCTCTAAACCACACAAGTCCTAGACTCCTATAGGGTTTTAGGGTTTTAGGGTTTAGGGTTCCCTAAACCCTAAACCCTAAACCGTTCTCGACTCCAACCCTAAACCTGGGACCCCATGCAGCAAGCCTTGACAGAACCCTTGAAGGAGCCCTTAGAAGGAACCCCGGCTTGAAATCCAGGTCGTCCGCCCCGGGGCAAATTGCGGTGCCAACCTCGGCACGTGTTTTTGAGGTTTTAAATTTAGGGTTTTAGGATGGTTTTACAGTTTTGGTAGAGAGTTAGTTGAGGGGTTTCGGGCTTAGGTTTTGGGGTTCGATTTAGCCTTCGGGGTGACGGGTGGGACTTACATTTTGCGGCAGGGTCTTTCTTAGGGCGCTGGTAAGATGAACAGAGCCCACCTGGAAGGTTTGGTGGATGTACTGTATGCTTGGGTTTTCCTGTTGAGAAAGAGAGTACAGTAAACCCCATAAAGTTGGAAGCCGGATTAAGGCCAAATAGTGCTGGGATTCCCTATACATCACTCTTAAGGATTGAGGCTATTGGGTTTCCAACTTTTAGGCTTCTACTGTATTCCAGCGGGGTGGAACCCGACACTTGATCCTAAAGACCATAGGCCATAAGCCACAAGCCCTATAAGCCAAATCTTGGCAATATCCTACTTAAAAGGATTATATGGGAACATAGTAAGTCGGTTGTACGCAGGCTCATCAGAGAGCATTAGGCGCATAAAGGTCCCTCCCTGAGGTAGACCCCAGAACCTTGGATTCTATAGCTCCGAAGTTTAATAACCCTAAACCCTAAGCCCTCAAACTGGCAGACGCCGCATAAAGAACTTGGTGAGTGAGTTCAACCCTGAATATGCAGATGGCTTCGAATGTAAACCATTCGGCAAGACAGAGGCCGGCATGCCACAGCGTTGGTTGTGGCCTGCGAAGTACAAAGGCTCGCACGGTTGTGAAGTGGTGGAAGGCATCAGTAAACTTCACATAGCCGAGTGCGACTATGCAGATCTGGAACGCAACGGAGCGTCACTTTTGGTGTATCGCATTTCCTTGCTATCTGCTCTGGCAAAGGGAGCTTATGCACTTTGCATTGATGCGGATTCTTGGGAGTCGCAACACGTTCTTGAGGAACTGAACGCCTATGTGGTTTTGCTAGCCGAGCTTTTGCAGCTGTATGCAGTTTCCGTATTGGCTTGAGACCACAACGCAACGCTTCTACCCTACTGAATGGAAAGTCAACCTTGGTAGAGGTATTCTCGGACCTCACATAGTATATGCTGAACTGGCTGAAATTAATATAAAAAACGAAATTAAAAAATTGAAATTAATAAAAAAAGAAGCTAAAACGAGACTCGGAAACTTCTGAGCCGACGTCCATGCGCGCTTCGACATGTCGCGCAGGGCATCCTCAAAAAAACGCCCTGAAACTCTGAACCATTGAACTCCTGGAAACACGATCAAGAACCCTTCAAAGAATCCAAGCAAAGTATCCCGGCATATCCTAACCATAACCTTAGCACCCTATGGAGTGAGTCCAAAAGTTCCTAAACCAAAAGGTCTGGTACAGACCACGGTGCACAAGCCGCAAAAAGCCAGGATGAAATGCTACAAGCCCAAAGCCAATAACTCCGGATGCATAAAGCCCTAAACCCTACAAGCCCTAAAGCATACTAACACCGAACAGTCCCATGAAGACCCCTTATTATATAACCCATACAGCCCCCACCGCTCTAAACCCTTTAAACCATGATCAATTCCTTGTGCCTATGGCCTCTAGAAGCCTAGAGCTCCAGAACACATGAACCCTTAGTGTGGAAGGTTCAGGGTTTGGGGTTTAGGGTTTGAGTAGACCCTAAACCTGAACCCTGACCCCCATGCGCTTGTAAAGCCCTAGACAAGACTGAAAACTCAAAGCCAGCAACTTCAAACCTATGAAGACTTTTTTACACACCCGAAACACCTTCTAGAAGACCTTTAACCACTCGTTGCAGAAGACTTACGACAAGCTCAGCAAAACTTTAAAACTCCCAAAAGAACCGTCAGAACACCTTAACACAAGCCCAGGAAGGCCCTGTACATCCCTGATGTAGGGACCTTAATAATTAGAATCGGGTTTTGGGGTTTCCTTATTGTAATTTTTGTATATTATCCCCCCAAAAAAAACATATTCTAACGCCCTACGTTAGGCTTAAAAAGGTCCTGGGCGTCTTGGCCTTCGCCGGGCCCGGCCTATTCAATGCGCTGAATGGTCTGGGCAATGCCCGGAGCCCGGCGGTCGTCAGGTTGGGGTGTGAGTTTTTCTTTTTTTGGGGGGGTTTAGGGTTTAGGGTTTTAGGGTTTAGGGTTTAGGGACGGGGTTCGGGATTATTAACTTATTTCTGATGTGTGTTTAGGGCTTTTGTGTTTATATGATGCCAGGGTTCGAAGTTTAGGGTTTGAGGGTTTGTTCCCAACGACTCCAAAAGCCTTCAGTTTTCAGAATTTTATATCTTCAATCATATTGAGCACCCTGGTATGATCTACTGTTTGGTCCTAAAGCAAGAGGTTTTGGAGTCTCAAGGCTTTTGTAGGGCTTGGCGGGGGTGTTCCCACAGCTGGGCGGCCTTGAACCGGAAGTTAAAGTAGGGTTTCTTACGTTCTTAAAAGTATCTTCAATGTCGTTGACGGTATATACCTTACTGACTTGACGGGTAGTGGGCTCTGGGCCGTAGATGTTTGGATTTAGGTTTCGGGCTCGATAAGCCGAAAACTTGCTAGCAAATCCTGAACACTAATCCTGCAGAGCCCTACATCCGAAATGCTGAATCCCTGATTCCGTAACCCGAAGTCGTAGACTGTAACTGTTGTCGGCGTTGAGGGTTAAGAATTTCGGTTTCAGGGATTTCTCGTCATACCCTTCAGTCCTTCAACCATAAAGCCTGAATTCTAAACGCAGCGCTGGTCATTCCTAAGCCCTCTTCCACTCTAATTTACATCCAGTGAAGCGAATACGTAGATTCATAAGGGTAGTTACCGGGTAGTTGTCAAAATTAGGGTCCTTTTTGGGTCCTTATTATAATACATAATCCTCTAAGTAGCCCTAAACCCTAAACTCCCGAGTCCAAGGCGGGGTCTTCAGATCCGTCAGTGGCGGCGCTGGCCAACAGCTGCCTCTACTGCCGCTTGCCCTCAAGGGCCGGTAGGACCCAGTAAGGGTTGTATGAGTTTCTATGAGGGCTCCTCCGAAAGTTCTGTATCTCGAGGTGCAGGTAGAGGGGTTGAAGGTAGAACTGTTTCAAGGTGTTTTGGATTGATAGGGTCATGTAGGTGGCTTTAAACGAACTGCATGCGGAGAGTCTCAGCCGACATACCCCAACAACTAGGCCAACAATCACCAGCCCAACAAGCTCCGAGCCCCAAGCCCGCAATCAGCAAGCCACAAACTCAAACACGAAACTGCAAAGAACCCCCTCTGAACCCTAGCACCCGAAACCCTCCAACTTTTTTCAAAGTCCCGAAGGCACCTTTGCCGTGTTCGGCTACTTCGGATCGGCCTTTTTCAACCTTTTCGGGCCCCGGCCGTTTCTGGTCTTGTTTCGAGCTTTACCTGGGCTTTGGAGTCCCATACTTTAATACTTTTTTCTTAAAGGAACCATTATGAAATAAAAGGTGTATACTGTTTTTTTCTCCCTGGTTACTTAAAAAAGCCCAGTTACTCTTTCAAGAAATCCTGAATACCTAAACCCTCAACCCCTAAACTCCTAAACCCTGAAGCCTGAACCTTCAACCCTAAAACCCTAAACCCTAAACGCTTAGCCCCTAATTCCTTTAGGGTTCAATCCAAGGACAAAAGGAGGGACCCTTAATAAGGACCCCTAGGTATATAACCTTAATATAGCTATTACATACCCATTATCTTGCCCATTATAGTGTAGGGGTCCCCATTAAGGGTCCCTCCTTTTGCCCTTTGGTTCAAGGTTTGGAGCTTCGGCGCGGGGTTCGGGGATGAGGGTGTAAGGTCCAAGGGTTGGGGCGTTTCAGCTGTGAGAGTTGAGAATTGAGGTAATGTAGGAACCTGATTAAGAAACCTTGGGCCTTTATGAAGGTTCCTTATATGAATCCTACTATTTTGGGGTGGTTTAGGACCAGGGTTTCTTAATCAGGTTCCTGCATTACGGGTTTGTGGAATACAAAGGCCTTCAAGTGTGTGGGGCGCAGGCAGAAAGTTTAAGGCAAGGGTAAGCTGAAAGATCTAAGTCATTGAGTTCGAATCAGGTGATCGAATTCGAGCTAGAGGTATTGGGTTGAGAAACAACTCAACGCAGGCATGCAGGGCCAGCACAGGACAGGATGTGTTGTACAAGTTTTTGCAGTGCTGCATTGCACCCTTCTGCGGCCTTCTTTGGGGCTCCTCAGAAGAGAGGGGTTCGCATTGTCTGGGTTCTTGTTAGGAATTACGTTACCACGATTCCCAGTTTGGGATTTTGTTTGAGGGCTGATATTGGAAAATAGTGAGGCTTGGGAAGGCAGTGCCAGCATGAGAGATAAGCAACCGGCATCCCTGAGCCCGAAACTCAGAACCGAATACAGCCCAAGACCCGAATTGACCACAACATCCTAAACCCAAACACCTGCACTGAGCCCAAAGCCCATACCGTACTTGAGGCCAAAGCCCAGAACCCTCATTCACGAACTCAAACACACTATGAAGCCCGAAGCTCTGCCCAGCCCCTAAGCCCTAAGCATTGATTAATCCCGCAAACCGAACTGCTCACCCTAAACTCTCGAAAACTACTGCAAGTAACCCATAGGTTTCAGTTCAGTGCTCCGCAGTCGATCGTTTCCATATCTGACCGAGGCTTTTGTCGATCGGCGACTTGCCTGAAAGATGGGTAGTAGACAGATAGATAGATAGATCGGAGCTTGACCATGAGGGTTCCTATAAAAACCCTGCTAGTTTGGGGTTTAGGGTTTAGGGTAAAAGCCCTAAATCGCCACCACCGGGCCCGAGCAGGCAAACCAAGAGCAACTCACGGCCCCGAAAGCCTGCTGGCACTTAGCAGGTACTCGGAGAGTGGATCTCTAGAGCAGCCCCTGTATTTATTCAGTAATCCCTCATAGTAGTTCCAGTCTTCCTCACTCTCCCTTAAGCACAAGTAGGATGTTGAGTTTATGGGGCTGATGGAGTACTTAGAAGGTCAGGGGACTTTGTAAGCAGGGTTATAAGTAAGGTAGGGCTAGTGTTATATCTATAGTGAACCCCAGAAAGTTGGAACATGGATTTAGGATGATTCATGCTGGGATTCCCTTTACTTTAAGGGCATGAGGCTAATGATATTCCAACTTTCTAGCTTCTACTGTAAGCCCTAAACCACCTTAATTAAGGTTATAAGTAGATATAACTATAGTTACCCTACTTATAACCCTACTTACTAAGTCCCATGATCCTCTAAGTACTGATAACCAAGATGAAGGTACTTGTACCCTTGGATTCTCAGAAGACGGCAGAGATCCCCTCTTAATTCAGGACTATACCTTAAATCATTTAGGTGTGCTGTCGAAATTGAAGGGATGTGCCTTAATTCAGGAATATACCTTAAATAATATTAGAGTTCCTATCACATTTTGGGGGCTATCACCTAATTACGGGGTATTGGGCTCTCTGGGGAGGCAATCTTGGCCATGCCGCAAGGCCGCGAGGTTGAGAGTGTAGCAGGTGTCTCAAAAAGTAGGATGAAGGTAGGTGGGGTAATCCCAATTAAGAGTCCGGATATACGGGATCCTTAATCTGAATAATTAGGTGAGGGAAGGTGGGATAATCCCAAAATTAGAGTCCTGATATACGGGATACTTAATCTCACCTACCTGCATCCCACCTTTTGAGGCCTCCATTTGTAGAGTTTGGGGAAGTAGATGGAATCAGCACCATTGGAATCGTTCCTTCATGCCCCTCTGTACTGGTAGCATTATCGTTGTGCGCAGCCCCAAAATCTGCTCACGTCGGATAAATGCTAAGTTGACCCACTACCAAAGGATTATGTTTCCTTTGACATCCGATCTGCAGCAAAGGTGGGCTGACTTATGCCGTCTATGCGATCTGCATCTACTTCACGGTGCCGTGGTTCGGAACGGCAAGTGTAAGACTGTGCACCACATATAGTATCTCAATCGCTGAATGCGCGTTTCGGGCTTAGGGGGTCCTTAGATGCAGGAAGACCCAACTAAACCCTAAACCCCCAAACCCTAAACCTCTTTATCATATAAAATTTAAACCCTAATACATTCGTGGTTTAAGGCAAGTTGGCACCCCCGACCTTGCAACATTCGTGGTTTAAGGCAAGCTGCCCCCCCGACCTTGCAACATTCGTGGTTTAAGGCAAGTTTTGCCTTAAACCACGAATGGTGCAGGGTTTATAAACCCTGCTACATTCGTGGTTTAAGGCAAGTTGGCCCCCCCGACCTNCCCGACCTTGCAACATTCGTGGTTTAAGGCAAGTTTTGCCTTAAACCACGAATGGTGCAGGGTTTATAAACCCTGCTACATTCGTGGTTTAAGGCAAGTTGGCCCCCCCGACCTTGCAAAATTCGTGGTTTAAGGCAAGTTTTGCCTTAAACCACGATGGCTCAGGGTTTATAAGCCCTGCTACATTCGTGGTTTAAGGCAAGTTTTGCCTTAAACCACGAATGGCTCAGGGTTTATAAACCCTGCTACATTCGTGGTTTAAGGCAAGTTGGCCCCCCCGACTTTGCAAAATTCGTGGTTTAAGGCAAGTAACAAATCGTACCCCATTGTGATGTGTGATCTCACAACATACACACGCCGATGCCCGTAACAAATCGTACCCCCTGTGATGTGTGATCTCACAACATACACACGCCGATGCTCGTAACAAATCGTACCCCCTGTGATGTGTGATCTCACAACATACACACGCCGATGCCAACAGCAAATCGTACCCCCTGTGATGTGTGATCTCACAACATACACACGCCGATGCCCGTAACAAATCGTACCCCCTGTGATGTGTGATCTCACAACATACACACGCCGATGCTCGTAACAAATCGTACCCCCTGTGTTGTGAGATCTCACAACATACACACGCCGATGCCAACAGCAAATCGTACCCCCTGTGATGTGTGATCTCACAACATACACACGCCGATGCCCGTAACAAATCGTACCCCGTGTTTAAGGCAAAATTTGCCTTACACCACGAATTTTGCAGGGTTTATGAACCCTGCTACATTCGTGGTTTAAGGCAAGTTGGCCCCCCCGACCCTGCTACATTCGTGGTTTAAGGCAGGTTGCTCCCCCCGACCTTCGGAGCTTAGGGTTTAGGGTTTACGGCTTAGGGTTTAGGATTCAGGGCTTAGGGTTTAGGATTCAGGGCTTAGGGTTTAGGATTCAGGGCTTAGGGTTTAGGAGTCAAGGCTTAGGTTTAAGAGAAGTAAAATATTTTTCGGAAAGAAATGGTATGGGAATCTAAGGGTGGGTGGGATGATTTCCGATACCAAAGTAGCGAGCTCGACTAGAGACTGCTCGAACTGGAGCTGCTGAAACCCTAAACCCTAAACCCTTAAACCACTTAAACCCCTAAACCCTAAACCTGCAGCACTATTGTGTTCCACGCGAGGATCTACAGGGCCGCGAAACTCCTTCCTTACGCATCTCGTGGTAGCGGTATCAACAGCAAAGCCTACCAAAAGAGCAATAAACCCTAGAGCTTAGGATCAGCGCTGATACGTACCCAGAAAGACCCGTACAGACTAGACAAACACATAGACAAATGAATGTAGGTACGAGACGCATCACCACATTAACAGTCTGCTTGCACGTCAAGGATCGTCAAGGCATATGTGTTGATTACCAGCAGCGCGCTCCCCCTGGGTGTTGGTCGGAATGCCCGCATGCTTCGAATGTGCACCCGTTTGTCGGCCAGCATGCCATTCGGTGTCAATTCAGGAGGGTTTGGGGCTTGGGGTCCTCTAGTCAGAACGCAGACCATGGAAGGGTGCGGGTTCCGGGAGATGAAGAATCCTTTGTGTTTGAGATCTTTCCAGCTGGCATCGTGAGGCCCAGTACAAGCTGCTGGCCGTCGTGGGTGGCATCGTGCTTGGCCTCTTGTCTTGCAAAGCAAGCTGCGTGAGAAAAGACCCCCTTCACCAGCTACTGGAACCTAAACCTTAATCCATGCTTGCAAATCATGGGAACCCTGATATCAGCGGGAACTTTCCTGCATACAGGTACATAGCAGCCCTTGTACCTTTATGTAGAAGCCTTATGTAAGCAGTGGTGACTCTCTATGGGTACGCATGCATATTTAAAGACCCTACAGAGCACTTTAAAAAAAACAACGAGGCATCGGTGCCGGGCTGTTCTGGACGGCGCAAGGTGGGCCTTGATAGTTTGGGGTCGGGTTTTCCGTATTAGAAACCCCCAGCTCATGCCTCTTAGCGGTTGTTGTGCTGCATGCTACTGGGCAGAAGCCTGAAATTCTAATTACCAAGTATTCCTTAAGGTTCCACACACAATAACTTTATGAGAGTATGCCTCAGAGCCCTATATTTTCACTATTAAGACACCATAATTAGGTCCAGGGGTTTAGGAGGGAGGGGATGAAGTCTGCAAAAGATCATGGCTGCTGGGTTTGTGTTTTGGGCGTCAGCGGCCGAAAGCAGCAACCACTAGGAAGGCCTTCTCGGCTCCGTGGGCCTTTAGGGTTTAGGGTTTTGGGTTGGTGGGTTGGGCTGTTGAATTGCATAAAACTCCATGTGTCGTATGAACTTAGAATCAAGGCTCAGAACCCTAAAACACTAAATCGTTAGTTCTCAAACCAGGCAGCCTAGGCCTAAACCCGGAAACCCCAAACCCTAAAACCCTAAACCAAATGAAGCATCCCTCAAGCTGATCCCCATGTATTCTGCGATTCCGAGGTGTAACGATTACCACAAGGGTTGCCATAAAGGGCTTTAGGGTGGGAGGTTTAGGTTTGAGGTCAACTTAAAAAAACGCCATAAAGCCCCAAACCGAGCTCCAAATGGCTGATTCCCCGATGGGGGTCTCTGTATAATACGAACTACTATGATGTGAGTTTGATACTGTTGATGGACAAAATCCTGCATGACCCTAAGGACCCTAAACTATGGGAATTATGGTATATTCCTTATAACGGGTAATGCAGAATTTTGTCCATCAACAGTATAACATAATGTAGTATAATGTCGGCCCCGTGAGGGTCTCTGATGATGGCCTATGCGACGCCCAGCTCGAGAGGACCTTCGTTGACTGCTCTTCGGGCAGGTTTTAGGGTTCAGAGTTTAGAGTTCGGGGTTTAGGGTTTGTAGGATTCTGATAGGGTTCCTGCAGGCTTCTTATAGGATTATTAGAGGGTTTGACCTGCCATGATACTCCTGAAAGTCTGGGGTTGTTGTTGCCTTTGGGCTGACATTGGGGCTTCAGGCTTGTTTCATAAAATTTTTGTTCATGCGGAAGTCGTGAGTGTTCTGTATCTTACTTTTGATATTTGGGGTTTTCAAAGCTCAGACAGCAGTTGCTTCTAGCAGGTGGGTAGTTGTCAAAATTAGGGTCCCTTTTTGGGTCCCTATGATAATACGGCACCTATCATTTAGGGTACCCAAAAAGGACCCTAGTTTTGACAACTACCCAGGTTATGCAGCCTCTCATCCCAGGGCCCTCCTGTAATTCCGTGCAAGAAGATTAAGAGTCCCCCTAAGCTTACAAGGCCTAAGCAAACCCTAAGCCCGAAGCCTCTAAACCCCAAACCCCTAGGCTCTATAATAATGCCCAAACAAACCTTAAACCCTAAACCCCTAAACCCTTACCCTGAAGCCCTGTACTCTAAAGCTTGAGCCCATCATCGAAGCTGCGGACGAGAGGACGCTTAATTGCCGTCTTCTGGGTCATCTTCAACTTGGGAGGACCGGCACACCACGGAGAATCATAGAAGGTCTAGGGTTTAGGGGTTTAGGGGTTTTAGGGTTAAGGGGTTTAGGGTTTAGGAGTTTCGGGTTTAGGAGTTTAGGGGTTTAAAGGTTTCGGGTTTGGGGTTTACGACGGTTTACGACGTTTTCAAGAGTCTACCATGTCTCGCCGGGTGTTGTGACGATCTAGAGCTTAAACCTAAGCCATAAGCCGTAAGCCGTATGCATCATGAAGGAAACCCTGAACACTAAACCGTAAGCAGTGAGCCATAGGCCGTAAGCATCCTGAATATTCTTTAATATGTTTTCGATATAGTTCCCTAAACAGGTAGGTGTTTTCTGCTACAGGTAAACCCTAAGCATCCTGAGCATCGTGAAGGCGTCGTGGGTGGGTTATGGAGACCATTATTGGGGATTACATAGGGACTACTATAAAGGGATCCATTCCCCCATTCCCTACTAAGCACCAGACAGTATACTGTCTGGTGCACGTAAACCTAAACTCTAAACCCTATAGATACCTTCAAGGACCCATTATAGTACCCTTTAAAGGAAACCCGGAACCCTAAGAACCCTACTTCCCTACTAAGAACCAGAAGGCGTCGTGGGTGGGCTGCTCCAGTTTGCCCTGAACTTCCGGACGACCGGCGGCAGCGCGACCCGGCGGAAGCCCCTGGAGAGGCGGAGGTTTCCCACGGATAGGGTTTATAGTGTTCCTTTTAAAGGGATCTTTAAGATTTCCTTAAAGGGTTCCTGTTAAGGGATCCAAAGGAGAGGCGGAGGTTTCCCAGGAATCCACCCTGAACCCTACCTAGACCCTGAAGAACCGAATAATAGGGGTCTTAATCATATGGGGCTTTATTATACTATACTTATAACAAGGAGTCCCCAAAACCCTGTTTTATTTATTAAGGCCCCTATAGTACCTTTCTAGGGTTCCTTGCTATGATTTGCTTACATAAATCCTTGGACAGGTCATTTAGTTCCGGGTTTAGGCACGGTAGCCTGGCCTTAAAAGCTCGTGAAGTGGTCCCTCGAACCTGAAGCCACAACCCGCCAGAAAATTCTCAGCCTGAGCTCGTCTCCAGAGACTCCAAAACCCCAAATTTAGGGATACCTATATAGGGGATCTATACGGGATCTATAGGTTTTAGGGTTTTTAGGAACGTACCTTATAAGTCGCATTAGGGCTCCTATCGTGATTCAAGGGATACTTCTCAATTCCCTGAACCCTAAACCCTAAACCGTGGTCTCTGGGTTTCTGACATCCGTCACCTCCGAGCCTCGAGCCGGCAAGTCTCTACCCCATAGGCCTAGTAGTTCCTTTTTGGGACTATACCTTATAGGATTCTCCCAGAGGGTCCATATACACTACTATTGTGGAATTAGGCTCCCAAAACCATAATAAGGATGGCCTTTTGTGACCTAATTCCATAATGGTAGTGTATATGGACCCTCTGGGTCTAAATCTAAACCCCAAAAAAGGAACCACTATGGGGCCTATGGGTAGAATGCGAGACCCCGAGCCCTCGGCCCCTAAGCCCTCAACTCCAAACCCCTAAACCCTTAACCTTGAACCCTAAACCCTAAACTCCTAAGCCCTTATAACCCCTAAACCCTTAACCCTAAAACCTGGGATGTGAAATCACCCGCAAGTCCACCTGAATACCTGGGGTCGGTCTCTTTTGACGTATTTTCGGGTTGTTTTTTTTAGGAGGGACTGGGGATAGTAGAACTAACTCAAACTCCAATGGCAACTTGGCCTGAGTCCAGCCAAGGCGAACCCCATTTCGTACTTTACGCTTGCCGGCTGCATCGGAGCTAGCATTACCATGGATTGTTGTGAAGGAGGAGAGAGCAGTCTTCGGAAGATGTCTGTCATGAACTTTAGTTGCGTTTGAAGACCGTTTTGTAGGGTTTGTATGGGTTTTCTGTCAAGACTTGCTCGAAGAAGCTGCGAGGGATTCTGTATGGATGAGCTTTGCCGTTTCTGGATTTCGAGAGCTCAAGCCGCAAATTGTCCAAGATGAGGGCATGAAATTCAGGAGCAGGATCAGAGCTTTTGTGTGTGTGTGTGTCTGTGTGTCTTTCTGTCTGTCTTTCTGTCTGTCTGTGTGACGGTCTGTCTGTCTGTCTGTCTGTCTGCCTGCTTGGCTGTCTGTCTGTCTGTCTGTCTGTGTCTGTCTGTGTCTGTCTGTGTCTGTCTGTGTCTGTCTGTGTCTGTCTGTGTCTGTCTGGGTCTGTCTGCGTCTGTCTCTGTCTGTCTGTGTCTGTCTGTGTCTGTCTCTGTCTGTCTCTGTCTGTCTCTGTCTGTCTCTGGCTGTCTCTGTCTGTCTCTGTCTGTCTCTGTCTGTCTCTGTCTGTCTCTGTCTGTCTGCCTGTCTGTCTGGGTCGGTGTCTCTGTCTGTGTCTCTGTCTGTGTATGTGTCTTCGTCTGTGTCTGTGTCTCTGTCTGTGTTTGTGTGTGTGTGTGCCTGTGTGTGTGTGTTTCTGTGTGTGTGTGTATGTGTGGTTTGAAAGCTCGGGGGCGGTTACGGGTAGGGTTGCGAGTCGTCGTCGTAGCAGCAGCAGTAGCAGTACCACAGACTGTGAGACCTTTCCGCAAAGCACAAGATTTGCTTTCAGGTTCGTATGTGCCGGGACGCCCAGAATTTCGTGTGATGCCGATTGTTTCGATCTTCACCATGGTTTCGGTATTGGGGGTGTGCAGGTATGAGTTGCTTCAGTCGCATTTAGCTGTTTCTTTCTTTCTTTGGGTATCAAGTTTTTGCTCTGGAGCTTCCAACTGTTGTAAACACATTCAGCTTTTATGTCTGGGATGCGAGCAGTTTGGCCACAATGTCTTCCGGGGTCACGGTTGTTGAGTTCTCGTGAGCACTTGAGCTGCTCTTCTACATCTGTGTTAGCAAGTTTTGCAAGCTGCGCACGACATTGCGTGCGTCCAGAGAGCACTGCCACTACGAAGTTACTAAGGCTGGCTTACACAAGGAGGTCGAAACCCTCTTCTTTGAAAGGCTCTGATATCTAGGCAGGGTTATAGCAGCCCATGCAAACCTAAACCCTGAACGCAACACCCTGGAACCATTTGGGGCCCCAGACCTGTCTAACGGCCGTTGCCTTAACAGCTGAGTACGTAACCGGGTTTATAATAAGTATGGTAGGGTTGCACTATACACCTACCAAACTTGAAAAAACGCAGCTTTTCTGACCAGGAGTTCAGCAGCAGGTATCTGAATGAAGGCATGTGAGGTACATACCTTAGACTCTTAGACCCGATTACCATCGAGGACTATAAAGCCTTTGTCGAGGCTGCTTGAGGGATACTGGTAGTGCAGACCCCTGACCAGACACCCCTGCTCCTAATATAAGTGTTTGAACACGACGGCCCTGAAATAATGGTTGTAAAGAGTTGGATGTCTCAAGTCTCAATTCCTACACCTGCATAAGCCGTCAGAATACAGTTTCAGGCCTTTATCTGGTACATGCAACCTCGAGCCCTCTGAAACGCCTTTATAAAACCCCAAACTGCGCGCAAACCATACAGGTCATGGTGTCTGGTGCTGCATTGGCTCCGGTGCTACTCGCCGAGCCGACGCCTGGTTTAACTTTGCTTGGATTTAGCTTTGGGGCTTCGGATTTAGAGTTTCTTTAGGTTCTATGATTTAGGGGTTATGGTCTGGGTTTAGGGTTTAGGGGTTATGGTCTGGGTTTAGGGTTTAGGATTTAGGGGTTATGGTCTGGGTTTAGGGTTCGGCTTCGTCTTGGGTTTGCGCCACCGTGACAAAGCAGAGTCAGGTATGTCGTTCAGCACGCTTCACTAAAGGTTTTCAAGTTTTCAGGTACATTAGAATAAGGAACCCCCCAAAAATAGTATTGGTATTTTTTAGGCCCCTATAATAACTATAGAAAATACCAAGACTATTTTTGCGGGGGTTCCTTATTCTATTTAATTACAGTATACCGGGCCCCAAAACCCTTAAGGCCCCTATGGGACTTGGGAGTTTCCGAAAATAGGGGACCCTGGTCCCAAATGGTAGGATCCTTATTATAAGGCCCCGAAAAGAAGGCACCCGGAAACTCACACTTCGGGTGGGATTGAGGGTTGGAGCTCTGCACGACGAAGCGATTGAACTTTCAAGTCGCCAGGTCGTTCGGGACTCAGCAGAAGTTCTGGGTTGTGAGGAGCATGGACGTCGGTATGAAGCCCTTGACTACTATAGGGGCCTTAATAATTAGAATAGGGTTTTGGGGGTTCCTTAGTAGAATGATTGTATAATGTATCCCCAAACCCTATTTAAACAAAAATCAGGCCCCTACAGTAGGCACTTGATACTTGATCCAAAACTTTATGCTAACCCGCAGGTTTAGGATGTAAGGCTTGGTCACTAAGCCTTTCCTGACGAACTCACATCCCAGGCCCTGTATCCTACAACCACTTCGTGCAGGATCTGAAGTATAGAGGTGCCAATGCACCCTACACCCAGTAAACCCTAAACCCGTAAAACCCCAAACCCTCAACCCCCAAACCCTTCAGCCTAGTCATTTCTCCCGGCCGTAGGTCATCCGTAGTGCGCGAAGATGGCACCCCAGTTCTCTTCGAGCAGGCAGAGGGTGCGTGGCTGCTCTTAGACTTTGGCAGGATGCAGAGTTCAGGCTTTAGGGTTTTCGGAGTTGGCGTGGACTAAAGCCGCTTGCGATTTGAACAAGGAAGAGAAAAAACATGCGTTCGCTAACCCCAAAAGCTGGGCTTTGGAGTACCATACTTTAATACTTTTTTTCTTAAAGGAACCCTTATGAAATAAAAGTTTATACTTTTTTCTCCCTGGTTACTTAAAAGCCCCAAAGGAGAACTGCATCCTTACCCCCGAAATCTAAACTCCGAAGCACCTCGGACTGTAAGGAGGCCATATTAATATGGGAGTTTCCGAAAATTGGGGAGTACCTTATTTTGGGGTCCTTTTAATGAGGATCCTATAATTTAGGGTACTATATTAGGGTCCCCTATTATCGGAAACTCCCATATCCCTTACACTAAACCGTGTCGACCCCAATTTGAAGTGAACCTTGCAGTTTTTTTAGGATTTAGGCTTTCGGGACTTAGGTAATCCGGTCATAATTATTGGTGATCAATGCTTTAAGTACTTAGCAAGATTATCCAAAGCACAGCCCTTACTGTTACCTGGGTATCAATGTGGGATAGTTGTTCATCTCCCTCATTGCTTAATATGTAGCCCCAATGTTAAATATTGTTGAACTCGACACCTAGTAAAACCTTTCTTAATATGAGTAAATCCCAGAAAGTTGGAAACCGCATTAAGGACAAATAGTGCTGGGATTCCCTTCTCATTACGCTTAAGGATTGAGGCTGCTGGGTTTACAAGTTTTAGGCTTCTGCTATACACCCTAAATCCTAAACCCTACAGCCTTAAGCCTGGGGATTGTTGAAATCGACACCCAGTACTTAGTAGCTGAGTGGATACACTTTACACTTTTTGGGATAGTATTACCCACTATAGAACAAAAAGTGTACACTTTTTGAGGCTTATGAACTCGGCAACCACTAGTATAACCTTACTTAGTAAGTCCCAGAAGTCTTTGAGTAGCCGCCAGACCGAGTCTCCTCTGGCAGAGCTGCGCGCTGTGCTTCGGCTGATGTGGGGTTTTGCAGGTTTTAGGGTTTAGGCTTTAGGGTTTAAGGTTTCTTGAAAGGTTGGGACGTATTGCTTGCGTTTTTTAGGTTTTAGGGTTTAGGCTTCAGGGTTTAGGGTTTTTTGAAAGGCTGGGATTTAGGGCTTTATGGCTTAGCTTTTAAGGTTTGGTACGATTGCGGCAAGCTTTGGCTTTTAGGGTTTTAGGTTCGAGCTTAGGTTGTTTCGAAGATGTGAGGGCAAGTGTTGTGGCCTCAGTCCTGAACCCTGCCAATGTACATACGGCTCACATTGGTCATGTGTCTGTACCTGGGGGGAAGCATGTCGGCCGTGCTCTTGAATGCTGCTAGACATAAGGAAAGGGGGGGAAGCATTTTGGTCGAAGGTTTCCAGAAGGGTTTATGGACGGGACGAGTTTATAGAAGGGCTTATAGACGGGCTTAAAGGAAGGGTGGATGGATGGATGGATGGATAGATGGAGGGGCAGTCGGATGTATGAATGGCTGGCTGCATGGATGGATGGATGGATGGATGGATTGAAGTTTGGATGACTAGGTCCGGTGCGCGCGTGGATGAGTTGATGGTCGGTGTTACCTCGCTGCATTAAACGCTTTGGGGGGCGCTCGTTCTCCCTGTTGAGTGTTGTTAACGAGTTTCTGTTTATGGTGCACTAGGGCACAAGGATTAGGTTCGGGTGCCATCACGTCAAGCTGAGAGCCAGGGTATAATTAAGGGCTGTACAGTAGTGTCGGGTTGCAAGCTAACGCTTCCCCACACTAAACACTTAAACCGTAAGTCCTAAACCCTAAAGCTCTTATTTCTAGCACCCAACTCAAGAATGATGCAGCCCAGGCATTCTCTGCCATCGCAGACCCTTTTGTGCTGCGCACCTGAGCCTGGAGAGAGTAGGTGTCGTGATATGTTGTGAAGGCATGTGTTTGGAAACGATCCTGGTTTGGAGACCTGCTCCCTGGCTGATGACAGGCAGGCACTTGAAATCACAGTGTTTCCAGGAGGACGCTCCAGGTGTCTAGTGTTCAAGACTTATGAAGTTCATGGTCAACCATCGGTTCTGCACTGCATGTCAGCATGTCGGCACACGGCCTCGATGTTTGTAAGAGAGTGCCGCAGCATCAAAATCAAAGCCAACTAGCGAGTACTGCATATGCTATATAACTTGATCTCAAGACCTGGACCCCGAGAGCAGGGGATTGTCCCTCGGCAATCCGGATTACTGGCTTTGTGTTCGAGCTTGAGGTAATTTGCTGTTCTACTTGGCTTCCAACTGGTTCTACACCTACGACTTCAACGGCTTCAATGGGCATCAGCCGCCAAGCCGAAAACAGTCCTGGCCTATGGCGGCCGTGGCCCTCCAATGCCGCCAAAACGAACTTGCAGATAAGATAGGGGCCTGAAAACTTCGTACTACATAGCATTTCTTCGGACTACCTGGTGTGTCGCTGTTGGCGGTCTGCGCTGGCAAGATGCAGTGTATGATACGATATGCATTCTGTTAGGTAATATGATGCAGCACTGTAGTTGTCAGCACGAATGAGGGGAAAAAAGAGAACGTACGGTTAGTGACGTAGCAATCTCATATAGCATGATATAACACGAGACCGTACAATGCAGTAGGACATAGCGCAGTTAATATTAATGTTGTGGAAGATGAAGGAAGAGATGTCATGGCATATCCACAGCCAGGCTGTGCGAGCCTTGCAAGACACCCCATTCTCGTTGTCAGCTGAGCCCTTACAAAACTGAAGGGAGTTCACCAAGGTGGGGCTTCTATTATGGCTTTTTTGGTGCGTGTGTGATGTGGCTGCTGCTGAACGTTGGTGAGCATAAGCCTGTTTCGCAATCCTGGGAGTCATTATCATGTTTGAGAATATATTCGGGTTTGGACTTGGGATATCGCAATGAAGGAGCCTGAATCGGACATGACTAGAGTTACATTGCGACATGATCCGTACCATCGTACCAGAGGGGCTGCAAAGTCCCATTTGCCGAGGCCCAAGTCTCACCCCAACCCCCTTCCCTGGGGCTCCAAATATGTAGCGCAAAGGAGGTAGCATTTATAGACTTTAGACCCCAAACCCCAAAGTGGCTACTGCTTGCATCCTTGGAGCCCTAGAGCAAGTCCCTTTAGTGCCTCTGCAGCTCGAGGTTCAACGTTCGCACGCGCGGCCTGAACTCTGCGTCTTTCTGGGCAGCACAGATGCTTGCAGCATGGCGTTTTGGCAAGGCCACTCCGGGCTATGGCATTTGGGTAAAACACCGGGCGCTAAATAATTACCAGTACTATTTGTTGGGGGGTTTCCTTATCATATTTATTGTAGACTATACCCCAAAAATCCTATTCTAATTATTAAGGCCCCTATAGTAAATAATGGGACACGAGCAGCAACTGTGGAAGCCCGACTATTCCGGGAATCTAAATAATTGGTTTAAGGTTTAGGGTGCAGGGTTTAGGGCTCCAGTTGCCTAAATAATTGGGTACTGGGCTACTTATAGCATGGTCATTTAAGTAGCTGGAGCCTAGTGTAAGGTAAGAACCCATAGACTGTGCCGCACTGCTTGACGAAGTAGATGGATATAAAGTTACCATCTGCCTCACTTCTAACACCATTAGTTAAGTCTGATCCTCTAAGTAAAAGCCTTCCACTGTGCAGGTCCTCGATGCCGACGGCCCAGCAAAGCTGCGAGCGAGGCGGGGGCAGACCTCGCCGACCTTGTCAGAGAGAAGTTTGGGCTGCGAGGGGATAATATTACCCTATATAATGCAGGGGTCGCAATGACCCAGAGAGCCCAATACCCCTTAATTCAGGATTATTTTGGGGCTTCATATTATGATTCAAGCCATATTCCTTTTTTGAGGCGTATTGGGCTCTCTGGGGATTCGTCTCCATCTAAGTATACCAGATTGACCTTCTAGTCCCCATAGCCTAAAGCCCGATAATCGCTCCATGCAAGAGCAAAGCAAACCAGAACCGACAGGTTTGAAAGCCCATAAACTCATCTAAACTCCCTAACCCCTAAGCCCCTAAATCCTAGAATCGAAGCTTCATCCTAGCCCTGAGGTCCTAAGATCCGGAGTTCGAAGAACCCTGAGCAAAAAACGCTAGTCTAATCCTAATTTGTTATTTTGGGTCCCCATGAGATATATATGTGGGTTAATAACAAGACCCTGCAAGATAGCAGATTATGGTAGCTCGGGGATTCCACGAGCCTTTTTTGAGAGAAGATTGTGTTCTGATGTCGGAGAGAACCACGACAAGGCTACAACGACTACAAGCCGCTTGGGTTTGGTTTTCGGGGGGCGGGTTAAGAGATTAGAGAGAGTGTGTGTGTGTGTGTGTCTGTGGGTGTGTCTGTCTCTGTGTGCGTGCGTGTGTGTGTGTGTGTTTGTGTGTGTGTGTGTGGGTGGGTGGGTGGGTGGGTTTAGGGCCTTTGGGGTTAAGCATCTGTGCTAGAGCCAGAACCGTTTTGTGAGTCGGTTCAGCGCCTATATGATTAGAACAGGTTCACGGGTTAGGGTCTAGGGTCTAGGCTTGACTACCCCAAAATACAAAAATCTAGGGACACATAGCATACTACTCTGATAATAATAGCCGTCAGGAGTAGCATTACCAATATCGCCCAGAGAGCCCAATACCCCTTAATTAAGGAAAATGGCTTAAATTATAGAGCTTCATATTATGATTTAAGCTAGATTCCTTAATTAAGGGGTATTGGGCTCTCTGGGTTCAGGCTTTTACTTTAGGGTCCGAAACCCACCGACCGGCACTGCACAACTCCAGACGAGCCTTGCGAAGCCCGAAGTCATCGCCAGGAATGGCATGATCCTCGTTTGCCTCGGACTGTTGACTTCTCTGGGATGGGCATTACAGGACTGGTTTCGGGACTAATCTCGGGATCTGAGTATTTACAGCAGTTTCACGATCATGCTGAAGTGTTCGGGTTCTGCCTGGACAGCTCAAACACGCACCCTCTCCTACATACAAGCATACCCACTATTGAGGAATATGAGATCCGTACAGGCTGGTAGGTCGTGGAGTTTGAGTTTTCAGTATTCTCCCAAGCTCAGACCAGGACAGCTCTAGCTTGCCTTGCGGTGGGCACATTGGTTGGGACAAAGGCAGCGCCTGCCGATGGGGTCTTGGGATGGCATAGAATTCCAGTCTTGTAGTTCGAGATGTATGAGGTTTACAGGGACCTGGCACCATCACTGGATGAGTCAAGCACCTGCTCCCTTGACCCCCTGAATGCCTAGTCCTACTAAACCCCAAGCCAAGTTGTGTTTTTGGACTGAGATGCTTGGGCACAAGCGGCACTTCTCACAACGAGTCCGCTCTTGGTTTTGTTAGTTTTGTTGTGATGGCGCCTGAATCCTGAGACTGCTCTGTCGTGATGTAGTACCGGCGCAAGAGGGGAGCTTAAGGTATAGTTTCCAACAGCTCTACCTTGCACAAGAACCGCTGTCTGAGCCGTAAATCTGAACTCTCATCGCCTACATCCAGCTGGGACAGTGCAACTGATCTGGGAGGTGCCCCTTGTGCTCTTGACTTCTGGCACGATGCCCCGTGCTCCTGCCGCGCTTCTGTGGAAGGAGTGATGTTTGCTGGATACATCTTGACACCGCCACAACCCGAACCTTTTCTTAAGGGTCCCTAGAAGTTCTGCGTTTCGGTACTTAGAGGATCATGGGACTTAGTAAGTAGGGTTATAAGTACCTTAATTAAGGTTATAAGTAGATATTACTATAGTTACCTTACTTATAACCCTACTTACTAAGTCCCATGATCCTCCAAGTAGCATTACTGAAGCCCTAAGCAGGTGAATCCCAAACATTCCCTGCAAGCACGAGGTTGAGGGCGTCAGACTTCAACCCTAAACCCCGAACCCAAACCCCTAAACCCCTAAACCCTAAACCCCTAAACCCCTAAACCCCTAAACCCCTAAACCCTAAACCCTAAACCCTAAACCCTAAACCCCTAAACCCCAAACCCAATCTTAGGGCCTCCTTGCTTGGGGGTTGATGGGGCCCAATGGACTTCGAATCCTCAGGGTTTCGGGCTTAGCGCTTAGGGCATAGCCCCTATACATTGAATTAAGTCTTTGTCATAGTTGGGTAACATTTTGCATGTTTATGGGTACTTAAACCCAATAAGGAATAAACGTGTACATGTTTTCATACTATCCCAAACTTGGCTTTCCTTCAATGCTTCAATCTCTAGACTTTTGCCGCTTCAAGGCCGTGGGAAGTCACTGTCCACAGCACACACAACAACCCGAATCCAGCTGTCGTAAAATCCCCCTACACACCTCAAACCCCAAGTCTTGCAAACAATCCCAAAGCCGTAACAACCCAACAAGCCCTAAACCCTGCAACCCTACCCAGAGAGCCCAATACCCCTTAATTAAGGAATATGGCTTAAATCATAATATGAAGCCCTATATAATTTAAGCCATCTTCCCTAATCAAGGGGTATTGGGCTCTCTGGGTAAAAGCCCTACGCCCTAAACCCCACACCCTCAAGGCACGCCTTGCGGCCCATGTGCGTCTTTGCTTTGTTCGGCCCTGAGACTTTCGAGTTTAAGATTCCTCTAGGTTTAGGGGTTTAGGGTTTTAGGGTTTAGGGTTTAGGACCCAGAGTAGGCCCTTATTCCCGTTTTTTAGGGGTTTAGGTTCCCTTAAACGCCCCTTTAAACCAAAAAGGGCACCCTTTTGATTCCTAGGTTACTCTAGGTCTAGTCCTTCAACTACCACCTACCAAAACCTACAAAAAAGTAGGGTCCCTATAAATTCCATATTAGGGTTTATAATAGGAACCTACAAAAAAGTAGGGTTTGGTAGGTTAAGCCCTAAGGCTCCATGTACCCTTATAGTCTATACTTAGGCCTTAAAGTACCTATATAGGGAGCCCTTTAAGGCTTAAGTATCTACTATAAAGGTACATGGAGCCTTTGGGAAGGTAGTCCTAAACCCTCAACCTTAAGGTTCCTCCTTCAACCTAAGGTTGGGTGCTGCAGATGCGATCTACCAGAACTATGCGTCGCCAGGATGCAGAGGGTGGGTTTAGGGTTTAGGGTTTAGGGGTTTAGGTGTTTAGGGTTTTGGGTTTAGGGTTTAGGGGTTTAGGTGTTTAGGGTTTTGGGTTTAGGGTTTAGGGGTTTAGGGTTTAGGGTTTAGGATGCAGAGGGTGGGGGCGTGCTGCTGGCTTCTCCCGGAACTGTATGAACATTTCATGTTGCACTCGGTTTACTAAAGATGCTGTAGCGCCGCAAAATACTTCAGCTTTGCCGTAGCCTTATAGTACCCCTTACATATTATAGTATCCTTACCGTACCCTAAAATTCACAGAGTCCCCTAAACCCTAAACCTTACCTTAACCCGGAATAACCTACCTTATTAAGGACTAAAATAAGGAAGTCATAATAAGGAACCCTAAAGAGGTAGGTTATAATAATTATTCAGGGTTAAGGTAAACCTTAAACCGTTCCCTTATATTATCCGTTACAGGAAGTGGCTTCGTCTCCAGGGTCGGGGCTTGAACCCGAAATCCTAGTACTCATTAAAGGGTTCCTGAAAGTCTGAAAGGGCTCCTTAAAGGGTTCTGTAACGGATCTATGGGGGTTTAGGGTCTATGAGGTTCCTGAGCAGTACCCATAAAAGGGTTCCTTAAAGGGCTCCTTAAAGGGTTCTGTAACGGATCCATCTGGGTTTAGGGTCTACTAGGTTCCTGAGTAGTACCCTTTTGCCTTTTGTTCTTTTAGGGTCCCCGTATTCAAGCCGAATAGTAGGAGACAGGGTGCCCTTATTGCAATTGGACTACTCAGAAACCTAGTAGACATGGTAGGCATAGTTACTGTAGACCAGTGATTGCTAAACCACTCCATCGTAAGGAGGATTAGAATAGGAAATGTTATAGGGCCTTGAAAGAAAGCGGTTCAATGTAGAAATCCTGGATCTGCATGAATTACACTGAAGCCCTTATAAAACACTTCTGCAGCTCTTGTAGACCCCTTATAGTGCCCTTCCAGGGCCCCTTGAGTTCCCTTCTCAACCGTGTGGTTCGGAAGGCGAAGCATTCCGACTACATTGGTGTGGGTTTGCACTACCGTTCCTGAAAGGTCCATTGCGGCTTATGTGCATTCACGACGCCAGCTCTGCTAACAAGGACCGCAACTACGCGCANGAAGGCGAAGCATTCCGACTACATTGGTGTGGGTTTGCACTACCGTTCCTGAAAGGTCCATTGCGGCTTATGTGCATTCACGACGCCAGCTCTGCTAACAAGGACCGCAACTACGCGCAGGAAGGCATCCTGGTTGTGTTATGCGAAGACAGCTTGAACATCGACGTCAGCGAGTACAAGCTTGAGGCTTCCGATGATGTCACTGCCACTCTGGGCGGCAAGGCGCACGTGCTTTGGTCTCACGGTGCGAAGGCGAAACGGGTTTCTTACAGCACCTCACATGCTGAGACTTTAGCAGCCATTGGCGGCTTGGAAACTGTCTCCCTGGTGACGATTAGGCTGTCAGAGCTGTACTTTCCGAAGGGCCAGCCTACGCTCAAGGACCTCACGGAGATTCAGGAGAATGGCAACCCGATGTTGCCGGTGGACTGTCTTACTGACTGCCCCAGCGACTTCTTCGAGCTCACCACAGGTGAAAGATCTCTTCCTCAAGACAAGGGTNACCTCACGGAGATTCAGGAGAATGGCAACCCGATGTTGCCGGTGGACTGTCTTACTGACTGCCCCAGCGACTTCTTCGAGCTCACCACAGGTGAAAGATCTCTTCCTCAAGACAAGGGTCAACGGCTCTACATCCTGGCGCACAAGGAAGCACACATCTGTGGACGTATTCGGTGGATGGTGTTGGTTCCTACTCAGAGTATGACAGCAGACGCACTGACAAAACCAATGATCGCACCACCGCTGCTCTTCTTGATGTCATGTGGCATGGTTCAGTTCAAGAATGAAGAAGGACATCCTCTTCTATTTCGACGTCTACCAGTACTTCAGAACTACGACGAGGACACGATTCTGGAGACGGACGATGATTTGATCAAGAACTTTGTCATGATGATGGCAGCTATGTCTACGAGGGCTCCAAAGTCCATGCTTATGGCTTCTTTGGTGTTATCACAGGTTGTGGCTGGTCATGCGACCTCGACTTCGCCGAGCACCGACAGCACCCTCTACAACGGGCTACTGGCTGGATAACGACACCGCAATCTTTTGGCTGTTCACCGTGATGATCATCATTGCTTGTGAAAGGTTGTTGATCCATGGCGGTTACAATCTCTGGAACGCTTTGTCTTCGATGATATCTTCCAGGTCAGCGTCTTCGTTGCCGAGAACTTCAGTGTCTTCTACGTCTACGCAAACGGAGACGGTCTATGTCAACGCGATCGTCGAGAACAGGCGCAACATCAACGAGCTAAAACGGCGAGATGATCGCATTCGTGAGCTTGAGGCGCGACTCGACCAGAGATCGCACTCTGATAGGCGGAAGTTCTACGCAGCCTTGCAGCTCGACGACTTCACGACACGGAGACTCAACTGCGAAGCCTACAAAGTAGGATCAAAGATCACTTCGCTACATGCCCGGCAGGCTGTGCTGTCTCTTTTGCCCCGCACTCAAGATGCTGGCACCGCAGTCCGCAATGCGGCCAGTTGAAGCAGGCTTCAAGCGTTCGCAGCGTCACTCCATGCCCATACTGTAAACACACCTAAAGAGCAGATATTTCCTGAGATCTTCAGCACTGGCAGCGACAGAACAAGAGCGGAGTGAAGTTGTGTGAACCGTCCTTTGCCCTGCATACATATCACATGTGTACATCGGGAGCGCGCTTGGGCTCTGTTGAGGAAAAGGGATCCCATTGCTTTTCTGAGTGTTTCAAACATATATCGAACATGCATCGGCAAATCTATCAATCAGAAACCCAGAAAACAGCAGCCAGATGTTTTGCGATAGCGAACGCACCAAAGAAGAAAAGCACATACACACGGCTGCTAAACACGTGCCCCCCCAAGCTGCTTGAAAGTCGCCACACCCTTGCTGAATGCTTGAAGGGTTGCTGACCAGGATAAAGAATTGGAGGCGACCATGGTGACACCCGGAGCACTGCACGCGCCCTGCACCCAAAAACATCGCAATTGTACCGGTGTTACCGCACCTGGAGAGCTGCACCGATCCGGCGACCGTAATTGCAAAATGCATTTCCGTCTCAGCGCAGACCTGGATTTCCTCCCAATAAACCATGTCCAGGCGATTGAACGATATTCTTGCGCATTAGCTTGGCTCCTTTTCCGGAGCACATGAGATGCATGTTGACATGAATGTCAAGTTCGACTCATGATATGAGAACCTGCAACCTTCGGCTCCCCGCGAAACAGTGAATACAAACATCCAAGCATCTCGCACTTGCAAGTTGTCCAAGCTTGTAAAAGCCCGTGCTGCTTGGAGATATGACTTTGAGCGGACTGCCGGGGGTTGAATGTGTGGGAATCAGGTGCCGCATCATGTGGAGTCAGCGAGACTTGGATTTATAAATCTGTTCAATCGCAAGCTTGAGTGAGACCCTTGGTGACTGAGGGGATCCAACTCTGCGGAAGCCGCAGCCTCAACCGGATGCACTTACAAGTTCAGTGCTTCATTGATGCGCTTCGGCCTTTCAATCTTCGAGCCTCTCTGCTCTAGTCACTGCAGCAGTCTAGGCATCACCGATTCCGACCTATGGTGTACATAGTCTGAATCATGCGTCTGCTTTCGACAGCTTGTTTCTTTCTTCAGGACAGGCGCTGGAAACATTTACATCAGCAATCTGGACAAAAACATTGACAACAAGGTCCTCCTGTCCGCCGTGCCAGATGGTAGCCACTATGATCCACATGTGGCCCACTTGCCAGAAGTACGATCTGTCATGAGAACATCCCAGACTTTCCTTTGATGCAAGTTGCAGCGCCACGCCAGAGTCGAGTAAAGCTGCGACTGTTGTAGGCGCTGTATGACACCTTCAGCTTGTTCGGCAATATCCTCTCATGCAAGGCCTGGCACAGGGAAGGTGTCCGTTCGAGCAGTAGCCGGTTAACAGAGGAACAGAATCCGGCAGATGACTTCTTTGTCACACTACACGCGTGTGTGGCCTTGGACTTCGCTTGTGCAAGTGCGCGAGCATAGATCTCTGGTGCTGCGTTACAGGTGGACTCTGGCCGCAGCATACATCGCCCCCGCATGTCGACTACAGCTTTATCCACTTCGTTAAGTAAGTCTCCCTTCCTGCCTGAATGACTCCAGGTGGCATCTGATCCCACCGGCAAGCATCTGGGATGCAAACGGGTCGATCATGGTCGATTTGCCAGAACTAATCAGAGCTGTCCTTGCCTTTTCATAGCGCGTCTTGCTCCGAGCTGGGAAACGTTGAGAGCAGGGGAGCCTACTACGACGTTCGGCTCACTCCCAGATTGCCAAACGTTTCAGTCGTTGATGAGTACTGGTAAGATGAGCGTCGAGGTCTCACGGCTATGGCTTTGTGCACTATGAGTCCGCTGACGCTGCGCAACAGGCCAGCGGGCTGTTCTTGCTTGTCTTGGGTTGAATGAGCTAGTGGGCGGGGTAGGACACGGAATCGAGCCTCGTTCATGCTTGCCTAGTGCCCTCAGCGCATCTTCCTCTGTCACTTGCAACGATACCTGCAAAGCCTGTGCTTCTATGCTAAGCGAAGTGACTTTCCTGTTCTTTCCCGTATCTGTATGCTGTTGACACAGGCAGTCATCCGAGCGGAAGCGTTCGGCATCCGGAACTCTACATCTACAGAAGCAATCACACTAACCTACCAGAAGCCCGTGAATGCCCGTGAGAGGCCATTGAACGTGTGAATGGCATGATCATCGGCGAGCAGGCTGTGAAGGTGGCATGGCTCGGAAGGTGTGCAAGTCGAGCCTGAAGGCAGTTTTTCTCCGCACGGCAACCGGATGAACCATTGCAAAGGAGTTCGCTCCATTTCGAAGTGCAGCCTGTGTGTGTGAGCATCCAAGGTATGCCTCTTCCAGAAGCGAGATAGGGACCGAAATGCCACACTGAGCTTATTTGCCAGACCTTGCAAGCTGCATGCCCATGTTTCCTCCACGCTACCTAGTTAGTGACCATCATGACGATGTTGGGAAAGTGTAGTTGCAGGAAGCCGAGAAAGAGAGCTATACCAATCTGTACGCCGCTGGACAGCAGTCCTGAGAGATTAGCTGGGTTTGAAGTTGAATGTCATATTGAACACTGGATGGGCAGGAGATGGCAGGGCATCTCTTTCGGAGTACACCCTCAGCCCTGCGCCAAGGTGAAGAGCTTTCCATCTGATTGGGATGAGGAGAAGATGAAGGAGACCTAGACGTTACTTCGGAGCCGAGCCATTGAAATAAGAAAGCTTACAGTATAGATGGTAACGCGCGAGGAGTTTTTCAGCCAATGTGGCCCGGTCCAAGCCGCTGCAGTTCGAGTGGATGAGAAGGGCCGCAAGTTTGCTTTTGCGGCAGCCTCAGCTGTTCAAGCAGCGCGAGTTCTACTACTACTACTACTACGACCACTATCCTACTCCTACTACTACTACTACTACTCCAAAAAACCTACTCCTTTTGCACATCCTACAACTATTCCTACTGCTCCTACTGCTCCTACTCCTACTCCTCCTACTACTACTACTACTACTGCTACTGCTACTGCTACTGCTACTACTACTACTCCTACTACTACTACTACTACTACCACTACTACGACTACTACGAAAACAACTATTAGTACTACCACTATAACGGCTACTATTACTACGACGACTACTACTACCACTACTACCAGGACTACGACGTGGTTTATCTACTCTTGCATCGATTACTCCTCTTTTGGCTAACTGTTACTGCTACTATTACTACGACTATTGAAGAAACATCAATATCCGCACAGTCGACGTCGAACATTTCATTGCCGCGTGGCGTGCAGTTGTTACATAGGCATGAATGTTGCATGAATCTGCGGACTGGTTTCTCGAGCAGTCAGCAGTGGCCAATTGTGCAGATTTGGCCGTTTTTCTTACCAACTAGGCTTTCGGGCCCCGGGGCCTTTGAGTTTTGTCGCTGTGGGCAAGCAAGGAATCAAAACTGCCTTAAGTCTCTTGTCACATGCATCAGCTGAACATGCGAGGCCAGCCGGCACGTTAAGTACGCAGCACCAGTTGCCGGGTATGGCTAATCGCACGGCTGTTGGGCATGGAAGGTGAACTTCGAGGATACGGCAGATGCTCAGCGCTGTGTTGCTGAAATGCACATGACGGACCAGCGAGCTTCGGATGCGGACTTGTTACTTCCAAACTGGCTGGAACGCTCTCCCAAATCAGAAACCGAAGTTTTTGGCTGTTCTTCGGCGACCGAGTGACAGCTCAAGGCCTTGCGTGAACCACATGCTCAATTGATGGTTGTTTCCGTGTACACAGAGAGCCAATGGCACAGCTCCACAAACGCGTTTGCAGAAGCATCATGGCTAGCGCATCTTGCAGGTAATGCTGTAATGCTCAAAAGTACAGAAGCACCAAGAATTTGTTAAGATCACATGGACAGCGAAGATAGAAATGATCGCCCGGGCCTTTCAATATGAAAGAAGATGGTGTAGGTTCACACCATCAACACAGCGGTCAGAACACTGCGCAGGACCTGCGATCAGACGAAGAGAAGCAAGCCAATCCGGATGAGGACTGCGGTTGTTTTATACACGGTCATGAACTTGCGAACTGGGACGCTTTGTTATCTTTTGATTCTGCATCAGGAGATCGGCCCCGACGGCCACCCAGTGACAGCCTCAAAAGCCTTGCAGTACTGCCCGTGCCTGCACTGGCTGAAAGCATGCCACAGAGACATGTATGTCTCTTCACGGCACGGAGTCTGTGTGTTGCAGCCCAAGGTCGGTCGCCTGTACGTGCAGCGAGCACAAACCAAGAAAGAGCGACAGGCGGGCAGCGACGTCAGCATCCGAGTCCGACTCAGTGGGTTTCCCCGACCAGGCCGAGCTCCGCAACAAGTTCAGCGAAACCAAGAGCTCCAGCAGCTCCGGCGTTAATCTCTACGCGGCTCGGCCTTGCTTCGCTTTCCAGACAGCATTCGGGTAATCAGTAATGCACGGACAGCACATCTCACTAGTCAAGCACTGGGACGGATCTCAGCTGCAGATGCAGGCTGAATTAGGCAGCAACACGTGCAGTTTTGCTGTGCTCGAGCAGAGACATATTCAGGTCAAAAACCTCGAGCCAGATGTGGACGATGATTCATTGAAGCTTGTCCGACGGTTGTCTTGATCCAATCGAAGTCGGGACCGAGGGACCACCGAGGGTTCGCTGTACAGCTTGGATGCAGCTTTCTGAGCCCAGGAGGCAACTTTTCGAGCCTTTCGGACAGGCTGGCCATCCACACGACGTAGAGCAGCTGATGAGTGCGGGAAGTTGTGTCTTGGTGTTCGAGGTGACCTCCGCCTCGGCAATGAAGGATGCCGCCGGCAAGTGCAAAGGCTGCTGCGTTGCGATGTTGACGGTGACAATAGCCTGAGTCGTGACGGCTTCATCTCATGTTCATAAGCATGTTGAACCGTATGTGGGAGTAGCACGTTTGGAGTTGTGTTGTGGATATCGCACGAGTGGCACAGAGCCTGGTTTCACAACCACGGAATCACATGTTTGGTTCGGGCGATGTGAGTTCTTTGTGTCGATGACGCAGCATGTATACGCACGCGGCTATTCACAGTCCACTCATGACACGGGCTAGAGGCTTTTGGCGTTGGCCTCCAAGCCACACTGCGCAACAAAATCTGTCAAAGCAAAAGGGGGACAAGAAACTACCACAAACTGGAAGCAGGTGCGCTTACTCGCTGCTGGGTGTGGCTTCGTCGACCGATACCATGACCCTGCTCTGCCCCCTTGCGTTGCAAATCGTTCGAGAGATGAAATCGCTAAACCCGAGGTCAACATGAAACAGGTGCACAAAAGTTGACTGAAATGCAGGCAGAACAAATGACAATCTTCAGCAATACGCGCATGTACGGCAGCAGTCACAACAACAATACCTGATCAAGCGAAAACGAGAGGAGCGAAATACTCCCCAAGTTTCCTTCTGGAAAGGAGAACGAGCGAGCTGCGCTTGCAGAAGTGAGCGAGAGTGCCCTTCCCCATGCTCGTCCGAAGGAAGGAAGGAAGGGACACAGAGAGAGAGAGAGTGAGTAGCCATTTTGGCTCAAGCCGTGACCGGTTCGAGCCCCGAGCCCTGAGAGAGTGAAAGGGGAGCAACCCGGGCGTGAGAGGCCCCCGAGGGAACGTGCCCCCAAGCCAGTCCGCTGACCTACGCGACCTCATCTTCCCCGCTGCCGACCGCGAGTTCGGCAAGTTCGGAGCAGTTCGGGATCGGCGGCTGGCGGCGTGAGGGGTGACAGGTTGACCTGCTACCTGACCGCCATCGGCGAGCCTACAGGCCTTCGCCTCCGACTACACGATTCTCGCCAGATGACGGGCAAAGGAGCAGGAAGCGGCGCAACCCGCTTCAATGCGCCGGGACCCCACCATGGGGGAAGCAAGCCAAGCCAGCAGAGGGGACCCGACGCAAGTGCCGTCCCAAGAAGCGCTCACCATCGAAGACAGGATGTGCCTGATCCCGTGGCCTTCGTGAACATGAGCGTGGACCAAGAAGGCAACAGGCACTCGTTACAGCATTGCGGGCATCGACTACCATCAAGTGAGGGGTTGGACGATGCCTACATGGCACTCCAGGAAATCTTGAAGCCATCTCTAGTAGTCGCCTTCGCCGGGAGACGGTCTTCAGTTACAGGCAGCGAGTTCATCATCATTCTCGTCCGCATCACTTACTTTCCAATGTAATGATGACTCAGATGACGACTGATGCAGTCGCTGGTGTTGACGGTGAGTAGGATTTCAGACAC
>BGNK01000237.1:281545-295468 GCA_003297005.1 Symbiodinium sp. clade A Y106 | reverse complement strand
CCCGCGCACGCACGCACACACACACACACACACACCCGCGCCCACACACACCCGCGCACCCACCCGCCCACACCCACACCCACACCCACAGCCACAGGCACAGCCACAGACAGACACAGACAGACAGAGAGAGACAGACAGACAGACAGAGAGAGAGAGAGAGACAGACAGACAGACACACACACAACTGACACACACACACACACAAACAAACGCACAAACACACACACACACACACAAAAACACACAAAAACACACCAAAACACACTGAAACACACCAAAACACACCAAAACACACCAAAAACACACCAAAACACACCAAAACACACCAAAAACACACCAAAAACACACCAAAAACACACCAAAACACACCAAAACACACCAAAACACACCAAAACACACCAAAACACACCAAAACACACCAAAACACACCAAAACACACAAAAACACACACACACACAAACACACACAAACACACACACACACACAAACACACACACAAACACACACACACACACACAAACACACACAAGCACACACACACACAAACACACACACACACACAAACACACACAAACACAGACAAACACACACAAACACACACACACAAACACACACACAAACACACAGACACACACAGACACACACACAGACACACACACACAGACACACACACACACACAGACACACACACAGACACACACACAGACACACACAGACACACACACACACACACACACTAATTAGTCACTAAATGCCTGTTGAATTTATTCAGGCCCCATTTCTGTTGTGCTTATATGGCAACAATTCCTGGGTTAGGGATGTTATTTTCATGCAGTGTTCACGCTTTAGGCCTCAGGCACTTCTAGACCTTGAGCCGCGCACCACAAACCCTGAACGGAGCAGCCTGACGTCAAAACCTGACCCCTGAGCCCTAAACCACACACTCCCAAAACTCCAAGAGTATCTTGAATTACATAAGTGCACAAAGAAAGCAAACAGCTCCTGTTTTGGCTGATGGCTGCGAGCTCCGGCGTGAATGCTTGGACTCTGGCAACGCTTCCCTGCACAAGCCAGGGTTACCCGATGAACACATCTTTTCAAAGGACGGATGTAGGCTCATAATTACTTATTGCTGCGTCTGTGTTCCTTCACGACGAAGAAGAGATAGACCAAGCTACTTACTACAGACCTTGGAGAGGTGCAGTGTTAGGGTTTAGGGTTTACTTGGAGGTTCATGACCCAAAACCCTAAACCCCTAAAGGGTAGTTAGAAGTCGAGTTGTAAGCTGGTGAGGTTTGGGGCTTTCGCTTCTCGCCTGTCCCGGTGCAAATGCCAGGGATCGATCCTTCGTAAATTCCCGTAGTAAAAGGATCCTTATTATAAAGATCCTTCATCAAGACACTTCCAAGTACAAGAACCCCATGTAAAGACAGGGGGGTCGGATACCCTCATTGTCCCTCTCTCATCATACGATTACATACAAACCCGACTCATAAAAGGGTTCCCAGCTGCATAGTATCAACGATTTTATATAGGGTTTAGGGTTTGAGTTTGGGTTGACAAATCCGAATAGACTCGAAATTCCTCAAACCCAAAATCCCAAATCGTTGAAGCGTACAGCCCCAAAGCTCTTCTCCGTCCCTTACATCCAACCTTCGCCCTATGAGTGCACATGCACCGCTGACTAGGCACGGGAGGCCGAGAACTCTTCTGGGCCAGTATCATTTAACCTTCCAAGCCCTGAACCGTAAGGTTTATATAGGGTTTGGGCTTACATTAAAGGGCTCTTTTCAGGGTTTCTGTCAGGAGTTCTCAGGAGGGTTCTCTAGGGGTACAGAGTTAGTTTGTATAGGGTTTCATGTGCTTCACGGGAGTTGAAGTAGGGTTCACGGGTTGGCAGTTTAGGCTCACAGGGTGTTTTAGGTTTAGTCGTTACAGGGTTTAGGTTTTGGGGCTTTGCAGTAAGTGCAGATCCCAAGCTCGGGTCTCATGAGGCCTGCACAGGCGGATGTAGGTTCATCATGTAGAGTCAAAGTCTCGCGTTTTGATTTAGGGTCATGAAAGAAGTGATGGTGTCAAAGAAACTTGTCATCATCAACAGTCGTCGTCGTGACTTGCAGCTGCCAATCGGCATCAACATCATTCAAATTGTTTGTCCTAGCCCTATGAGTCGTAAAGATGACGAAATTCAATATGTAATATAGGAGCCTAAATAATTACCAATACTATTGTGGAGGCTCCTTGTTATAATTATAGTATACTGGGCCCCAAAACCCTGTTCTAATTATTAAGGCCCCTATATGAATAGCTTCAGCAATGCTCAGAGGAGGCGTCTTTCCTCCCTTGCGGACTTTTCCTTCAAGCCATGCACGGCCCCAATGTCTAGCGGCTTCACTTGGCATCAGAGAAAGAGCGTTCAGCTCCATCTCCGTTTCGCTGCCGCTGGAGGGGTGGGCCAGTATGGGGATGGTCGGGTTGCCCGAAAGCTGAGCGAGACCTTGGCTTCGGTAAATCTCCGGTTCCGAATGAAGCAACCACCTAGATCTGCCGGACCGCCCCTTGCTCTCCGCCCCGGGCCGGATGCTTTTATCCCCAACTTGGAAGAAGTCCGCGCACCTGAGCTGCGTGCTGCTTTCCGCCTGCTTCTCAGGTGCCCTTCCAACGAGACCAAAAGGGCCTGCGCATGTCCTCACGGCCACAGGAGAAGCTTTCCTGGGGTCCTTCAGACGTTGAGCAGAGATAGTATGGACAGTGAGATAATGAGAAAGAAATCACGAAATGAGTTTATAAGAACATAGTTTATTCACATCGAGAAGGCTGCTGCTGCTTCTGCTGCTGCTAGTTTGCCTGATTTTTTTTCTGCCACTCCCGTTGCAGCTACTGCTGCTTCTACTACTACTACTACTACTGCTGCTGCTGCTGCTACTACTGCTACTACTACTGCTGCTGCTACTACTACTACTACTGCTACTACACCTGCTGCTCCTACTACTACTACTACTACTACTACTACTACTACTACTACTACTAGCACTACTACTGTTACTACTTGTACCAGTTCTACTGCTACCTCTACTTCTACTTCTACTTCTACTTCTACCACTACGACTATTTTGCAGCTTCAGCAACTTTTCGTCGTTGTCCCAGCACAACTGTAGACATACTGGATCTTCCATGTAGGACATGCGCGCGGCCCTGAATTTGGAGACGTACATCTTTGCATGTTCGGAGGGCGCAGAGAGATGCCCCAAGCTACAGGCTGCCTTGGCAGGGGTAGTCCTTCCGAGAACGAACCTGATATCCCTCAATCAAGCCATGTTCCTTGAAATCCGAGCCCTTCACTGAGGACAAAAGGTCTATTGCTTGATTGAAGGGTATCAGGCTCTCTCGGTACCCCAGCCTTTTCGGGCTCGCATCTTGTCGGAATACGTTACGTGCGACGAACAGTTTGAATCTTTGCCATCGTGGCGCCGCAGCGCAGAGCGTCTCGCTCACCCTGTGGTGCCAAAGGCTTGTGAGTTGATCCGTCGAGGCTTCCCGGAGAAGGTAGCGTTTAGGGTTTGGCTTTTGGATTTAGGGTTTAGGTTTTTGGGTTTATGGTTTAGGGTTACGGGCTATCTGGAGCTGTACACAAACCCGAAACTCCTGTGCCTATCGAGCCCAGTATCTCTAAATTGAGGAGATAGCTGAAAGTATGTAAGTATACTTACCGGTACTTTCCTTCGCGGGAGCAACAATGAACATTATCATTATCTTCAACATTCACCTAGACGCAACCTGAACCCCTAAACCCTGAACCCTACATCCTAAGCCCTAAACCATCGAGCTCCTCAATCTTTACCTCATGCGTTTAACCGAAGTCTTCCGCAACATAATTCGAACACCGAAGCCTGAAACTGAGTCTTGATTAAACCCCGAACCATCACCCAAACCCTAAACCCCAAACCCCCAAAGAACGAAATCCTAAACCCCTAAAGACCCAACTCCTAAACCCCAGAACGCTAAACCCTAAGCCATCCTAAACCATCCTTCACCCAGCCCAAGCCACAAGTCAGAAAGGTTGAGCTCAGAGATTTCCAAATCCCCCAAGTAAGGAATGTATCATTGAATCCTAAGAAGGATCCCCCTCTGTGATTGAAGGTTTAGGGTTTAGGGTTTGTGATTGGAGTCTATGCTTAACCCTCGACCCCGGAAGCAATCCCTCCAGTCGCTTGGGAGCTTACAACCTCCCCAAAATCTTAAACCCTCGAGACAGCAACAACAGGGGAGACCTCGACGGACGTGATGGTAGGTTCAGGTCCTTGTCTCGGGTTCCTTGTTATAATTATAGTATTTTGGGCCCCCCAAACCCTATTCTAATTAGTAAGGCCCCTATATTATGAAAACCCTTATAGTAGCCCTTTACAGGGACCTTTTTAAGGAACCCCTTAATTCTAATTAAGGTCCCTATAGTGTATAGGTTCAATTCCTGGCCTCGGGTTGCTCGCGATTCAAGGTTCAGGGTTTTGTACGCTCGCGATTTGGGGTTTAGGGTTGAGGGTTTCGGGTTTAGGGTTTCGGGGTTTAGGGTTTAGGGTGAGCCATTATTTAGTCGTTCTCTCTCGGGTTCTCCAAGATCATTCCCCAATAGTTACCATGCAAAACCTCAGTTTCATTATTCGTTCTTCTCAATTCACATGTAGGGTTTCGTCTTTGAAATTCTTCCAACAGCTCTTGCGCTGCAAACCTGTGGGGGCTTTTGGGCATCATCGCAGGAGGGAGTTTCCGGTTGTTTTGACCCACCCTACACCCCGAATCCCTTACACCCCAAGTTTTAAACCGATGCATCCGGGCCACTTTTGGACTGTCGGGCTTCCAGATACGTTGGGCATCCGAGACGCGTGAGTATTTTTCGAACGGCGTGCGTGCCCTTGGATGCACAAGTTGACCCTGCATTCACCCAGAGACTTACACTTGATATCGACGTAGATACTTGGAGGTTCATGGGTAGTTATAAGTAGGGTTATAAGTCCCCCAATATGGGTTATAAGTATGGTTACCCTACTTATAACCCTACTTATAACTACCCATGAACCTCCAAGTACCCCCGGCCAAACAGCCGGCAACCACAGCCCGGCCCGATGTCACGCTCGTGGGGTCTCGGGGTACAGTCTGGCCCCAAACCCCAAACCTTAAGTCCTAAACCCAAAACCCCTGTTTCATCATTTAGGATATGGCTTTGGGGGCTGTCTTGATCCATAGAAATCTGACTGCCTGAGAACCGCGAGGAACACCGGCAGTCGGAACTTCAGGTTCATACGGGTTAAGTTTAGGGTTTAGGGATATTCAGGAGTTTGGTTCTATGAGGCTCAGCTTTTTTGTGCTATGTCTTGATAGGTGTCGGGTTTAGAGTTTAAAGGTTTAGTGTTTTCTAGGTTGTGGATCCTGGTCCAGAAACTCGAATCGGGCCTTTTTGATCTGCATTTTCGAAACCATTACAGAACCCTTTTGCTGGCAGGGCCCTAAGAAAACCTCTCGGAAATCCCTGTGCGGAACCTTTCAAGAATCTCCATAGAACCCCTGTCGAACCCCTCCCCTCTGCAACATCTGTATGCGCCTGGATTTAGGCGGCTAGGGCGTTGGGGTAGATTCTAGATTGTTTGACAAAGCGAGAGTAGGCGGATATTATTGTTGGTTCATTAATTGTTGGCATATGGGATCTAGTTGGCTTTAAGCTACCCATCATGCTGACAATGCCGCAACGGTGTCCTGCAACAAAGCATCCGTCGCAGCCTCGCTGTCATAAGCTACCGTAAACCGCGCACTTGAAGTCCTCAACCCGAAACTCCAAACCCAAAAAAACGCTAACCCCTAAACCTATTTAGGGTTTAGAGTTTATCCTGAACATTACTCCCGAAGCCTTATGCCTAAAGCCAGAAGGGGGTGCATGGGCAAACCTGCGTCATCCGAGTGTTCTTAGCAGTCTGCCAGGCATGGAAACCCTTGAGTGGATCAGGGCCATTGGAAGGGCGTAGGGTTTAGAGCCATGAAGACCGTCATTCGATCAGGTTCGATGGCTTTTTCCCAAACCGGGACTTAGTTGGTGTGTGTTATTTAGCCATGTAGCCCTGCAGAGAGCCCCGTGTCCCTGAACCACAGAGGCCTAAACCCTCAACCCAGCACCCTAAGCCCTCAACCGCAGCACCCTAAACGTCTGAAACCCTGAACCAGCAAATTTTAGAGTCTCCGAGTTCGCTGGGGATTGACCCTAAACCCTAAACCCTAAACCTGTGTGACATGGGTCGTCGGCGGCTTGGAGAAAAGTATCAGGTTTCGGGTTCAGAAAGCATTAGAAATCCGATGAACGCTGCTAAAGCCGGTTCAACATGAGGGCTTAGGGTCTAGGTCCTAGTGAAACACACCATAAAACTCTATAGAAGCTTAATAGGTTTCGGACTACAGATGCCTGGCAGAAATCGCACAGCTCTGCGGGCGGAGGAGTCGCATCTTCGTCGGCAAAGCTTTGGTGGCCCTGTTCCGACAGTGTCGGTCCCTACTAGAGGAGATGGTACCCAACAGGGACAGTGGACAGGGCAGACGCGCTCTCCAAAGACTTCCGACCCCTCTTCAAAATACTCTAAGCCTTGAGTACCCAAAGTTGGAGGGTTGCGGGTCTCAGACCCTGCATTGTACTTGATATCGAGACCATGCTACTTATCCAAAGGCCGCAGAAGCCCAAAGCATCCTAAACCCTAAACCTTAGACCTTACACCCCAAACCCTAAAGCCCTTTAGCTTAAGTTCTATAAGTTCAGGTCTAGCGGATTGTCCTTCGGTCGTCGTGGCTGAAGGCTCTTCGTCTCTAGGATACCCAGTCTGAGGAAGCAGTTTTTCCGCAATCGTGTGGGTAGCTTAGGGTTTACAGTTTAGGGCTAGGGGTTCAGGCTTTATAGAGTTTAGGGTTTGGGGTGGTGTCCATCAAAAGATGTCAAGAGTAATCTCCGACCGTCTGTAATGAGCCGACTACGCTTAAGCCCTACACCCAAAAAGCCTTAAGCCCACGCATCCCTCACTGCTTGTACAACTATACATACAGAACCCTAGATTTCGAAAACCCTTCTAGGCCCTTGATTTAATAGATCCCTAGGTTTAGAAAGTCCTTCTAGCACCCTCAATGAAGCCCTAAAGACTCGAGGCGCGCCGTCAGGGTTGTTGTAAATGTTTTGGGTTTTGGGGTTTAGGGGCGAAGGGGTTTAGGGTTTGTTGGTCAGGGTTGTATAGCCTTTCACGGGCTCGAATGGGGCTAGTGGCTTAGCTTGTTTTTGTGTTGTAAGGGTTCTGGGGATTTGTTGTTGAGGGCTCATGGTGTGGCGTACCCTAAACCCTAAAAGCCCTGAAGCCCTAAGATAGGAGTCGGAAGAATTAGCACTCATTGGCCCTTCTAGTCCCTGCTCTAAGTATGCTAGAATATGGGAGTTTCCGAAAATAGGGGACCCTAATATAGTACCCTACATAGTAGGATCCTTATTATAAGGACCAAATAAGGTACCCCTAATTTTCTGAAACTCCCATATACCCCCACAACTCCCGAACCCTGTTCTGATTAGTTCGTCCGCGATAAGTCGTCTCCAAGAAGGCTTTTTCGGGTGCGTATGTATTTCGGGTTTGCACACCATGTCTTGCAAGATTTCTATAGGGTTTGTACAGGATTAGTTAGGGTGTGTATACTTTGGTTTTGCAACAGGTTGATAAAGGTTCATAAACATGTTCAAAAGGTGTCTTCGTTGTTACAAAGGATAGGTCCTGGCAGGGTTTTCTAAGCCGAATCCCTAAACCCTAACCCCTGGAAGGTGAGCCCGAAACTCCGAACCCTAAACCCCAATCCTTAAACCCGAATATCGGGGCCTGAATAATTACCTCAACTATTTTGGGGGTTCCTTGTTATAACTATAGTATAATGGGCCCCAAAACCTTGTTCTAGTTATTAAGGCAACTGCATTCCCCAATCTCTAAACTCTAAGGCCTCATCCCTAAACTCTTTCAGCCATGGGCCGGACGAACGAGAGACGTCTGAAATGTCTCAAAGCGTTTGAGAGACTGGCGAGCCACTCGGAGGTTCATGGCTAGTTATAAGTAGGCTTCTAAATAGGGCAACTATACGTATGATCCATACAAGGGGACGTATAACTCCACTTCTAACTACCCACGAACCTCCAAGCAGGCAGCAAGTGAACCGAGGACAGCCGCGAGAGTGCTTTAAAGCACCTAGGGTTTAGGATTTAAGGACTAAAGCTATGGGGGTGTAGGGTTTAGGGATATGGGGTCTCTTGAAACTGGTGGCTTTAGTATTTTTGGGTGTGTATGGTGAGGATCCTACGACCTAGGCGTTTAGGGTTTTGAAGCCACCCTCTTGGCCTCCTCTTGCACATGGACAGAAGGTGTGATCGGCTTCCCCCAGGAGTGGGGCGACATCGCCCAGAGCTCGACCTATGACGTCACCCCCTAGAAGTTGTATTGGTTTACACTTTTCGCTTGGCGGGGATTCTGATTTTGCTTAGGCTGTTTGTAGGATTTGGTCGGGTTTCATGTGGTCTGGGGTTCAGGTTTCAGGATGTCAACCTCATATAAGCCCTAAACCCTCAAGATTTCCGAAGACTTCATCCGGCAATACGGAGCTCTCCTGGGGGAGAGAAGCTTGCAAACCTTGGCGCAGGGGCATGTGAGGCACCAGGCCTGCATCACATTGAAAGCCTGCGTGGCTATGGTTTAGGAGTTTAACCCGAAACCCAAGCCCGAAGCCCTGAGGCAAAGGTAATATAGTAATAGGAACCTGATTAAGAAACCCTGGCCCTATAACCCCAATATATTCGGATTCATATAAGGAACCCTAAGGAAGACCCAAGGTTTCTTAATCAGGTTCCTACATTAGGGCAGCCATAGGATCCGGCAGGATGGTGGCTGAATGTATTTCCCTGAGCCCTGGACCCTCAAGCTTGTCAAGCCTAGAGTCGGTTTAGGGTTTAGGGTTTTGGGTTTAGGGTTTAGGGTTTTGGGTCTAATCGTTAACCCGAAACCCTCAGCCCAAGAAATCCAAGCCCTAAATCTGTGCAGGCCTCTCTAAACCCCTGTGAAAGTTTGAAACGCCCAACAGCACTCTGTATTACCCTAGACGATTTTAGGGTTGAGGGTTTAGGGTTCCTAAACCCTAAACCCGAAAGCTTTTTAGAGTACTATATTAAGTCGTAGGGTGGCCTGGCTGCCTGTGCTGAGCAGAAGATCGCGTCCCAGCGCACCCGACATGCTTTGTAGCGGCTACGAGAAAAGGGAGGTTAGGGTGTAGGGTTTAGGGGATCTACAGGAGTTTTAAGTATGGCTTTGTAGGCTCCTTGGTTGTATGTTTAAGGGGTGTTAGATTTTTTGGCTTCAGGGTTGAGGTTTTTTGGGGTTCAAGGTTCAGGGGTTTGGGTTTAGGGGTTCGGGGCTGAATGAGGGTGCAGGGCTTCAGAATGTGCATGGCCTGGGACGAGGTAGGCCTTTGGGAGGTGGAACACACCTAGACTTGCCCTTAGTAGCTCAGTGGATACACTTTACACTTTTTGGGATAATATCACCCACTATAAAACTAAAAGTGTGCACCTTTTTTGGGGCTTATGAACTCAGCAACTAAGTGCCTTACCTACAACCCTCAACTCCCCCAAACCCGAAAAGCCAGGAAACCCGAATCTTTAAACCCTGTATCCCGAAACCTAAACTCCAAAACGCAACATTAGGGCATAATAAGAGTTTCAGTGCTTAAGGTGTAGGGTTTCGGTTTTGTTTTTAGGTTGGGGGTTTAAGTATAGGGAGACAGGGGCGGGGTTTGGGGTTTGGAGTGTAGCGCAGTTTTGTTTCGGGGTTTAGGATCATGAAAAGAACAAGAGTCAGGGTCATTTGGGCTTGGCTTGGGGCTGGGAGGTTGAGTTTTGGGAATTGGGTTGTCGTGCTCTGGTTGCAGAAACTCTACCCGTGGGCGTTTTGACCGACAAGCCTACAGTACCCCTGAAACCCCCAAAACCCAATCCCCCAAAGCACCAACAGTCACCAATACTGCCAAGAGCCGTAGTCTCAAACACGAAACTAAACTTACTCGATACCCTAAACACTAAACCCCAAACCCTATGTGGAAGAAGCCGTAGCATGAATTTGAAACCTCAATACGTTTGGACAGAATCACATGTTTCAGGGGTTTCGGGCGTACGGTTTAGGCTTAACCCGAAACATCCCGAAACGTTGAATCCTGAGACTGGCCAATGCATCCTTGATCCCAACCTCTGAATCCTAACCCCCAAACCCCCAAAATAGTACAAGTAATTAGGGTTTAGGGTTTGGGGTTTAGGGTATAGTATTCCTAAGCCCGAGACCTGGAACCCGGAGGCCTAGGTCCGAAAACTGCAAGCTCACAAGCTGAGATATCAGCCAAAAGAACCCCTAGTGTCATGATTCGGGCCCACGTATTCTTGAAGGCCTATAAACTCGGCAAAACCTAGCCGAGAGCCGATCAATTGAGCGGTATACCTTAGAAATCACATTGCTTCCTCAGTCTCTTAATAAAAACCTTGTACAAGCCTATGAAACTCTCAACCCCGAACCCTACACCCTTTATTATGAAAACCCTAGGAACTTCTCTATCGCCTAATTATTGGGAGTTTCCGAAAATTAGGGTACCTTATTTGGGTGTCCTTATAATAAGGATCCTACTATTTAGGGTACTATATTGGGGTCCTCTTTTTTCGGAAACTCCCATATTCCTAAGCCCTAAACACCCTTTATGGAACCCTTATAGATCCCTTAAAGGAACCCTTATAGATCCCTTAAAGGAACCCTTGTAGATCCCTTAAAGGAACCCTATATTAGGGTCCCCTCCCAAAGAGGAAGGGCAGGGGATGGCTTTCCACAGCGGGCCCCGCACGCAGGCCGAGTTTGGGGAGGTTTCGGCTTGAGGGAACTTTAGGGGTGCCTTTAAGGGATCTATATAAGGGCTACTACAAGGGTTACTATGAGATGTGCTGTAAGGGTACCATAAGGGATTCGCGTTCAGGGTTGAGGGTTGTAGGGCTTTAGGGTTGTCGGTTTTGATGGTTTTAGGGTTTTAAGGCTCATGTGGACCACCATCGGGTCTGTTTTGTCTAAGTTCTATAGGGTTTTGCAGGGTGGGAAGAGGAGTTGATACATTGTGCATTTTCCTTGCTGCGCCTCTTAGGCTTTTACTTATATCATGTTACAGGGTTTTGCGCTTGCCAGCCCAGCTAGTATACAGCAATGCTATTCCCTGATAGTCCCTATAGCGACACTCTGAGCTACCATGATATACCTCAACACCTTGTTTTGCCGATCAAGGCCGGCCCTTATACTGGCAACAGTATTCCTGGGGTTCGAATTCCCTAACATATTCATCCCACCCACCCTCACCCCTTACAGCAAAGCCTTTTGGAGCCTCAGTTCAGGAATGCTGAGCCTGCAGCCTTGAGCAACACTAGCAGTAGCAGCCAAAAACCCTAAACCCAACTTTTAAACCGTAAACCTTGTACACTAAATACCAATTCCGAGACCCTAAACCCTAAACCCTGAACACTGAACCCTTCACTTCCTGAAGCCTGAAACGGTGCTGGCGAGGCTTTTCCCGATGGTGCCAAGCGATCGAGCCAGGGGCTCCGGAAACGCACCAGTCTGTTCTCTTGTTTGGTGTGCTGCAGATATTAGTGCAGAACTACATCGGGGCTAAAAGGGAATAGTATCACTAACTAATCAGACCTCTCTTTAGGCTACAGGGTTCATTATGGATGGTTTTTCGTGTTTTTTCTCAAGAGCGTGCTGCAGGAACAAGGAATAGTTGCGCAGTAATCACTGCATCACTGCTAGCTCCTGCCACAGCTTGTTCGATTTCCTGCCCACGACTCAAAAGAAAATGTTGAGCCCTAAACTTCCAAAGACACATAGCCGAAGCCGAAATGGCAATGCAGGTCATGATAACCTGATGATGACGATGCCGATGAACTTGAGGATGATGACGAATGTAAGTATGATGATGGTGATGATGACGGTGATGAAGATGTTGATGATGGTGATGATGGTGATGGTGGTGGTGATGATCATGATGTTGATGGCAGTTGCGGTGACAATGTCGATGACGCTGATTTTGATGACAGCGATGTTTTTTTGATGTTGTTGTTGGTGATGATGATGATGGTGATGATGCTGTCGTTGATGATGATGATGATGATGTCTTCGACGATGATGGCCATGGCGATGGCAATGAGTCCTACCTACCTTCATTCCACCTTTTGATTAGGCAGCCTCCGCAAGCCCAACGACCTCCGGTCGAAAGGCCTCGGAGTTCTTCTGTACTTGGGCATCCAAGCCCGAAGCTCCTAAACCCAACCCTAAACCCTAAGCTCAAAGCCCAAGTATTCTGAAACCGTAAACCGGTCTCGGCCGTGTCATCTGGATTCCGGGAGCGGTTGTAGGTCTTCCGGACGGGTCTTCGAGTTCAAGGCTCTGGGAGCTTAGGATTCTCTAATCTCCTTAAATTCTGGCTATCTTGTTGGGGTTTCCTGGTCCAGGTCTGCTCTAAGGGATATTCCTAAACCCTAGACCCTAAACCCCGACGGCTTGATACGGATTCAAGACGGTTTAAGGCTTAGGGACCGACAGACATATTTGGGCGTTTGGGTCATCTTCGGATTTAGGATTTAGGGGGCTCGGTGAGTTGATGACACGGTTTGCTATTCACCTTGTGGCATTCATGTTAAGTGAGCTTCCCAGAGAGCCCAATACCCCTTAATTAAGGAATATAGCTTAAATCATAATATGAAGCCCCTAATGATTTAAGGTATACTCCTTAATTAAGGGGTATTGGGCTCTCTGGGAAGCTCTCAGGAAGACCTCCCCCATGCTAGTGACCAGCTGACAGGAACCAAAGTCAGATGCATCACTTGGGCAACCAGAAACAAGATGCTCTGGCAGGGTGAGTATCTCCGGAGGGTGGATTGCCGTTATAGCCTTTTCGGTATCCATCTCTATCCGGATCTTGAGCATCTCAGTATGGATTGCAAACCAGCCATGGCTCCCGCCGACGGTGCCGCGCCCGATGCACCTGTAGCTGGCAGAGTTACCCGACGCTTCCCGGAACTGCCCCAGGAGCATCGCCAGGGTGTCAACTGTTCAGTCTTGTAGGCTTTAGTTGTTGTTGCACGCCAGATGCGTGTTTGCGACTATGTTTGCGGATATTGCTTTGTCGTGTCACTTGCGTCTGGACTTGCACAGCTGCGTGGCTGCTACTCCCAGTTGCTTAAGTCGTTGCGTTTTGTTCGTGGCAGCGCCAGACCTTCGGGGGAAGCTTTGTTGTGGGGTCGTTGCGTTTCGGTGTGCACATGGGGGAAAGGCTTCCAAGATGATGATCTGCGGTGTTTGTTTCCTGCAGGGCCCAGGCCCTAAGTCGAAGCCCCTTCGCATCTGATGCTTGCCTACTTGTCGGTGGTCGCTACTTCTTCCTCCACAGGCTGCTTGTATCTGACCGCAGCACGTATCTGCACCACCTGCTCGATTCACGGATGTGGCACGAACATATTTTTGGGCTTCCTTGGGTTCAGAAGCCGTGTTGATTCCATGTTTGAATTATCGAAATTGGTTAGCGTAGCAGTACACTTGGAATCTGAATTTCGCACCCACTAGGTCGCAAAACCAAGTGACTAGTGTTGAGAGAGCTATGTAGTTTAACATCACAAATGTTCCAACTTTTCGTTCGAGGGAGGCATTCATACTGAGGATGTGGATTCCTCAAGTCAGGCAGGCGATTTTACACTGCAGCTTTCCGGCGAAGTGGTGGAACCAGATGCCTTGGCAGCTCTTCTTCATTGGATGTACACTGGCGATTCGAGTTCTCTACACATTGACATAGTATTCA
>BGNK01000237.1:239045-276545 GCA_003297005.1 Symbiodinium sp. clade A Y106 | reverse complement strand
GTTCCTTGTTATGATGTCCTTATATAAGTCCTTAAAAGGGTAGGTTATTTGGGGTTAAGGTAAACCCTGAGCCCCAAACCCTAAACCGCGGAAAGACCCATGGTAAGCTCCAAAAGCCCAAGCCCCAAACACTAGAGTCACAGCAAAGCCTACAGTAAACCACATAAAGTTGGAAACCGGATTAAGGCCAAATAGTGTAAATAGTGCTGGGATTCCCTATACATTACTCTTAATGACTGAGGCTATTTGGTTTCCAACTTTTCGGCTTCTACTGTAATACCCTAAAGCCCTAAATTAAGCCACAAAGCCCCCAACCCTGTTGGGGATGTTGGGGACTGTCTCGGGAGGGGCTTGCCCAGGATTCAGATCTGGATTTAAGGTTCAAGATTTTGGGAATAGGTTTGTAGGGTAAATGGTCAGAATTGCGGGTTTAGTGTTTACGGTAATTCAGTATTCAGGGTTTTGTTTTAGATAGTGTTCGGGCTTGCTCAAGATTCAGTTTGAGACATATTCAGTGTTGAGGGTTGAGGCTGTAGAGTGTTGATACATTGCTCGGGGTTTAGTGCTGAGGGTTCTTTCACGGTTCAAGGCATTCATTGTTCAAGGTGTAGGTTGTAAGGTCTTGAGTGTCCAAGTTCAACAATACGGTTTCAGGTGCCGAAGGCCGTACAGAGTATAGTTTTACAATCCTTACAAACCCCACAAGTTGAGTATGTGGGCCCTCCAAGTTGGTGTTTCAGACCTAGAGCTTTCTTATTTGGGAATGCGGATCCTCCACGTTCGTCTTTTGGGTTCGGGGGTTTAGGGTTCAGGGTTTAGGGTTTAGTTCGAAGTTGAAGATTTAGAGCAGCAACATCCCGAATCCCAATTGCTTCGCGGAAACTTACAAATTGAGCTATTGTAGTTCAGGTACTGACCGCGATACTTACAACAAGCCGTGGATGGAGCACGCGCGAAGCACGTTGATGGGAGCTGAGGTCGTGAGCAACTTCGAACAGGGCGTGAGCATTCCGCGTTGTCGCCAGCCGGGTGCAAGCGATCATATTTCCTTGCGTCCAACGTTGGCAGAGGCCCGCGCTCGTTATTTCTGGTGGGAAGACCGGACAATGCGCCACGCTGCAAGCCCTGCGGTTGCCCCGTATCCAGCAGAAGAGCAAGAAGAGCAAGAGTTTCAGCGGTGCCTCGAATACCTGTTGCAAAAGCTTGATGTGTTTTCCGACAGCGCCTGGTCGAGGCATTGACGGATTCGCTCCATTGAGTTACTATGCGACCTTACTTCTGACCTGGGCTTTGGAGTACCATACTTTAATACTTTTGTCCTAAAGGAACCATTATGAAATAAAAGTTTATACTTTTTTCTCCCTGGTTACTTAAAAGCCCAGTGACTACCTCAACGAGAACAGCCCAGGGAAGCCCACGCCATGACAATACCTAACAATACCCACGGACCCGCTAGCAGTGACAACGGCAACAGACCCTAAACGCCGACAGCACTAGTGGTGACAGCAGTCGTATTGACAACGACGCTCTGAGACAGAACAATAGGGTTCAGCAGCAATCACAGTAGCACTAGCAGGAAGACTATACTTGCGACCCAACTCCCTAAAACCTAAACCCCAACCCTAAACCCTGAACCCCAACCCTAAACCCTAAACCCCAAACCCCAACCTCAAACCCTAAACCGCATGCCGTGTCTATGTTGTCCGCAGGCTCATCCGCCTGGATCCACTCTTCTCCAGGCCCTCCAGGGCCTGGTTGTCCAGGGGTGTTATAGGGTTTTCCCTGAACCCTAAACCCTGTACCTTCTGAGAAGTCGCACAGCCTTTGGGAAAAAGGAGCTCAAAAAAACACCCTATATTTGGGTTTAGCAGTATATGATCGGTATTATAGGTTGTTTTTGCAAGCAGTTAGGATAATGATGGTACTAGCCATAGCTAGACTCAGCTAGACTAGGGTTCAGCGGTATATGATCGTATATATGTGCATAGGGACTTTTTAAAGGATTGTCTATGCTTTGCCGCTGTGAAGGCGTACCTTGGGTACAGGGTTTTTGGAATGCAAGATTTTGAGAGGCACACTTGCTCCTGCAATTTCGGTGCAGTCTAGATTGACCCTACGACTCTCGGACCAAATCAAGCCCACAGAGTGTGCTATTCAATCTATTCTTAGTCGCTGAGTAGGTAACCTGCTGTTTTATGGCTAGGGGGCTCAGCTCCTAAGTCTATTTGGCCTAGCTCCAGGCCTAAACCCTAAACCCCTAAACCCCTAAACCCCTAAACCCCCTAAGCCCTAAACCCCTAAGCCCCTAAACCCCCTAAACCCCTAAACCCCCTAAACCCTGAACCCTGAACCGCTTACCTCCAGGCTTTAGGATGAATATTTTTCAGAGACCTAGGTCCGGCTCCGGGATGCTCAGTACGGCTTTTGCTTTTTCATACCTTCCGAACATGTTCTGTATCTGCATGCACACAATCGGTTTAGGGTTTAGGATTTAGGGTTTTGGGTTGAGTGTTTAGGGTTCACATAAATCTATAGATCTGTATCTGAGTAACTGAGTATCGAAACAATACCTACAGACCGTACGTACTTGTGTCAGCCCGGCGTCCCAGCGACGCCGAACCCCAAACTCGGGATCGCCGTAGACCATAAGACCCTAAACCCCGTATAAACCGATAAACCCTAAACCATAAACACTAATCCCTAAACCCATAAAACCCTAAACCCCCCTAAACCCTAAACCCTAAACCCCTAAACCCCTAAACGCCTAAACCCCTAAACCCTAAACCCTAAACCCTAATCCCTAAACCCCGAAACCCCTAAACCCTAAACTCTACGAAGCCGCTTTCCGCCTGCAAAGGGGAAGCGAGCTGCTTCCATCAAGTTCGCCCAGGCCGTGGATTTCCTCAGGGTCTGAGGGTTTCGGGTTAGGGTTTGAAGGTTTGAAGGTTTCGTGGTTTGGGGTTGATCTCTTTTTTTTGGGGGGTGGGGGTCGATGTGCTTTCTTTTAGTTTCTTTTTAAAGGGTTGTTTAAGTGTGCTGATGGTTTTGGGCTTTGTCCTACCTGGTCTACCCTAAAAGCCTTGAGCCCAAACACACTGAAGCCCAATGTAGAGGCCTGAATAATTAGAATAGGGTTTGGGGGGTTCCTTATTGTAAGTATAGTATAATATACCCCCCCCAGCCCCATTCTAATTATTAAGGCCCCTATATTAATATTATAGTACCCTTATATAGAACTCTATTCTTATTTCTTAAGACCCCTACATTATAGTCCTCCCTATTCTAATTATAAAGGCCCCTACATTATAGTCCCCTTATAGATCCCTTATAGAACCCTGTCAGGATCCCTTTAAAGGGACCCCCATTCTAATTATTAAGGCCCTTACAGTAGACTCCTTGCCCTGAGGCTCCCACAAAGGCCCCAAACTATGGACTCCTATGCAGCTCTTATCGAACTACGGTTGATGATATAAACCCTGCATTACCTTCAGGACCCTAAACTATGGGAATTATGGTATATTCCGTATTATTGGCAATGGAGGATGTATTCCATCAACCGTATGGACTCCTACACAGCTCTTATCGAGCTGATGTAGGAACCTGGTTAAGAAACCTTGGGCCTTTATTAGGGTTCTCTATATGAACCCTACTGTTTTGGGATTAAAGGCCCAGGGTTTCTTTATCAGGTTCCTACATTACACAGTTCGATAATAGCAGCCAGCCATAAGACTTCTTTGAGGGCTCCCAACAGAAACGCTGAAAGCTTTAATGCGCCTTTTCACGTCTATCAATGCCTGTAAGCAAACTCACCAAGCCCAAAAGCTTCCAAACCCTGAACATTCAACGCTAGTCGAGTCCCATCTGCCCCTACATCCTTGTAGAGCCCTCGACCCTCAACCCGTTTAGAACCCCAAACCCTAAACCCCAAGCCCTAAATCTTTGTCGACCGCTTAACCCTAAACCCTAAACCTTCTGAGTTGACGCTTCTCTCTGCCGCCTCACTCATGTCGACAAACGAGATGCGGTTCATGACAGTGTTGCGGGCTTTTTTTGACGACTCCGTTTGAGCTTCTTAAGGATCGACCTCTCGACGTTGAAGAATCGCAACGAAGGAGACCTTGGACGATTTCAACGTGAAGTTGAGCTTTAGGGAGGTCATCATGGCGGCGATGCGGGCTCGCGTCTCACAACAGCTGCTCTTGCTGGGGCCTCTCAAGGTCATGGCGATGTTCACGCTGATTGGAGCATATCATGAACCAGCTCCTGTGAGACCCGGTACCCCGACCCTTACTAAACCCTAAACCCCTAGAGAAACCGACAGCAAACCCTTATAAGATCCTTACAGAACCCTTATACATAGACCCTTTAAAGATTCCCCTGTAGAACCCTTAGATGCAATCCTTGTAGAACCCCTAAAGTACCCTTCTGGTACCCTTAATAGAACCCCAAAAAGCCCTTGATCGTGCCAGGGACGGTCACCTCTTGTCGTCACGACGGCCCAGGACCTTTCTTCGAGGGCCTCGCTAGTTGTTTCTTGGAAAAATAGAACACCGAAAAGAACGGACCACTTACTAACTCTTGCTATATAGCCAAAACCCTAGACCTTGAACCCCAATCCAGAAGGCCCCGCACTTTCCAGGACACGCCGCCCTTGGCTCGAAGACATGCAGAGGCTCGACTGCGTTGTTGAGCTCTGAGTCCATATGGATTCGGTTTAACGTTTTTGGTTTAGGGCCAAGGACCTGACCAAGGAACCACTTGGCCTTCAACACGAGTTTTCTTGCTGCAGGTCTCTCCACAGCCGTACCCCATGTGGTCGTGTCTCGCTGACGAGCATGAGGAGGCACTGGCCTTGGTGCTGGGGTTCGGGTCAATAAAGTGTTTGTAATAAGATTTCTGCTACAGAGTAGTAGGTTCAAGGCCCTGCGAGGTACCTCTGACAGCGAACAGGTTTCGGATGTTTGGCGGTTGTGTGGTGTAGGGTTTAGCGGGATTTGGGGTTGTCCGTTGCGCGAAAGAAGGCTAAACCCCAATGGGGTTTCCGACAATAGGGGACCCTAATCTAGTACCCTAAATAGTAAGATCCTTATTGTAAGGACCACCAAAAAAGGTACCCCTAATTTTCGGAAGCTCTCTGATCCCCCTGTATGATCGTCGCCAGCCGAAGTTCCCCACAAATCCTGGTCCTAAGTCCCGCTTGGGGACCCATGATAAGCCTAAGCTTAAAATCCGACCTCTATATTCCCAGACTCAAAAGCGCAAACCCTAAAGCCCCACCACCTAGCCCCAAAAATGTTGTCTCCTGAACTGCCCCTATCGCATAGCCCCAAAACTGTACACCCTAAAGGCCCCCCAACAGAGCCTTAACCTTGTAGCCTAAAGACCTCAAAGTCAAAGCCCGCCCTATAACGTTGAGGCACAAGAGCCCAAGAAATCTGGGTCTTAAACTTCCTAAACCCTTCACCCTTCGCCTACCTTTGGCTAGTAGGGAATGGAAGAATGGTAGTAATAGTAGTTATAATTGTACCCCATTCCTCCATTCCCTACTAACCAAAGGTAAGTAAATTCAAGACTTTTAGTGAACCCCAACTCTCCGCCCTAAACCCTAAAGCCCAAGCCATCTCGCGCAGGTCGTCTGCTTAGAGGATGAGGGCTATCCGGGCCAGCTGTCTTCGGGCAGGGACCCAAGGGAGCACTGAACGTTTAGCGTTGAGGGCTTGAGGGTTTAGGGGTTTATGTCTACTTGGAGGCCCTTTTGACTTAGTAAGTCTACTTAGTATCCCTTAGAAACCCTATTATAATCCCCCATAAGCCACCTTACTAACCCTACTTACTAAGTCAAAAGGGCCTCCAAGTNTACTTGGAGGCCCTTTTGACTTAGTAAGTCTACTTAGTATCCCTTAGAAACCCTATTATAATCCCCCATAAGCCACCTTACTAACCCTACTTACTAAGTCAAAAGGGCCTCCAAGTAGGGTTAAGGATCTTTCGACCTATGTGGGAACCTGACTAAGAAACCCTGGGCCGATAACCCCAAAATAGTAGGGTTCATATAAGGTTAAAGGAGCCCTAATAAAGGCGCAAGGTTTCTGAATCAGGTTCCTACACTACTATAGTGCCCTTATAGATCCCTTATAGATCCCTTAAAGTATCCCTTATGGACCCCTTTAAAAGAACCCTGAAGTTTGCGTTCAGGGTTGTCGGGATTAGGGTTTAGAGTTTATTCTGTTTAGGGTTGAAGGCTTCGGAGGCTGGGGCCGAGGGTGTCTCGCCGTGGACGGGGGGCTGCGACAGACAAAACGGAAGCCAAAACGTCATCAAGACGGCTCACCCAAAAGCAGAGTTTACGGCAGAATCGATCAATTGGGGGCTTCCCTGCTCCACTTAAGAGGCTGTGAAGGCCCGTACACCTGACATTTTGCTGCCGCCAAGGAAGCCCTTTGGGCGAGACGTCACGTAGCAGTTGAGGGCTTAGAGTTCAAGTGTTGACTTTGCTAGCTTGGAACTCTTACGTACGTGCGTGCAGATTGAATGGATTGGCTTTGGCAGGCTCGAGGTTTTGCCTCGCTGTGGTGGGCGGTCTTGGGGATCGGGCTTGGGACCACCTCTTGTGTGTAAGGGTTCACGGCCGAAGTTGACACAAGCAGGGAATGAGACACACCAGTTGTCATCAAGCTGCAACTCACGACACTGTGAGAAGACATTTCTCGAACGAACATCTGCGAGGCTGCAGCTGTCAGATGTGGAGAAAGATGGCTTCCAGTCGTGGTCACAGACAGCCGAAGGGCACTGCAGAAATGAGTCCGATGCTTGCAAGATCAAATCATTGATGCTGACCCATACTATAGAGACCTTGATAATTGCCAATACTATTTTGGGGGTTCCTTATTATAATTATAGCATATTATACCCCGAAACCCTATTCTAATTAATAAGGCCCCTATGTTACCTACTGGGACTTGCTGTCTGGAAGGATTTGGGGCCTCAGGGTGCCACTGACCAGCTTGCTGGAGTTGGGTTTAGGGTTTAGGGTTTAGGGTTTGCGGTCTTGGGTTCTCAACGTAGAACAGGTTGGGACGCTGAAGTTGGGACCACTAGGTTAGGATTGAACAAGAGTTTGGGGCCTAACCTAAGAGTTTGGTAGGTTCTAATTAGGATTTAGCAAGAGCTTGGGGCCTGAAGTTTGGTAGGGTCTACGGCTTCACGTCAAGCTTCGGGGCTCAATCGAGTCGGGGGTTCAGAGTGTACTATAGGGGCCTAAATAAGTACAAAATTTTTGGTTCCTTATTACAACTATAGTATAATGTGCCCCAAAAGCCTATTCTAATTATTAAGGCTCCTATAATGGGGCCCTAAACAACCTTTTACCGTTGGGGTTTAAAGGCCTGGGTAGGGCCGTTTGGCATCAGAATTGACGGTTCCGGGTGGCGCTTGATGTTGAAAAGAGGCCGTGAAAGTTGCAACGAAGCCATGATGGCAGAAACTCTTATGGATATCGCCCGCAGGCATTCTCAGGATGATGACTCTTGATCGTTTACATGCTGCCAATGTGGTCCCGGTTCATACAGTCAGCATTACCGACACGCACTCTCTCTCTCTCTCACACACACACGCCTGCGCCCTGTGAATTCCATATCTGATCTAAACATGGGCCCGTTGATCCTGCTCCTCCAGCCCTGAATCATTGAAGCTCCATGATTCATGATGCTGCCGCAGGTAGCTCCCAGTCTCATTCCTTTACAGAGGCCGGTGTTACAGTGATTCACATGTCCAGCTTGAGCTGCGCACAAAATGACAGGCCGAGGTTGCAGGATTAAGTTCCTTGTATGATGAAGGTTTCTGAATACGATCCTGCATCTTCTTCCTGGCCCTCGTCCAGGAGAGTCCAAGTGATAATAGGACCCTTAGGGGGGAGGGGGGGAGGGGGCCTTCATACCTATAATAAGGACTTAATAAGGCCTATTAAAGGAAGTATAGTCCCCTACCCCGCGCCCCCGTCCCTATGACTAATGGTGAACCCGTCTGTTATGCAACAGCTGGGAGCTATGACAAGCCCTACTTTGAACGCCCCTGCTCATGAACAGAGGCATTGTAATATAGGGTCCCAACTTGGAGGTTCATGGGTAGTTATAAGTGGGGTTATAAGTCCCCTAATCTGGGTTATAAGTATAGTTACCCTACTTATAACCCTACTTATAACTACCCATGAACCTGCAAGTAGGGTCCCAAATAACTGCCAATGCTATGTTGGGGCTCCTTACTCTAGTGATAGCAACAAAGGTCCCCCCCCTCCCCCTCCCAAAAAAAAAACTATTCTAATGATCATGTCGCCTGTGTTACCCGTCTTGGAAGCTTGCGGTATTTCAGCGACTGTCTGGTTCTTAGTAGGGAATGGGGGAACGGATCCCTATAGTAGTCCCTATAAAATCCCCAATAATATTTCCCATAATCCATTCCCCCATTCCCTATCCCTACTAAGATCCAGACAGGAGACTCTCTGAGTAGTCACGAAAAGTAGTAGTAGTAGTAGTAGTAGTAGTAGTAGTAGTAGTAGTAGTAGTAGTATACTAACCCCACCAAAACCCTGATCAGAGGGCTTAGGGCTTCACCGGGCCTATTAATTGCTGCAGAGTTGTGGCGTAGCAACCCTGCCAAGTCTACAGCCTTACTTCCAAAAGTCCTATCAATGCCCTTTGCTTGAGACTTCGGCGCCCAATGCCTCAAAGACGAAATGAGCCCTACAAGGGGTTGAAGGCTCATATACCATATTGTATAGAGGCATGCTAGAATAGTATAGGGCCCCTGCTTTTCAGGGTTACTGGGTCTTGAGGGATACCCCTTCAAGACCTTGAAGTTCTGGCACCAGGGATTGTTAGGGTATGTTGGTTGCAAGATTGCTTAATTAAGGGGTATCGGGTCCCTGAACCTCAGCCCGAAGCCCTGTCAGGCAAGGCCGAAGCCCTAAACTTAACCCGGGGCTTTGTGTCATTGTGTGAAGCTGATGGTGGGAGCGTCTCCTTGCAGCTCTGCTGTGGTTCTGTAGTTCAACCCAGTTTTCCAAAAACAATTTGTGGCCTTGGGTTTTTTTTGGCGTTTAGGGGCTGTGGGTTTCAGGGTCCTTTTCGATACGGTTTGGCCTTGGTCTCACGGTCAGGGACAGGACCTGGACACCTGGTGTTGACTGGAAGCTTGCCCTGAAGAATAAAAACCCTAAACCCTAAACCCTAAACCCTAAACCCTGAATTCACTGAAGAATAACCCGGAAAAACTTCGCCCCTAATCCTGTCCTCGAGGGGCCTCAATAATTACCAATATTTGTTCTTAGGGTTCCTTGATACAATTATAGTATAGTTAGCCCCAAACCCTATTCTAGTTAAGGCCCCTATAGTAGACCCTCCCCCCTGAGCCCTGAAGCCTCAAACCAAAGCCTTGCCCACAGTCTCATTTAGGGTTTAGGGTTTGGGGTTTAGGGTTTAGGGTTTAGGGTATAGGGTTTAAGGTTTAGGGTTTAGGGCCGTTTAGGGTTTAAGGTTTAGGGTTTAGGGTTTAGGGTTTCTTAGTTTCTTCTTCGGGGGTTACCTTATCGGATCCTAAATAGAAAGACTGGTTGAAGCAAACAGGGGAACTAGACCGGAGACTGTAGGTGAATCATTCCTAGGTAGTATTAGGGAGACCGCAAGAAGGGGGCCCTTCTTAACCCTACTTCTGGCTTCCTTCAAAGGCCTGAGTGAGAGGATCCGTATCCCCAAGGTTGCCCTTAATCTTAACTCCTAACCCCGAAACCCTAAACCCTGAACCCTAACTCCTAAACCCTAAGCCATCAACCCTAACCCCCCTATCTCCTAAGCATGAAGCCTCAACCTCCAACCGTGCGAATCTGAGCTCTGCATCCCAGAGCCCTACTTGGAGGTTCATGGGTAGTTATAAGTAGGGCTATCAGGGTTTAGGGTTCCTTTTAAGGGTTCTATATGGTTTAGGGATTAGGGTTTAGGGTTTAGGGTAGACTATACTGATAACCCATATTAGGGGACTTATAACCACACTTATAACTAGCCACGAACCTCCAAGTAACCCTAATGCCCTGCACCACGAAATCTCATCCGTAAATGCTGGCAGGCGGCCACCAGAGATCCCTCAAGGGAGGACTTTGGGGGGGAGAGAAGGGTGTTGAACCCCAGCATTAAGATTCCGCTTTTGTTTTTGAGGGGGGGGGGGGGNGGGGGGGGGGTTGTGGACGTCCTGCGGCTTTGGGGCATGGTTTAGGGTTTTGCCCACGGGCTCTGAAAACTCAAATTCCGACCCCCAAACCTCGGACTGCTAAGGAGCAACCCAAAACCCTAAACCATCCTAAACCCCAAACCCAACGCCTGAACCCCTCAACCCCTCAACCCTAAACCCTAAACCCTCAACCCTAAGCCCTAAGCCCTAAGCCGTCTGCGACGCTCCGAATGGTGAGTCGAGCACTGAACACCAAACCTGTCTCGGAGTGTGGGACCCTTTGGCCTTAAAGGTTCAGGCTTCTCGGGCTCACTAGTAGGGCTTTTTAGGGCTTAGGGTCAGGTTTTAGGGGTTTAGGCTTGGGATTTGGGGCTTAGGTTTGAAGTTAGGGTTTAGGGTAGGGTTTAGGGTTTAGGGCTTTGGGTTTTCGCTGCGAGTGCGCTTTCAACCCCTCCATGAAGTGGTCGGGGTCGGAGCATGAGCTGCAATGCCCCGCCCTCCCACCCAAATTACAAACCTTGAATGGGTTTAAGGTTGTCTACCCCCCCCAACCCCCCCTATGAAGGGGGGCTTATATGGTTTGGAGGCAACGGCTTCAGAAAGCTTCAAGAAGAGAAGAAGAGAAAAGATAATTATTGAAGAAGCGAAGCAGGTTGCTGGGCATGTGTGATAGCATCTAAAGATATATGCGACATCAATGATATTGCAGAAACGAGACAATTGGCAGCAATACATTCAGCGCATATGCATCAGGTTTCCTGCGATACACGGCGCAGTGGCGGTGGTCTATCCAACTTGCTGCTTCAGGCTTCGATGAATGACAGCAACGTGTAGCAGGTGCACGGTTGTCCAGGTTCAAGCTCCTCAAAGGTTCATCAAACGTGATAGGCTCAAGTGGATTCCCAAGGTTGGTTTCTGTAAAAGCGGCAGGCTCAAGCCGATTTCACTGCGTGGTCTATCCAACTTACTTCTTCGGGCTGCGATGACTAGTTAACAGCAACCACTGCGTGGTCTCTCCAACTCATTTCTTCAGGCTTCGATGAATTGCACCAACGAGCAATGCCCAACCCTGTGGTTCATGCTCCTCGAGGTTCCTGCAAGCGCGGTAAGCTCGAGTGGGTTGTCAAAGGTCGTTTCTGCAAAAGCGGCGAGCTCAAGTCGATTCCACTGCGTGGTCCATCCAACTTGCTTTTCCAAGCTTCAATGAATAACAGCCACGAGCAACGCCCAACCTTGTATGCGATGCCAAGCTCTTCAAGGTTTCCGCAAATGCGTAGCGTCAAGTGGATTGCCAAGGCTGGCTTTTGTAAAGGTGGGGGGCTGAAGTCGCTTCCATTATGCAGTCTCTCCAACCTGCTTCCAGCCTGTAGAGAAATGCATGGCTTTCCAGATTCAAGCTCATCAAAGTTTCCGCGAACGCGGTATAGGCTCAAGTGGATTGCCAAGGGCCAAGGCTGGTTTCTGCAAAAGCGGCGGGCTCAAGTCGATGCCACTGCGTGGTCTATCCAACTTGCTTGCTTCTTCAATTGTAAAGCATAAACAGCAACGCCCCATCCAGAGCAGAGGTACTAGTGGTTCTTACCAGGTTTGAATGTATCAAGTTACCTGGTTCGAGTTCATCACGGCTTCCGCAAATGCGAGCAGTTAGGTTGCTGCAAAAGTGGCGGGCGCCAGTCAGTTCCATTGTGTGGTGTATCCAACTTGTTGCTTCAAGCTTCGACGAATAGCAGCAATGCTCTTCTTTCACTGCAAACAAACCCTCCGCGGTGCCCTCCTTCTTTGTCCTCCCGAGCGAAATGGCCCTCAGGGGCGTCTTCTGTTTTGTTTTGTCTTCATCAGCAAACTGGCTTTCCCGTACGTCGTGCGTTGTCGTCCCCACGAGCAAATCGGATCTCCGGGCCGTTCTACTTCGTTGCTCCGGATTGCTCCGCAAGCGAACTGGTCCTTATACTAGGTACCAAACCTCGTTGAAAGCCCTTGTCTAATTTTAGGTCCTGAGCTTTAATGTTGGAGCTTCATAATTGGTTTCAGACCTGAATTTTAGAACCCCGGTCCTTAATTTTAAATCCCCAACCTTAAGTGTACAGTTTTATTTTGGTCGTTTTAGGTTGTACACCTTCGCTTGAAAGTTTTTGTCCTTAAGTTTGGGTCACAAACATTTATTTTTGGAACCCAAGTCCATAATTTTAGGTCCCAGGCTCTTGATTTTGGAGCCCCGGTCACCCAAACTTAATTTTCGGTCCCAGACCTTAATTTTGGAGCCCAGGTCCTTAATTTTAGGTCCCAAACCTTAACGCTTTCGGTTCTTAATCTTAGGTCCCAAACCTTAATTTTAGAGCCCAGGTCCGGAATTTTGGGTCGCAGACCTTAATTTTAGAGCCCAGGTCCGAAATTTTAGGACGCAAATCTTAATTTTAGAGCCCCGGTCCTTAATTTTAGGTCCCAAACCTTAATTTTCAAGCTCCGGTTCATGTGAGGCTCCAGCCCTTCATTTTAAAGCACCAGCGGAGGATTTCAGGCGTCCCCTGTCGTTTGCACCAGGGTTTAGGGTTATCTTTACATAGGCTGGGGGAGGCGGCTATTCGCTTCAGCCGCGTGGACCTGAGGTCTAGGACCTCGGGGCAGGCCCTTCTCTGGCCGCCCTCGGTCCGCAAGCTCCTTCCGGTCAGCCTGCTGCGACCATCCCACATCACTGCGGTGGGGGGCCGGTCTTCAGTTTAGGGTTTAGGGTACCCAAGACACTGCTTTTGGGTGTAGGGGCCCGAGAATCGAAATCATAATCCTAAAGCCTTGAAGGCGGCGTGCTTCTTGACCAAGCGACTCCCAGCAACGAAACCTAAAAGGCGTATGAAACCTAAACCCCGTGAAAGCTCTATAAGTCCTATATACGCCCTGACGCTCCCCAAAACCTTCACCCTAAAGCCTCAGCATGAAACCCACCCATTAAAATTAAAAGACTATCCAACACCCTGAAGCACCTATACAAAAGCCCCTCTTTGTCTTCCTCATCTTGGGGAAGGAGCTAATGCAGCTCGTTATGGCGCAGCAGCGCATCACGACGGCAAGAAGATATGTTTCGTTCTTTAGTTCTCAACTTAGGGTCCATTTTCAAGTGCCCAAAATAGTACCCGAGTACGGCACCCTCATAAAACAAGGTTCCCGAAAAGGGACCCGAACTTAGAGCACTACCCATATGCTGGGTTCGCGGGTTGAGAGGGTTCAGGTGCAGGGTTTGAGCGGAGAAAAGTTTAACAAAAACTAAAGCAACCCAAAGCGACCTAAAGACTTGCATTTTAAGGTTAAGGGTTTAGGGTTTGGCGCTTTGGGTTTAGGGTGTACGGTTTAATCGAACAGCATCTCAGTAGGGCAAAAGACGGTGCATTTCGACAAACGAACTTTTGTGAACGCCTGTACTGTCAGTTTTAGGATTCAACCCCTACAAAAACGCAAAGGACCGAATGGCTAGGGATTGGGTTTAATTACACTTCAGAACCCTTAAACCCTAAGCCCTGAACCCCTAAACCCTAAACTCTACAACGCATCCATAAACGTCCGAAAGCGCAGACCTAAACCCGAAAATCTCAAGCCTCGGTACCTGCGTCGAACCCCGCGAAGGCCATCAAAATAATCCCAAAGTCTACAGTAGAAACAAGAAAATTGGAACATCATTATCCTCATGCCCTTAAGGTAAAGTATAGGGGATCCCAGCACTAATCTTCCTCAAACCATGTTCCAACATTCTGGGATTCACTATAATCCTAAACTTATGATGTTTGTGGTTGAGGGCTTACTGCTGGGGGCATTAGTGACTTGAACTGATTTTTGCTTAGTGTCTGTATACGGTTTTGTCCTTATTGTTCGGGTGCTTAAGGTCTAAAGCCACAAACCACCAACATAAGGTAACGTAATGGCCCAACACCTACAAAGGGCCATTATTCTACATACCTTTGGGCCTAGGTAAACCCTAAGCCAGCTCCGTCAGGTGAAATCCATGACCTGCAGGACACCTGCAACTTGACAGTTCGGCGGTTGCGTGGGGCTTCTCATGTAGTAAGGATTTCCCATCATGGGGGACTCCCCCAAACCCTTGAACTGAACATGCCTCACCTGAGAAGGGGAAATTCCTTAACTAACGTATTCTGGAGCCACGGGGAAGAACTCTGAACCTTTTGGTGGACAGAAATATCCGAATGTATGATCCTGGTGTGGCCGGGCCCACCCACCCCCTATGGTGCTGTGTGGTTCGGTGTTTGTGTCTGCTGGGGGTCATGTGGTATAAGCATAGTCAGCTTCCTTGCATGATCATCATCATGATCTTGATCATCATACTCAGCATCTTGAGCTTCCTTTAAGTGGTCGGTGCATTTTGTACACGATCCTGGTGAAGCATCATCGCCTTGCTGCTCTCGTTTCAATGCGTCACGGTTTTCGCGACAGTTGCGACTTTGGGCATTTGACACAAGGGAGTTTCCCAAAACAGGAGACCCCACTCTAGTACTAAATAGTAGGATCCTTATTATAGGGACCCCAAAATAAGGTACCCTTGATTTTCAGACACTCCCACATGGATCAAGTTTCACAGGAATCGGCTCTGTTATGCACGTGATCCTCGTGACACTTGCCTAATATCGGGGCCTTAATAAATACCTAGGGGTTCCTTTATATAACTCTAGTACAAGGGGCCCCAAGGCCGGCCGTATTCTAATTATTAAGTACCCTATACTATTTGAGGGGCTTCAGCTAGAAGGATCGGGCGCGATTAGGACCGACCTTGGTGGTATTCTCTTGCTCTGTACGACCTCGGGGGGGGGATGCCACGGAAGTGGTCGGCGAACCGGGAACCCGGATCATATACAACCGGGACGTTAGCTTTTGGTCGCCTAATCATGAAACTCTACAGGCGGTTTCCTATACTTTAAACATGTACTCTAGGAGCCTAAGTAATGACATGACCAATACCAATTTTGAGGGTCCCTTATTGTAATTGTAGCATAATGGGCCCCAACACCCTTATTCTAATCATTGAGGCTCCTACATTAAGTTAGCTTCAGGATTCAGGGTTCTTCGGTTTTAGGGGCTTTTGGGCTCCACGGGGTTGCTTGAGGTTGCATGGTTTCAGTGTTTTGGGTTTGAGGCTTCAGGGGCTCCTGTTTTGGGGTTGTTGGATTCTGGGGCTTCGGCAGTACTTGTGTATCAAATGCTGTCGGATCTTTTGGGTGAAAAGCTTTGACTTGGGATTTTGTACTAGAGCTGTTAGAAATTGTCGTCCTGAGAGAAACATGATCAAACTACGGCCCAGCAATAACATTTTCCCGGCTGCTTTTTTACGACACATGATTGCTGCGATTTCTGATTTGTGTCAACACATTATTCGCTCTTTGAGGCATGTGTAAGTGATTCAAAACAAATGTTTTGGTGGTTGCAGTTTTAGCCTTAACTTCAGTCTTGTTCACGGCCCGTGGCCCTAGCTTTCTGTCGCATCATCCGTACTGCCGCAGTGTCCTGCATTTGCAGGTATTGCAGCCGTTCTGCACGATGATGTTTTCAGCAAGCAAAAATTATGCGACTCATGTGTCCGAGTTGGATGGTTTAAAGTTTACGACCCAGCACAGGCTTTAGTTTAAGGTTATTCCTACAGTTTTGTTCTGCTTAGATGGCGTAGATTCTGGTTTGTGTAGGGCACTGTAGAAGCTCTGAACGCCCTTCCAGAGTTTCTTTTGATTCTTGTAGAAAAAACTTGGGGCAATTGTAGCAGTAAGCGAGGAAAGCCCGATTTGGGCAAAACCAACATGAACTCCCGACCGGAAAACGGATGAGCAACCATCGATTTGTCGCAGACTTGAGGTTAGAGCGAGAATGTGGATGTTTCGCGGGATTTTGTTGCCACTTGCAGCTGTCAAGCAAAACCTGGGCAGTTGGTCATTGTAGGCGGGTCTTCCAAGGGTTTCCCATGCTGAAGCTGTTCGCACCAAGTACGGGTGCACGCCTGTTTGTTGGAATTGTCGCAGAAACTTCCAGGGATGTCTCTTGTCTGTGCATGCAGGTATCCATCAGTTTGCATCCAAATAACCATGCAGAGATATGTGGCCGAGCGTTTGGGTATTCTGCAGGAAATGTTGGTTCAGCCAGACACGAACAGCCGAATTTTCAGACCCCTAATAAAGTTTGGACCCTTCTCTCCCTGAAGCCTCGGCACAGCAAGCATTTTGCTGGTAGGAGAGGCTGCGACGGCCGCTCCCGGATAGGCGGCGTCCTGGATTGTTTGTTTTGCGACTTTCGGGCTTTATCCGGGTCGGGTGAGGTCAGGCATGCTGGCTTTCCGCGCAGGGGCAAGAGACACGGTTGTAATAGAACAGGCAGACGTATGACTACATAGACGTAGCAATCACAAAGCATCCTCACAGCCATGATTCTGTTTGTGATCCCCAGTCCGCAAAGCGCCGACAAGGTTTGCAACACAGGTTCCCGTTTTAAAGCGGCCCGAACCTCAAAGCCATGTTGATTGATCTCTTGGCATCTCAAGACGGTCATGCAGAGAAGCAGCACGTCCCGCAACCCCCGTGGAGAAGAAAAGCAGCTCTTCCCCCAAGCACTCCAGAACTAGTCGGGCGTGATTTGTGGGTTTATAAGTCCCCTAATATGGGTTATAAGTATAGTTACCCTACTTCAAACCCTACTTATAACTACCCATGAACCTCCAAGTAGGGTCCCGGATTTAGGGTTTAGGGCTTTGGAAGTTCAAGGTCCATGAACCCAGCAGCCCCAAGTCCTTAAGTAATGCAGATGTCGGCACAGTTATAGTACTATTATGTACTACTACCGGCATAATTCCCGTGTAGTTGCAGTAGAACATATCTCAGTAGCTTTATTCTACATATTCAGATCCCTTTCTCAAACCCTTGTTAGAACTCTCATCAAGCCCGAGAAAGGGACCCTGCAAAAGGAAAAACCTTGTTCAGCTTCTGCAGGCCGCTGCAGAAGATAAGCGTTCCAGAGTTAGAAGCTGCGTGAATGAACATCGATGAAACTCTACATCCCGACATCTTTATTCTGGGGTTTAGGAATTCAGCGCCCTATAAACCCTAAAGCCTAAAGCTCAAACCAGCTTTAACAAACCATTGTCATAGTAACGGCTTGGAGGCATCAGCAGCCGTGGTCTCAACAGCAGAGGCGCTCGCCTGACATCCCGACCACTGGTACAGGGTTCCGGGTCGAACCCTGAGAATCGAATCCAACGGTGTTACTTGTTTAGGGTTTAGGGGTTCCTTGGTTATCTTTTAGCACTTCGATCTTGAGGCTTCTTCATTGTGTTCACCCATAGGCTTCATAATAGTTCATTACCTTACAGGATCCTAAATGTGAATCCCGCAAAAGGGAACTACTATGCAGCCTATGGGTAACTCTTCGGAGGGATTGAGAAGTCAGTCACGGTTCGACCTGCAACTCTAATGTAGGAACCTGATTAAGAAACCCTGTGCCTGTAACCCCGAAATAGTAGGGTTCATATGAGGAACCCTCATAACGTAACCCGAAAATAGTAGGATTCATACAAGGAACCCTAATAAAGGCCCAAGGTTTCTCTTAATCAGGTTTCTATATATTACCCCCCCCCCCCCCCAAACGGAAATAGCAACGTCTCATTCCTCAGGTCTGCGATCTTGTAAACCTTACGCCGGCGCCCTTACGGCTTAGGGTTCAGAGTAGAGAGATAAAAACCCCATAAGCCCTAAACCCTAAAACCCAACAAACCCTAAACCCTAAACCCTACAAACCCAAAGCCTTCAAACCCTCAAACCCCATAAGCCGGTTCAAGAGTATATGGGACGTCAGGCTTCAATTTGGTTACACCCCGAATCCTTTGCTGCTTAAGTCAGACAACATTGCTGCTGTACATTGCCAAACTAATATAGGGGCCTAAATAATTACCTATACTATTTTGGGGGTTCCTTGCTATAACTATAGTATAATGGGCCCCATAACCCTACTCTAATTATTAAGGGCCCTGCAATATGTCCCTGAACCCTAAACCCTATGTAGTGTGTGGTACCTGAGCTGCAGGCGGAAAAAGGAGCTTTAAACAAAACCTATGTACATCTAAGTCTTAAGTCCTAAGCACTACCAGCCTCAATCTGTGGTTGCCTGGGGCCTTATCAGGTATCCGGGCTTAGCAGGTCTTAGAGTCTTAGGGTTTAGGGTTCAGAAGCGTGCATGACCGCAATCCAGATTTGCAAGGGTCTACTGTAAGGGTTCAGGGTTTTAACGGCTTAGGTTTGCAGTTCAACTGGGTTGTTGGTGGGTGTTGGAGCGAGGGTGTATGGTTTTTCGTTCTAAATTTAACGGTTACCAGGGCCGAACACTAACACCCCAAACCCTAAACCCTAAACCCAAACCCTAAGTCATGAACCTGCCGCCCTGAACTCTAAACCAAACTCTGAGACTAAGCTTGCCCAATCCTACGCCACTAAACCACTCCATCCCTAACTTAGCCGAACAAATACAAGCCACGCACCGAAAGCGAAATCCACGCATACATTCCGTCACCGGAACCCTAATAAGGATCGAATCCCAAAAGATGCAACTCTAAACCGGCAAGCCTCTAAACCTATACCCTATAGTACTTTCTTGCACTTGACCAGGCAGCGCTTTGACATGTCAGGCCTGAGTAGTGTTGGTGGCTTTAGGTTGAGGTTCTGGGTGTTTTAAGAACTGGGTCAACCTGTAAAATGTGGGTATAGTTTTGTAGTAAGGATTATGCAATCCTTTCTATGATAACTTAATTAGGCCCCTCAACAAGAGCACAGCTCAAGTTCATTCCAAACCACTTGGCCTGGCATTTTCACGAACTGGGCTTTAGGTTTACGCTTAGGGGTTTAAGGCCTTGCAGTTTATGGTTTAGGGCTCAGGTTCGTTGGTAGGATTCAGGGCTGCATGTGTGCCTTCCAGACAGTTAAACCTGACCCTCGGCATTACACATCAGTTTCCCTGAAGCCTTGATCTCTAATCCTTGAGCTTTTGAACCCTCGTACAACGTGGTAGAACCCTACAGGAGCCCTATGATTATAAAACTGTCTAGAGTCTAGAACCCCTAGCCCTGCCCCTGGAAGCTCCAGCTTCTCCTCTTCGCACTGGATGCAACCTAAGATCCCAGAGAGCCCAATACCCCTTAATTAAGGAATATACCTTAAATGATGAGGGGCTTCATATTTCGATTTAAGCTATATTATAGCTATATTCCTTAATTATGGAATATACTTTAAATTATTAGGGGCTTCATATTATGATTTAAGCTATATTCCTTAATTAAGGGATATTGGGCTCTTTGGGATGAACATCTGCCCTTCGTCGGGACTCAAGAGGGCCGTGCCTCCGCAAGTGCACATGGCCGTGCTAGTCGTTGTGGTTTGTGATGGTCTTTAGATGGGAGTTTCCGAAAATAGGGGACCCCAACACGGTACCCTAAATAGTAGGATCCTTATTATAAGGACCCCCAAATAAGGTCCCCCTATTTTTGGAAACTCCAAGATTCTGAGCATCTAAAGCAAGCACGATGCCTTTGGGAAAGTCCTCCATGACCTTACTGCACCTGTGTTCGGTGTCTTAGACTGGGACGTAGAGGTGGTATTAGCTGGTCCTAAAGCAGCTTTGCGTTCCGTCGGGGTATCAGGCACCCAGAGAGCCCAAGCAAATCATAATATGAATCCTACTAATTTAAGGTATATTCCTTAATTAAGCGGTATTGGGCTCTCTAGGCATGGCTCCCCCAGGGCTTTGGGTTTTGGGTTCAGGGTTTCGGTTTGGTTTAGGGTTTAGGGTTTTCTGTCTCCCGTTGGCACCTTCCTTGAGAACTTAGTTCCCCAATGCCCAACCTTTAAACTTTTTGGGTTCTTATAGTTTAGTAGGAATCGGAAAGTTCAACCTTTCATTTTTGTGGCTTATTGGGGGAGTAAGAGACTGCCCGAAAGCTACGGTGTACCCAAAGCCCGTCATCACCCCAAAGCTCACCTGAGCCCCCGAACCCTTGACTCCGAGACCTCGGCTCCTTTAAACACCCTGTCCACGGTTTAGGTTATAGGGGTTTAGGGTTTAGGGATTCAGGGTTTAGGGTTTAGGGTGTAGGACCCTGTAAATTCCGTTATGAAACCGATGTAGAACCACTAAAACCTAAACTCACTGCCACAGCCCGCACTTTCGTGCAAGGCCCGAACCTCCTACAGCGGCCGGTACAGTCTTTCCCTCGTTGCTTCGGGGTTTTACGGCTCAGGGTTCTGGCGTGTTTTTTTTTCAGGCTCCTGGAGGCTTAGCGTGTTTTAGGGTTCTGCAAGGGGTTGGAATTTTGAATTTAGTGAGAATACCGAATACCTACACCAGGGTATAGGGTTTAGGGGTTCAGGGTTTAAATACATTCCCAACGCTCTGGTCTCAGTGTTCGGGCTCTCATATCACATGGCAGTGCACAGCAGGAGAAGCTTCATGGGCCCTTCCAACCAAGCAACCAAGCAACCAAGCAACCAAGCAACCAGGCAATCAATCAATCAAGCAACCAAGCAACCAAGCAATCAATCATTCAAGCAAGCAAGCAAGCAGGCAATCAAGCAAGCAAGCAATCAATGAATGACACGATCACTCCGTCCAGTTGTTGTGCGCTCGAAGTGGACAGTCGGACCAGGTCTTCGGTGAAGCTACAGGCTGCGAGCTGCAGATCTGGACATTGACAACGGTTTAGGGTTTTGGGGTTAAAGGTTTGAGGGATTTGAGAGGTTTAGGGGTCTAGGGTTTACAGGGCTTCAGTCTCATCCATCGGGGAGAGACACAAACCACGCCAGACACACAGACAGGACGGATAATGGCCCTTCTAGTAATTAGCTCTTGTAGTAACCCTTATAACAGGAACTCTGGAAAGTAACCCTACTCCAACTATTGAGGCCCAGTGGTGCACAGAAAAGCCGCAGACAGACACGGCCTGCATCTACCGCGCAACCCTAACCCTAAACCCTAAACCCTAAACCCTAAGCTCCTAAACCCCTAAACCCTCAACCCTCAACCCTCAACTCTCAACCCCAAACCCTAAACCCTTAAACCCCTTAACCTAAAGCTACTGCCCAAGGCCGACGAAGGTGCCAACCCCCAAGCCGCCGGCCGCGCTCTGAGCTTGGTTTCGGACGTTTGGGGTTTTTGGGGTTTGGGGTTTAAGGGTTTAGGGTTTGAGAGTTTAGGGTTTAAGGGTTTAGGGTTTGAGAGTTTAGGGTTTAAGGGTTTAGGGTTTGAGAGTTTAGGGTTTAAGGGTTTAGGGTTTGAGAGTTTAGGGTTTGAGGGTTTAGGGTTTGGGGTTTAGCGGTTTAGGGTTCAGAGTTTAGTCGAGCAGTTTCTCCTTGTGGTTCGTTTTGTTGATGCAGTGCGTTGTGTACCGTGAAGATGTAGATGAGGCTGCAACACAGCAACCGACAGCTTCCGACGTGTTCCGGCTGTAAGCATTCAATCTATGTTTGAAGTAAAGCCCTAAACTAAACAGTAAAACCCAAGATGCCACTCAGTTAAATCCTGAACCCCAATATAGCAGCTTGAATGACTACCAATATTATTGCGTAGCGTTCCTTACTGCATAAGTACAGAATGTCTGCTAAAACCCTTTTCTACTTTCTAGGGCCCTTTGTGATGTATATTGTAGCCCTTATTACAGTGACCCATGTAGAGCACCCTTTCAAGGAACCCTAAGCCCCTAAACCCTAAATCCTAAACCCTAAACCCTAAAACCCTAACACCCTAAACCCTAAACCCTAAACTCTATAGTCTAACTAAATCAGAAAGGCCCCGATCTTCCTGGGAGGCCATGATAGTGGCGCCTCCGAAGGCGCCTATGTCGCCGTCCTGCGACGTTGAGGCTGAGAAGGGCTCGTTGAGGGTTTAGGGTTTAGGGTTCAGGGTTTCGGGTTTGAGAGTTTAGGGTGAACCTTATTAGGGTTAATGGGTTTAAGGTTTGAGGTTCTGAAGCCGAGGTCCACCCTAAGTTCTAACTAACTGCCAGGCCCTAAACCCCACTTGATAGGCCCGCAGTGTGCCAGACTCCATTGGCATTGTTAAAAAGCGTAAAACTTCCTAACCAGCTGAACTTCGCTTTTGGGTTTAGGACCTGTTTAGGTTTCAAGCCCTACGCTCGTTCCAAACCCCTCCGCATATCCTTATTATTATCAGTAACCATGAATCTTCAGGCGAGTGGTTCTGTCAATTTGGGTACCTTTCGGGGGTCCTGGCTGCAAGAGTGCTGTATTCGTTAGCGAACCCTCTTGTAGTTGAGGAATATACTTCTACTATAAACTTAAATTTCAGAGTTTTTTCGGTCTGCTGTAAATTCCACGATGAAAGCGGGTTGGAGTCTCCGGGATAGGAGCCCTTCCTGTGACAGCCCTAACAGGTGCAACAGGAATCCTAGCCGGAAACTTCAAAGGCACCCTAAACCACCACACTCTCTCACTCCCTAGAACAGCCTTTTCTGCTACTAGCTAAACCTCTACACCCGTTCAAGCCTCCTAAACCCTAACACCCGAAACCCCAAAAAGCCTGCCTAAATCTTAGGCCTCTTAAAGGAGTCCTGTGTAGTAACTCTGAAATGGACCCTCCCGGAAAATCCGAAAAGAATCCCCAAAGCAACCCTTGGAACAACCCCGTAGACCCGAGAGTTAAGCAAGCCCACACACACCCTGAACCACACATCCTAAACCCTGAACCCTAAACCCTAAACCCTTATGGTATAAGGAGCCTAAATTGTGACGAGGAGACAGATGAGCCCTGCACCGTCGGCGCACTCCTACAGGGCCAAGGCTCTCCATGCTCCTCCCATTGGGGTTTAGGGGTTTATGGGTTTAGGGTTTAGGGTTTTGGGGAGTCTCTATACATGTTTCATTCATAGGGTATGCCACGGAGTTTGGAGGCAATTGCGAGGGTTTCAGTAGGTTTTGATGATGCTCTGTAAGGGCTTCAGGGGGCCTTCCACAAGGGTGGGTTTCGGGCTTAGGGTTTGGGTTTAGGGTTCAGGGTTTGGATCGAGCAACCAGGTTCTACAGAGGGGGTTGCCAGGCTGCTGCGGGTTTCAGGGTTTGCAAGTGCTACAGTCTATGCCAACCCTAAACCCTAAACCCTAAAACCCTAAACCCTAAACCGCTAAATGAGCCCTTAACGCTGAACCCTGCCCTGAATACACCGCCTACAATTTTGACGACTCTAGTTACAGAGTCTGCTTCGGAGATATTGGAATTGAAGAGGAGGGACAGGCAATTGAGTGGCCTAGGCATCTTCAGAGAATCTGGAGCAAAGAAATCCCAGCTTACCTTCCAGAGTCGTGGGCTTGGGCTCACTTCTTCATACTCGACAAGAGATTGGTGGACAATTGGAGCCTCACAAAGTCTATCATTCTTTTGGAGGAAGAGAAACATGGGAGTTTCTGAAAATAGGGGACCCTAATATAGGACCTTAAATAGTAATTAGGACCCTATAATAAGGACCCCAAAATAAGCTACCCTAAGTTTCGGAAACTCCCACATATTTGGAACATGGGAGCATGTTACAAGTCTTTGTTGCCACACTCCAAGAGACAATGGCTGGCGTGGTCACACCCAGAGAGCCCAATACCCCTTAATTAAAGAATATACCTTACATTCTTAGGGGCTTCATATTATGATTTAAGCTATATTCCTTAATTAAGGGATATTGGGCTCTCTGGGCATGTGCTGAAGCCTTCTACTCGGCGCTAGCACCGGCAGGCGCAGATTTGGAAGGACTTGACGAAGAATTCAGGTAGAGAGGCTCGCATCCCGAAGAGATCAGAAAGGCCTGTCTTCCCAGAGAGCCCAGTATCCCTTAATTAAGCTTAAATCACAATATGAAGCCCCTAAGAATGTAAGGTATATTCCTTAATTAAGGGGTATTGGGCTCTCTGTCTTCAGAGCACAGAAATGATGACTTCCTTGCTCATCTTCGCCACTGTGACAAGTTTATTCGGTACCAAAAGTGCCGAAAGAGGAGCCTTAGTAGCTGAGTGGATACACGTTACACTTTTTGGGACAATATTACCCACTATAAAACTGAAAGTGTACACTTTTTGGGGCTTATGAACTCAGCAACTAAGGAGCACGAAGGGGCGGGAAAGAGGAAGAAAATACGGACAAGGCTGGGGATGCAATGCATGGTGCTGCCAATACCAAATTTTGAAGAAAGGACTCAAGGTCCAAGTCTCAACCGCTGGCTGTGTAGGTGCAGTACAGTACCAGAAATTTCGATGATCGCCAAAATCGTTTCACCAGCCTCCCCTGCACCCAGCCTACTTAAGAAGATGGATGGGGTTCGTAGAGCCCTGTAGATTCTGTAGATTCTATTTTAGGGTGTAGAATAAGAATAAGAACCTACAAGAAAATAGGTTATGGTAGCCTGACGTAGTAGGGCAGGCAAGGTATTCAATCCTGCAGGCAATAAGCCCTTGACCCACCTGCTCATTGTCGTGGAATCCCCAAATCCCAATCCTTGTTGGGTTAGGGTTAAACGGTCCAAAGGTTTAGGGGTTTCAGGTTCCCAGAGAGCCCAATACCCCTTAATTAAGGAATAAAGCTTAAATCATACTATGAAGCCCTATATAATATATATAATTTAAGCTATATTCCTTAATTAAGTGGTATTGGGCTCTCTGGGAAACGGTCCAAAGGTTTAGGGGTTTCAGGTTTATGTTTCCATCCCAAGCCCCAAACCCCCGAGCTCAGACCCTAGCCGAAACTTGAACCCGGAACCACCAACCCTCAGCGCTATAGTTGAACCCTAAACCCAAACCCCAAACCCTAAACCCTATACCCTAAACCCTATAAATCCTATTGCCTAAACCCCAGACCCTAAACCCTAAACCCTTGGCAGCCGGAACGTTACCAGCCTGCGGGCCGTTGGGTTGAAGATTGGGGCTGAAGAGTCTCCCAAATGCATCACAAGCTTCCCCAGTAGTGCTCCTCTTCATGTTTTCTTGAGGCCTTTCCCTCGTTAAACTTGAGCAGTAAGTGAAAGGAACTCCTATTTCTAGGGTGCTGCTGCGAGGCTTGCATTTGGGCTTCCTATATAGGTCCGAATAAGATAGCAACTCTTAAAGTCCCGACACATTCAATGTGTAGTACACCCCAGAGTGCTCTTCTAACTATTAAGACTGCTATATCCCGTTTAGGGTTTAGGCTTCAAGGTTTAGGGTTTAAAGGTTGGCGTTTCAGGGGATCTTGGGCAAAACGCGAGGTGAAGCATCGGCGTTAGCTACCCTCAAGGCCTGCGCGGAGCTCGCCCGTGCGGCTGCAGCCCGACTGAGTTGGGTAGTGGGTTTAGGGGTTAAGTTCGGTTTAGGGAAGTCTAGGGTCGAGGGTTTCGGGTGTGGGGGGTGAGCTGTTTATGAAGACGCTTCAGGGAATGTGTTTTGGTTCTGTAGCCAACCACCTAAACGTTCCGTGGCCCACTTGGTTCAATCGATGAGGCGGACAGTGCCGTTGCTGATGTGGAGAGCGCACCGTGCGCGCAGCCGTGTGCTTTCCACGGGGGCAGGCAGGGAATCCCGAAACCAAGGTTACTTAATAACGGGGCCTAAATAATTAGAATGGGGGGCTTTGGGCCCAATACACTATAGTTATATTAAGGAACCCCCACAATAGTATTGGTAATAATTCAGGCTGCTACCCTAAAGTTGTGCAGAAAGTGTGTATGCCGACCTGTAAGGATCTGTATGCGTATGGTTTGTGAGCATGCAGACACAATTCTGTGATGACGAGTTGAGGGTGCCCGAGCGGTAGTGAAGCAGAGTCACAGCAAGCCTCTTGGCAAGTCTCGCAATGGGAATCTCATGAACCGTTCTGTCTATTTCTGTCCGTTTCTCTGTCCCTCGCCCTCCCTCCTTCCTCTCCTGCCCTCGAAGCAGTTCCAGCGCCTTTGCGATTCGCGCGGCAGGAGACCCCACTCCAAAATCTAAGTCCAAAAGAAAAACAAGAGCCGGTCTTGAATCCTGTACCAGAATCAGAAAGGACCCCTAAGCCTAAACCCTAAACCCCCTAAGCCTAAACCCGCAACCCTAAGCCCCACAGTCCTCCTGGCAGGCAAGCGCCCCATCCTCCGAACCCGTCCTCGGCCTCAGAAGGGTCAACCCCTGCAGAGTTCTGGAGTTTGAAGGTGGTAGGATCCTTATTATTATAGTACCCTAAACAGTAGGTATTTTAAGGACTCCAAAATAAGGATATTCTGTTGGGGTTTTAGGGCTTGAGGGTTTGGGGTTTAGGGCTCGTGAATGCCTGAAGCTCAAGGCCCTTCAGGAATCTCCCCAGAGAGCCCAATGTTCCTTAGTTAAGGAATATAGCTTAGGCTATAATATGAAGCCCCTAATGATTTAAGGTATATTCCTTAATTAAGGGGTATTGGGCTCTCTGGGTCAACTTCAGGAGAATTCCGAGAGCTTCGGGCAGTCTCGGGGTGGAATTAAGGTTCAGGGTTTAGGATTCCAATACAGAGGCTTGAAGGTGGGCTGATGTAGGGTTCAGGGTTCAGGGTCTATAGTAACTAGGGTTGATGGTTAAGGAGTTAAGGGGTTTAAAGGCCGGCAGGATTACTATGGGGGCTTGAGTAATTAGCAATACTATCCCCCGAGGGCGTTTAATATGTTTTACAGTGCAGGACGCCTCTACTGCAGGATTAGGGTTCTGAACCCTCAGGCCAACAAGAAGGACTGACGATTCAAAGACTGGTCGACACTTTCGGTGGCTGTTTTCCCCTAGTAAGGGCACCTTCAAGGGTACAAAAGGGTTCTATAAGATATAAGGTCCCCTTTAAGGGAATCCGAAGGGTTTAGGGGTCAAGACAGGGTTCTCACCGGCTGTCGGTTGATGTCCTTGCATTCTATAGTCTCGTTAGGAAGTATTTTCTGATTTTTGTTCACATAAAGCCCCAGAGAATATGAAGCATATCATTTTTATTATGGTTCTAAGGGGGGTATAGGCATGCATGCTTCAGATCATTCATTCTTCTCCGCAAAGCGTTGTGCTATATCTGTGTCCAGATACTTGTTGGAAATCCCCTTGAGATGTGAGCTTTTTGCGAGGTGGTTAAGATGGGGTCTGAATCATTAACAACCGTAGTTCCTAAGAGTTTCGCAGTTCAAAGCTCTCGTAGAGAAAAGCCCTAGGGTCGACTTCGCCAGTCTTTCAGATTAGGGTCTAGCGTTTGGGAATTGGGGGTTTCCGAAAATTGGGGTATATTATTTGGAGGTCCTTATAATAAGGATCCTACTATTTAGGGTACTACATTAGGCTTTTTTTTTTTAATGAATTTTCGGAAACTCCCAATTACAGTTGAGTTTTTAGGGTCTCGGATCAAGGTCTATTTTACGGCCTTGCTCGGCAGAGCCGTAGGCCATAGACGTGACTTTCGGCTCCCCTATGATCATCATAATAGTATCCCTTATAGCCCTTAGAGTAGCCCTTATAGTAAGCCTTTTCACCAGTTGCCTGGATGTTCCATGTCGAATACGGGGCGGCATGCCGTCAGCGTTGATTGAAACCGGCATATCTCATCATGCTGACCATGTGGTTAGCATGACCACTCGGTCGCCTTTTATGACTTTCGATGTAGTCTGCCTCGACCAGGCGGAGTGGTCGCCAAGATGTGAACTCAAACCACCCATGTTTATTGTTGAGATTGAGTACAACACCCGTTTTGTTCACATCATGCTTCATCATGTGTGTCCGATGTGACACAGCACAAAAGCTGATAGACTTGCCGAATGCCGTTCTGCAGAGACCCGTCATGCATGTATAAGCCCCTCCATGAAATCGACAGATCACAGCTTTTCAGTCGCGTCACGATTCGGGGCTTCAAGGGATGTCTAGGTTTTGGTGTAATTCAGTCAGTAGTTTTTATCGATCCCTTCTCGTAGCAGGGAGTGCTGCGCTGTAGGGATCGTTGCGCAAGGGCCCTTCCAGAAAAGGGGGTGGGTCGTTCACCAGGCGTGTACACACGAAGCTTTGCCCGAATCCCGCTGTCCTGGACCCTCAGCTCCAGGCCTACTTGGAGGTTCATGGGTAGTTATAAGTGGGGTTACAAGTCCCCTAATATGGGTTATATGTATAGTTACCGGTTACCCTACTACCCTACTTATAGCTACCCCTAAACCCCAAACCCTATAATCCTATACCCTAAACCCGATAACCCTATAGATCCCTTTAAGTTAAAGGAACCCTACTTATTTAACTAGCCATGAACCTCCCAGTAGAACAGCAGTCTTCAAGCTCGAAGTCGAGTCTAGGGTTGAAGGCTCCCAGTTCCTAAAGGTTTACACAGATGTACTTAGAAATCTTTGTGCGAATTTGGGAGTTACTCTAATCCCTAGGAAGCAGCTGAAAATTAAATTTTTGCTAGGGTCGGTGATCTTGCTCCGATTCTCAGGCCGCCGCCCTTCACCCACCCTGGAGCGCCACATGTCCTGCCCACCATCTTGTCCATGGGCGAGGAAGAGGAGGCGGGATGACCCAACTATGAAGCCTTCTAAAACTCCTCTAGAGCCCTGATCGAACTAGCTTTTCTCTCTTGAAGTGCGGTTTCTGGGGTTTTGCCGGAATTGCAGGTGCCATGCCTTGGGATTTGCTTCGACCATGGTGATGGCAAGCGCTGCTGCTCCTGCTCCTGCTGCCTGCTACGGCTGCGGCGGCTGCTGCTACTACTACAACTACTGCTACCACTACTGCTGCTGCTACTGCTGCTACTACTGCTCCTACCACTGCTACGGCTGCCCGCTGCTGCTGCTGCTACTCCTACAGGCATGCCTATTTGAAGCTAAGTGGTCAGGAGCAAGCGCAGATGCAGCTTCTGGAGTTCGCAGAGCCCATCTTGGAGGCCCTTTTTTGGTTCGTTAGGGTTTAGGGTTAAGGCGTAGTAGGGATAGGGGCAAGAAATGGTAAGACATCCTCTCATAGTCCCTTTTCGTTGATGCTGTACTTAATCGCGCCTCACAGCCTCCTTCTGATAACCAACAGGCCAGTGGCCTCTGCAAGAATGAAAAGGAGAACTCGAAGGCTAGAGTAATGTCCTCGAGAGTCGTGTAAAGCACTCACCTTCGTGCTGAGCATCATCTGCTTAAGGCTCAAGGTTTAGGAGTGGGTTCGGGGTCTGGGGTTTCAAACTTAGGCTTGGTGTCACCTGCTTGGGGTTGGGGTTAGGTGGAGCACTGGCATCAGCCTCATGGTTACCCAGGAAAAGCATTGCAGAGCAGCCCTGCAAAACCATATGGACACCCGGTACAGCCATGTTAAAGACTGCAAGACACGGCTACAGGCAAACCCCAAACCCAAGTCGTAGACCCTGAGCACCCAACCTAAACTCCAAAACGCTAGACCCTACACCTCAGTTTACACGAAAACCGAGCTTCGGAGCTGTGTAACGAAAAGGGGCTTTCAAAAAACAAGTTTACACGGAAGAACACCCTAAGTTCCCCGAAACCCGAAACTCTAAACCCTAAACCCTAAACCCGAAACTCTAGACCCTAAACCCTAAACCCCAAACCCCTAAACCCTAAGCTCTAAACTCTAAACCCTAAACCCTAAAACCCTAAACACAGAGCTTCCCACAGCCAGGGCTTGGTTCCCAACGGCTCCTGCGACCAGCCTTGGCAGGGTTTCAGGCCTGGCTGCGTGGAGGGTCGGTTAGGGTTTAGGGTTTAGGGTTTAGGGTCTAGGGGTTTAGGGTTTAGGGTCTAGGGGTTTAGGGTTTACGGTCTAGGGGTTTAGGGTTTAGGGGTTCAGGGTTTCGGGGTTGAGGGCTTGGGGTTAGGGGGGACGTAGTAACTAGTATAGGGGCTTAACTGGGTGTTTCCGAAAATTAGGGATGCCTTATCTTGGGGTCCTTATAATAAGAGGATCCTACTATTTAGGGTACTATATTGGGGTCCCCGATTTCCGGAATCTCCCAAATAATTACCTATACTATTTTGGAGGGGTCCTTATTGTAAATATAGTACAATGGGCTCCAAAACCCTATTCCAATTATTGAGACCCCTACATTGGGGGAATTTTTTTAGAGTTACAAGTATCAGAACTCCAATTAGGATCCCGCTTAGGGCATGTTTAACTCTACCTGTTAATTGCTTACCAGGTCTCTAGACCCTCCAAGTATTCGCTTGAGCCAATATGAAGTTTAGGCCTTCAGTGTTTAGCGTTTAGGCTTTAGTGTTTAGGGATGTTCAGGGTTTAAAGTTTACGCGTTACCGTGTATGGCGCAGGGACCATTAAGGGTTTGGGGGGGGGGGTTCAGGGTTTGGGGCTGGGACTTAGAGCTCGGGGTTAAGGGGTAAGGGCTTTTAGGATTTAGGGTTCCTTATTGTTGCCATAATAGTTATAATTATAGTAGTATAGCATGCCCGAAAGCCCAGTCACAAAGAACTACAGGAATCATGGTCACCCCAAACGCCCGCTCCTCAAACTCTAACCCTTATAAACCCTGCAACCTAGACCCAAACCCTTAAAACCCCATATCCTTTATCCTGAACTGAACCCCATCAGCTTCTTGCGAAAACGTCAGCCGCTGACAGGGCACCGCCGCAAAGTGCCGACGATAGCTTCTCGACTTAGAGGTTAGGGTTAAGATCTTAGGGGTTTAGGGTTTTGGGTTTAGGGGTTTAGGGTTTTTTTTTGAGGGATGTCAGAACTCAGACGAGTGCACTCACGCATGCAATGCCCCGAGAAGCCTCAAATCAGACAGCGCTTCCACTCCGTGGGCAACTGCCGAATGAGTTCTGCCTGATTGTGCAGAACAAGGGATGAGGGGCACAATAACACCCTCTCCGCACAGAGGTGNCCCGAGAAGCCTCAAATCAGACAGCGCTTCCACTCCGTGGGCAACTGCCGAATGAGTTCTGCCTGATTGTGCAGAACAAGGGATGAGGGGCACAATAACACCCTCTCCGCACAGAGGTGCGCAGACCAAGCACCAACTGTAAACATAGTCGCGCTCCGTGCCGACTGAAAATTGCAGACCTGCACGATCAAACGTACAAGATCTCGAGAAGCAGCTGTCATGCGACAGACTGACATGGGCAGGTCTTCCTCATCATGTCCTACGAGTGCCCATTTCTCAACGGCGGCGCGGACAGCTCCTCGAAGTGTCTTCGCGCCGGTGTGTTCGCCGGCAACAAGGCGCTGCACCTCCCGGTGAAATGCTGGCTCCCACGGGGCAGCAGTCTGGTTGGTGTCAGCGGGCCGCTGGCAAGCCCACCACGGCTGTGGGCCAACAAGCCTGGTGGCCGGCAGCCAGGCCTGTTGAGATCCCCGTACATTGTCGGCGACATCCGCTTGGATGTCCGCTTCAACAGTGACACAGAGGCACCTAGGGCTGCGCCGTAAGTGGTCCTTAAGCCGCTTCGTAGTCCAGAACTCCGTCCGGCATACGGGGCAGGCAGAGCCGGCAGATGCCGTAGCCGCTGCTGTTTTGCCATGGACCTTGCTGAGGTGCGAAGCCTTCGCCGCCGCAGTGCTGAAGTTGTCGCCACACACTTCGCATTGGAACAGGGGCCGCTTGTCCGGGGCGTGAGGCCCCCTGTGGCAAAGAATGCAGCCCGCCTCCCGTAGTCGCTGCATTGCCTGGGCCTCTCTCGTCCTGGCGGCACGTGCGTCTCGCCTGTCCTTGACGCAGCGCCGTAAAAAGCGCTTGGACCAGGTAATTGCGATCGCAGGGCGAGCTAAAAACCTTTCCCAAGGCGTCCGGAGTTCTGGCTCAATCCGGGCCGCCACACATTGGCAAGCCTGCTGAACCTCATGCATCCAAGCATGGTCTGCGCGCCACATGTCATGGAGAACCGGTAACGGTTCCAGGAAGATCCATACCGCGTGACGGACCAGGTCGGCTGCTCGGGCTTCTGCTGCAGTGGCCAAACCCAGGATAAGACACACATCATCATCGGTCAAACCCTGGGTGGACAGGCCGGTAACATATCGAAACATCCGCCTGGGCAGCTCATTGTAAGCAGCTGCATACGCCCTACGGCTTTGTGTGCAGTCGGTGCGCCAGAAGCCGGAGCCGTGCCGTAGCCGAGCCAGAGGCATACTCCGCAAGAGGTGTACCTTCTCATCGGGGGTGATGAATGGGTTCCGGAAGAGCCTCTGCAGAGGTCGGATCATCTCTCGTGTGAGTTGGAGACGATGCCTGATGGAAGCAAGGTCTCGGTTGGTGCCATCGATACGCGCCCCGAGGTGTACATACGAGGCCGTTACGTGGACAACCTCCGAGCGGTCGGCACCCAAGGCGACAAGGAGCTGAGCTCCCCGCTCACACAACCATTCTTGGCGGGCCTTGCGTGACCCTGCGCCATGCAGGACCGGCAGCAGCTCGGTCTTCCCCCGAGAGAAGTTGATATCGACGCCAATGGCCCGCAGCTCTTTCCACAACACCTGGATCACCCGGCAAGTGATTCGCTGCAGGTCTAGCACGTCGACCGCACGCAGGGGCACCGATAGGTCGTCCATCCAGGACGGTGCAGGCACAAATGGTGCGGCTGGACCGGCAGCCCGGCGCGCAACATCAGTTGCCACCTCCTGCATTGTAGCCTCTACTTTGTGCATGGCCTCTGCGAAAGTCATTTGGAACAAGATGTCCGCCAGCGGCGATCCTGGGGCCGTGCCCGATCTCGTGGCGAATGTATATGTCTGTTGAGCTCCAATGACAAACCATGTGTCCCTCAGCGAGGCACAGATGACTCGCCGTACCTCCTCAGGTATGGTTGCATGGGACAGCAATCCCGGGCCCAATGCCTCGGTCATGAAACGGAGGCGATCGTCCGGCTCCTCGAAAATGGCATCTGCGAGCTCATGGAGCAGGGCACTGGGCAGCTCCCCTGCTTTACCAAGTAGCCGCTGTCTGGTCGTGGCGTAAAAGGCCTGTCGCCCATCCACCATGAGCAGACCGCCGCACGCCTTGTCCCGGTGTAGGGCTCGTATGTGGGCCTGTGCGATCGCCATGGGGCCTTGCAAGGGAGCTCCGGGTCGACTGCCCCCTTGCGCAGGTGTGCGTATGGCCTCAAGGCATCTCAGTAAAGGTGCCCTCAACGCTTTGCAGATCCCTTTTAGGGCACATTCGCTAAGGAGAATAGCCCGCCAGGAGTCTGCTGACTGTAGGGGCTTCTCCGGCTTGGGTATCGGCACGTTACGTCCACCTCTCCACAAGCCAGGCAGGACTCCAGCAAGCTGCGATTTGAGCAGCAAAGGCTGGTGCAGATGCGCTGCACCGATAGGATCCGCCCTGTAAAGTTCTGCAGGCAATCCGCTGGGTCCCGCCGCGCGGCCCGTTTTCAGAGCTCCATAGCCCTGCGCAAGCGCCGCTATGCCAAGATCATTAGTTGCCTGAAGCGGGAGCTCCGGGGGACTAAGCGCAACGGTGGCGACATCAGCCGGAGAGCACTGCAAAGCGCGCTCAGCCTTGGCAAAGTGTTGTCCCAAGTGCAGGTATGAATCTGCCGCAAACTTGCCCGTCTCTGCACGAACCGCAGGCTGAATGGGAGGCTCTCTGTACCTGCGCCCGCAGCGCATGATCCGTCGAAACTGTTGGTGCATACATTCGGGGCCACGAGCCCTGGCAGTCTCGATGGTATGTTGAGCTGCCAACGCTAGGTCTTGCTGGCTGCTACGTCTAACCAGCCGTCGCAAGTCCTGCAACTGGCTCGCATATAAGGCCTCGGCGAGGTCCCACATGGAGCCGTCAGGCAGCTGCGCTGCGCGGCCACACCATACGTGAAAGCATTGTTGCAAGAGCGTGGCGGCTCGTGCACGCTTACACTNGCTCGCATATAAGGCCTCGGCGAGGTCCCACATGGAGCCGTCAGGCAGCTGCGCTGCGCGGCCACACCATACGTGAAAGCATTGTTGCAAGAGCGTGGCGGCTCGTGCACGCTTACACTGGTGGAGACGGCGCTGTAGCTCCCGCCTGTCTTGCACTAGATTCCATGTCTGCGTCTGTAGGACGTATGATCGCGGCTCCGAGGCCTGCACCGGAAATTCCTTGCAGAGCGACTTCACTAAGTACGTGTTGATCAGTTGCAAATGCGTGTCAACGTCAGCTTCCCAGTCCACAGCCGGAGCCTGCGCAAAGATACGGCGTACCTGCTGCCTGCCCTGTGCCGTCAGCATGCGCTTCGTGTCAAACCTAGGCCTGGCAGGAGCACGGCCACTGCAAACCTTCCACTGGAACAGCACAGCAAGAGGGCGGTGGTCGTGAGCGACTTTACCCTCAAACCAATCAAGAGTGCCTAAGAGCATGCCCTGGGCTGACCGAGTAGGGCAGGCAATGTGGTCCAGGCAGAGCTCCGCCCCTTGAGGCCCACGCCAAGTGAAGAGTTTATCGCCGTTATCATGCATGTTTGGGGTTGCCGCAAGCTGCTGTTCCGCCAACAACTGAGCAAGAGCCTGTCCGTTGGCACTAAGGGCACTTGCTGCAGACGGAGGGTGCTTGGCCCACTCGAACTTCGAGTTGGCATCGATGAACAAGATGGGCGCAAACCCGGACGGTGCCTTACGGATCACGGCGTGCAAGCGTGCCCACCAGGCTTCAAGTACCGGCTGAGGGGTCTTACTCGTGGGAGCATGGGCCGCAACTAAGACTAAGCGCAGTCCCGCCGCCTGGGCGGTGATGGCCAGTATTCGAGGATCCGAGTGCACTATTGCAGCACCGGAGGCATCCCAATACAGGGCCCCATGCTCATCCTTGCCGATTGGCACACGCTTAGACTGGCTCACTGGCAAAGACGTGGTAGTGCTGCGTGGAGCTGCGCCGCCCTCTCTGAGTGCGTGTTTCTTGGAAAGCAATGAGAGCAAAGCCCGCCTGCTGGAACTGGAAGTCAATGCTCTCACTTTGCTCAACGCCTTGCAGCGACAGACAGTTGTATGTCGCCGCCTTGAAGCTCAGCTGTGCCTCGCAGGAGGCTGCTGCATGATGATCCGGCAGGCTGTGGGACAGTGTGCGCCCGGGGCTCCTGGGAACTTGCGCGGTAGTGCCCTGTTCGCCTGCCCAAGGCACACTGTGGTGCAGGCCGCAAGTGGCCCATAGCCACGCAAGAACGCCAGAATCGTGAGCCTCTGCAAGGGCAGGGGACAGCCCACACGGCACGCCGTCCTCTGTAGCCCCTCGTGCGAGGGCATCTGCAAGATCATTCAGCACATGGCCGGTGTGGGAAGGAATGTGGACTTTGCACGGCTCGCGGCCAACCTGGCGCAGAAAGTGAACCATGGCCAGGCATGCCTGACTCAGTGCACCCTGGGTGGAGTCGAATGCGGCACCAAATGCAATATCTCCAGCAGCTTGGCTATCGTGCCCAATTAAACAGGGAAGTTGCATGCGAACGCTGATGGCCAATGCGTAGGCAAGTGCGGCCAATTCGACCTCGAAGGAGGACGCGACCTCCTGGCCAAGAGTGCTGGTGCTGCCAGCTAGTTCGGTGTCGCAAAGAGCAAGGACCACGAGGGCCCAACCAGCGCGAGCACTGCTGGAGGCTGTAGCTGGGAAAAAGGAGCCGTCCACGTAAATTTGTAGAGCTTGCGGCATGCGGTCGGCAAGGAGAGGAAGGGACTGCAAGAAGGACTGTATCTTGGGCGGGAGGCCGTCCCCTTTAGGCCGCTGCGACTGCAAGCACGCAAGGCTAAAATCTGCAAAAACATCTGCGAAGGCATCCGCAGTNAGAGGAAGGGACTGCAAGAAGGACTGTATCTTGGGCGGGAGGCCGTCCCCTTTAGGCCGCTGCGACTGCAAGCACGCAAGGCTAAAATCTGCAAAAACATCTGCGAAGGCATCCGCAGTGGCGCCCAGATGCATGTACGCTCGGCCGGCCAGGCGCCTTGAGTTGGCCGCGGGGATCGCCCTATCCAAACAGATGCGGCGGTCAACGCTATCCAAAGGCCCTGGCGCCATGCGTGTTCCCTTAGAGCCAGCACTGTCTGGAAGAAGGAGTCGCCGCCCGAAGGGGGTAGGTATGGTAGCCCCGCTTGCCTGACGGGTGGAGGCTATCCGTCGCACCCTCGTCTGTAACAGAACCGCAAACTCCTCTTCAATGTCAGTATCCGGCTCTGGCATTCTTCCTGGATCACGCTGCAAATACAGCACATCACCGGAGTTCAAGCTCCTGCGTGGGAAGAGCTGGGCATTTGCCTCTCCTGGCAACCCATCAACAAGGCCGGACTGAGGAGGGACCACAATGACAAGGTGCTGTTCGGCATAGGAAGGGGCCGGAATCAAGACGGTCTGGCCGGCCACATCCTGTGAGGAGGTGGTGAACAGGGAGGTCTCAGGCCAAAGCACGGCCGCCTTGAGAACGTCGGCCCAGGGTGGCGGGTGATCCAGCATCGTCAGCCATCCGCAACCTCTTGGATGGTTGGCGACACCATTAGGGAAGTGCAAGTGTATTGTGCCGTGAACCGGCCCCAATACTGCAGCGAAACCAGCATCCCTGTAGAAGGCCCCCATGGTGACCCTGCGGCTGCGGGACAACTCAACAAAACGAGGGAAGAGCGTCTCGAAGGTGGTCATGGGCAGGCCACCTTCTCGGATCCAGGCCGGCCAGGCCAGTACCGCGAGCTGCGGGCACAAACCAAGAATGAAGCCCTGTGGCACAACTGGGTACGGCTGGTTGCCGTGGTAAGGCTGGAGCAGGTCACCAGGCCTAACGGCTCGATTCATGCTAGTGACCGGAACTCCATTGACGGCCAAATTCCACCCCTCTTCTGTCCAGGTTGCAGGCAATATCTCCGTGGAGGATGTTGCAGCATCATAGCTGAGTGCCTGTAGCCCACCTCCCACAGGGCGGCTGTCCCACGCAACCTGCACGCTTGTGGTCGAGTCGGACACAATCACAATGACTTCCTGGACATAGCCGTTTCTCGGCGGCTGCGCGCCGGCCAGTACAACCGAACTATGCGCCGAAAGCGGTTGCATGGCGCTGATCTGGGCGAGGAGATGTGCAAGCGCCCGATCGATGAGCCGGTACGGTGGGTTGAGGTCCGTACTGACTGCCGCCGTACCTCGAAACAACACAAGGCGCAGTATGGGCGGTACCGGCGCCGCTGTTCGCGCCTGCATCCAGGTCGTCGTCCTGGTGGTGCCTTCCTGTGCTGCAGAACTACCACTAAGGATCGGGGCGCTGATCCGCTGCAGAACAAAAGGCCCTGAAGGAACCGTCGCAACATCAAGATATTGCACCTGTAGCAGGTTGGATGGCAGAGCGTCCAGGATAGGGCCTGCAGCATCCGACACAAAGAGCAA
>BGNK01000237.1:137916-239024 GCA_003297005.1 Symbiodinium sp. clade A Y106 | reverse complement strand
ATCCGCTGCAGAACAAAAGGCCCTGAAGGAACCGTCGCAACATCAAGATATTGCACCTGTAGCAGGTTGGATGGCAGAGCGTCCAGGATAGGGCCTGCAGCATCCGACACAAAGAGCAAACCTTCAACTATATCCATCCAAAGGTCAAAGTCGCCCGGCAATGTGGCTTGCAACTGCTGCATAGCAGTCCGGAGCGGCTGCTCGCCCTTGTGTTCCAGCGTCCTGATGGCACCATTAACCCGACGGAGGTCCCACGGGACCGGCGCGAAAGGGAATGTATGCCCCTCCTCATGCAGGACGAGTTGCGGTCTGGGCAGCCCTTCTAAAGGGCTTGTGAGTACCTGGACGGTACCCACCGGGAATGGCGACCCGGCGACGGCCTGCGCTATCACCGAATGCAAGTCAGCGTTGGCCAAGCCCTGGACCACAACAACATGTCTTTGAACATCGAAGACGGTATACTTGCCAAAGTGCTCGCGATCCGCCACTCCCCAGCGAAACCGGCTGGTGGGGGCATTAAAGACATGGTCATCCCTGAACTCTGCCGGCAGAATCCGGAGATCCTCAACCCTTATGATTTGCAGGTGTGTCGGGTCTGGCAGGAAGATTTCTTGGATCTTCGATGAGCCACCACTGGTCGGCATGTGCGTGATCACATCTGGCTGCCTGGAGCTGCAGTTGGCTGCCGGTGCATGTTCCTGTGTACCGACCTTACACACCCCCATCTCATTGGTAACCGCACTATGGAGCTGCAGCCAGCTTGTGGCATCAGCAACGGGCTCCTCTTCGAAAGGAGGGCTGGCGGGATCAGGTGTGCGAGCTCGCGGGAGCTCATGCGTCTCTGCCCTCAGAAATTCTGGGGCTTCCGTGCCGACAGGGATGCGTTGCAAGGGTGTACGGCTCGGCTCGAGGAGGCGATATAAACCCCGAGGCAATCGCGCATCTGGACACTCTCCCTGCACCTGATCCGCAATTTCCCTGAAATCAGCCCCTGCTCTAACTGCTAAGGTGCACACCTGCCCCTGCAGGCTGCGGAAATCGAGGGGGATGATCTGGCTCCCCGGAGGATCCGTGCGCATGACCAGGGTGATCTGAGTGGGGGGTAGTTGTTCGAGGCGGTTATGCAAGATTCGAATAGCCTTTAGTCGGGGGTAGCTGCTGATCAGGTCCGCAATTAGCGAGTTAATCGTGCACCCCGGTGGAAGGCTTCGAATCGTCATGTGTTCGCCTGTCAGAAAAAGGGCGCACCTGTCACGATGCACTCGGCTAGAGCTGGCACCTGATAGCCTGTAGCCTTGGTACCAGCGAAAGCTTGTCAGTGGCTGCTCTCTGAGTTCTGGCCTGTCTAAGGACTCGGGGAAGACATCGATCCTGTCGGCCAGAAGCTGGCGCACCGATGGCTGAGAGAAGTGAGGCGCAAGGTTCGACGTGGAACCGGCCTTGGACTCCTCACTGATCGGGGATGGCATCAGCTCAACCCTATAGTATCTAGCCCGGTTGCCGCGGCCACATGCCTGCAAGAATTGTCTGGCCCACCGGTTGGCGTGCCGAACATGGTCCGATTGGAAGCAGACCTTGAGAGGCAGAAGGTGCGGAGTCGCATGCAGACAGCTGCACAGCCTACGAAAAACAGCCTGTACACTATGTTCAGCCTCGCTTCTCATCCCATCTTGTCCAATGGCCCGCGGTGGCCGCTCCGGACTTGGCCGGCGCGCGCCCTCAACATCTGCTACAACCGCCGGCAGTGCCATGTGCACAGCGGGAGACCGATGTGATGGCGCGACGTCTTCCGTCGTCCGAGCCCCTCCGCGAGCCATCGTGCAGGCAAGGCAGCTGAGATCATCCTGAACCCTCAGAACCACCAAGTCATATTTGGCGGGAACCGGCAAACTGCACTCAGGCAGCCTGGGGTCTTCCCATACGGTGTGCTTAGGAAGGGCCGCTTCCCACAATCGGACCTCCAGACATTGCATGATTCCGAGAAACTGTCCAGCATAGGCACCCACAAAATGCCGTTCCGAACAGATGCTGTGCTCTCCAATCCTGTGGCACAGCTGGCTTGGCGGCCCGCACATAACCTGTCGGCTTATGAACGGGCCTACTTGGGGGGCGAAGGCTGCTGCGTACCAAGCCGAAAGGGCGCGGATGCCTTGGGCTCTCCAGCCCCTGCTGTTGCAGCCTTGGCCTCCTCTCCTGCTGTCTCCTTGGGCGGCTCCTTCGGCACGTCCTTGGAGGAGTCGGTCTGTGGCGCAGTCCGTCTGGGCGTGCGTGAGCCCTCTCTGGCATGCTCGCGCGCTTGTGCGGCTGCGGAATCTCGCAGGCCCGAGAGGACTTGCACCATGTTCATAGTGGCTGCCTTCCTCTCCTGGGAGGCCGCTTGTAGTCGGGCCTCGTGTTCGATCGCCTCCTCGACGAGGTCCTCTGAAATCTGCATGTCCCTGGATTCCTCGTCCGCTTCCTTGTCGTTGGCTGTAAGCTTCGCCAACTGCTGGCCGGCTGCTTGTTCCGCTTGGGACCATTGTAGCTCCGCCGAGTCCAGTTCCTCTAGGATAGTGTCCTGGTCCTGGACCTGTTTCTCCACGAGGCTGGTCAGGTTGCCCATGTACTCCGACCAGGCCCGCAGATAATTGGCCCGCGTGCTCTGCACCTTTGTAAGAGCTGTGCGTGCCTTCGCTTGCTCGGCGACTGCCTTGTGCAAGGCCCTCGTCGTCGTCTGCGTGCTGCTCTGTTGAATCTCCGCCAGGATCTGCTGAGCTGCTTCCGGCAGGGAGGCCGATGCCGCCGACAGCGCCTTCAAGAGGTTTTCCAAGTGCGTCTTCTCGAGTGACGCACCACTCTCGACTTGCGTCCGCTTGGGTCCACTGACTTGTGGCGCGGCCGGCGGAGCAGGAAGATCCTCCAGCACTGGCGCCTTGGGCTGCTGCTTCACCTCCATCTGTCGTGCTGCTGCTTTGGACTTGCCCTTGCCTCCAGGCTCGTCCTTGCCTTTGCCTTTGCCCCCTCTCCGCGGCGAGGCTGTCGTCCTCCACCTCGGAGACTTGGGTCTCGCTGGGCGCCATGTCTCTTGCCATGGCGCCTGCTCCGGCTGCGTGGCATAGCTGCGTTGCGATCCCGCAGCCTGCCAATGTCCTCCACAGCAATAATTGGCATCCTTCTTTACCATCCTGCGGCACGTCTCGCACCACCAACCCTGTCCTTGGCGTTGCATTGCGCCCGTCTTCAGGCGTTGTCTGACAAGGGAAGGTAGCACACTTTTGCTGTGATGACTTTCCAGCACCGTACAGGCCCTCACAAGGCGTGTCACAGGCACTGAACCAAGCCCCCTCAGCCAGAGCTTGAGAGTGAACCGCGCCCGGGTCCTCTGCCTCCGGGTGCGTCTGTGCTGTGCAGTCTCCACTGTCACTGCTCGGTAGGATGAACAAGTAGATCACGAAAAGAAGAAGGCGGCCACCAAACATGTAACCGCCAAAAGCACTGAGTGACCACCTCACTCACAAGAGGAGGGTGATCCCAAAATCAGCACTGGAGTACCCAAACAAAACCAGTGAGTGAATAAAACACCAGCCACCTCGTGGGGTGTTGATCCAACCACCTCGAGCGTACAGTGGTGGAGTGCCAAGAAAAAATCGGCAGATCAAACTGCAGCGATTATTCAGGCAAAAAGTACAGGTCGTGGGCAGCTCGTACGGCCGCCGCACGTAGGGTTCAACGGCCGGGGCACTTCTAAACGCTANGCCAAGAAAAAATCGGCAGATCAAACTGCAGCGATTATTCAGGCAAAAAGTACAGGTCGTGGGCAGCTCGTACGGCCGCCGCACGTAGGGTTCAACGGCCGGGGCACTTCTAAACGCTACCCCTGAAGCCGAGACGCCTGGGTTTAGGGTTTAGGGTTTAGGGGTTTAGGGTTTAGGGTTTAGGGTTTCAGCCCGGGAATCTGACTCTGTGGTTCGCAGGCAGCTGGCTTACTCGGCTTGTTTCCGAACTTCTGCCATCAACCCACAGCATTCACAACGGTTCCGGGTTCAGGGTTTAGTGGACATGAGCATATTTTTCGTGACAGTCCATCATGAATAGATTCGATTCTGACACGATTGTCGGGTCGAGGTGAGAAGCTTACCTTTGGTTAGTAGGGAATGGAGGAATGGGGTAGAATTATAACTACTGTTCCTACCATTCTTCCATTCCGTACTAACCAAAGGTAGAGAAGTTCAACGCTGATGCCGATCCGGTGAAACAACCGAAACTTCGACTCCCGAAGCGCTTGGAGATCCCAAGGGTTTAGGGTTCCTAGGGTCCTTTACGGGTTCTAGAGGGTTTAGGGTTTAGTTCAGTTATAAGTTGGGTTGTACCCCCCCTAAAATGTGGGTTATAAGTCTAATTACCCTGAATATAACCCTACTCATAACTAGCCATGAACCTCCAAGTATCCCAGAAGCCCTCCAACTCAAGACCCTACATTAGCCTGGCCTGGATTGTCCGAGTTGCGAGCGCCTAAGACCCTAAAGCCCATATCCTACACCCCACTCCCCCAATCCCAATCCTGAAAGTGTTTGGGCTGCTGGTGTTGCAAGCTGTTTGCACCTAGGCTCGGACAGCGGCAGTCGCAGCGGAAGTGTCGATGCCCTGGAATTAAATCCTGGCAGGGATTGGTTTTCCAGGTGTGCCGTTCAAGGAGGGGTTCAGGGTTTGGGGTTTAGGGTTCAAGGTTTAGTGCAATTAGAATAGGGTGATATCAGGGATTTATGGGACTGCCAGGCCTGAGGGATGTTGAGGTATGTAATGCTACGGTTGATGGACAAAATCCTGCATGACCCTAAGGACCCTAAACTATGGGAATTATGGTATATTCCTTATTATGGGTAGTGCAGGATTTTGTCCATCAGCCGTATGACTGCAACGGGTCTGAGGGGAGGCAGTACGCCATCACGCACTAAGACTTCGGACTCGACCCTTACATTTGCGATCATGTCGGGGGTGGGTGCTTCAGGTTTATGAGTTCCTCATTGTACTTCTACAAAGTCATAAAGTATAATAAGAACTGCCCCCTCAACAAAAGGTATTCTAAAACTGAGGAATCACGCCAGCTGAAGCACCAGTGTCTCACATTGGAGAAATCCATGGCAAATTCTGAACAAGTGGAGAGACTCAAGCATGCTGCTCTCCAGTTGAGGAGTCCGATAACTGAAGGAGGAGCATTTGAACCGGCCGCTGCCCTAAGGGTCCAAGTACTTAAGAATCATAGCATCACCTATATGGGTGGTTGTCAAAATTAGGGTCCCTTTTTGGGTCCCTAATATAGTACGGCACCTATTATTTAGGGAACCCAAAAAGGGACCCTAATTTTGACAACCACCCATATACCAACCTACAAAACTAATTGCTCAACCCTGAACGCTAAACCCTAAAACCCATTTACCCTAAGCCCTAAACCACCCTAAACCCTAAACCCTAAACCCTAAACCCTAAACCCTAAACCACCTAACCCTTGACAAGTAGTGTAACCCAAAACCCTTCCCCCCCCTTAGAGACGCTTCATCGACCCCTTATAGGCCCGTTTATAAACCCCTTATAGAGCTTCTGTAGGCCCTTTGTTGACACTTTGTAGACCCCTTAGTATAGATGCTTTAAGAGACTCATAGGGTTAGAGGAGCTCCAGGCACGGAACCCGAAACTCGGTGCGTGCGCTAAGGCCGCGGTCGCGGACGAAGAGTTTGAGCCTCCAGGCGAGTTTTCGGCTTTTTTGGATTTAGGATTTAGGGGGTTTAGGGTGGGGGGTTTAGGGTTCATCCCAGGTAATGCCACCGCTCTCAGTACTGGACTACGACCGGACAAAGATAACCGCCTGCTGGTAGTATTCAGAAGCTCATGCTTGTGAGCACGATGGGAGTAACAGCCAGAGGCCTTGTAAGTCACCGCTCTATCAGGCTCTCTGCTGTAGAGCCGACTGTCGAAAGCTCCTCCTGTATCCACAAGTTCGACATAGTGCCAAACCCCTCCAAACTCTCATGCACGGCTTTCCGTTGATATTCAAGCCACCGGTCAGGCGCGCGTTTGTCGTTAGGCGGAGTTCCAAACCCTCTATCATCAACAGACTTTCGGTCACATGTAATAATTTTGGGATCAAGTGTACTTGTGGGCCAGGGATGGTGGTCACTGCTTTAGGGTAGTCTAGAATGTGAGGGTCTGGTTTTCGGAACAAGTATCCCCTGGCCTTAAACCCTGAAACCCTAGACCCAAAACCAAAATCCCCTAAATCTAAACTAAACACAAAACCCTAAACCCTGAGCCCGTATAGTACCCTTTTTGTAACCCATCAGGAGTCCCTTAAAGTACCCTTGTATAGTATCCCTTATAATTCCCTTACAGTACCCTCATAGTACCATTCCCTTAAAGTACTCCTATAGTACCCCTGATACTTCCTTTAAGTACCCTTATAGTACCCCTAATAATTCGCCTAAAGGAACCATGACCCTTGTAGTAACCCCTCATAATTCCCTTAAAGGAACCCAATCTCTGAGAGTCTCGAGCAGGCAGCGCCACTGTGCCGGCCAATGCCACCGGCCTCTTCATCTGCACGGCTGAGTTTAGGGTTTAGTGTTTAGGGTAATTGGAATAGGGTTCCTTTGGGGGTTAGGGTTTAGGTTTTAGGGTTTAGGGTAAATAGTTAGATAGGGTTCCTTTTTAGGGTTCCTGTAGGAGTTACTTTAAGGGAATATGGGGGGTTTAGTTTAGGGGCCTGAATAAGTGGACTTGGGCTTCAGGGCAGTATAGCAGACATATAGCAAGGAACCCTAACGGCCCCTGAATCTTGGGGCCTTCATAATTAGAATCGGTTTCTGGGGTTATAGCACACATAAAAGCAAGGAACCCGGAGGAATAGCGTTCGAACTACTACGGCCATCTACTGCCCCTGTACTAGGATGCTTGTGGACTTGGGCAGGGTGACCTCCTATTCTAACCCACCTCCTTCCCCGAAAAGGGTTTTAGCATTCAGGGTGAAGGGTAAGGAGCAAGCTAGCCCCCAGTTCAACTAGACATGTTTAGGAGGTTAGGGTTTCGGGGTTTGGGGCACTCACCGGAACGCAGTGTCGACTGCACTACATTTAAGGCTTGTGGTTCAAGGTTTAGTGTTCAAGGCGCGTGTGGCAGTACTCCTCACCGTTGCCCATCACCTCCCAAGGACGAAATCCGCACCCTATCCCCAAAGTGCACCTCCACCCCCGGCAAGTTGGACCTTGAACGCAAGCCCTCCAAAATGATCAGCGGTTGTAAGCAGAACTGATCGTTCCAATCGACGGATGAGTATTCGGGGCTTTTGTGATACGGTGATCCTCTCTGGTATGAATGACATGACGGCATGCAAGACAATATGACACGGTGCGATTGTTCGCACGTTTTCCTAGAGAGGGCGTCTACAACTGTTGTCGGGTAGCCCACTCAACAGAGTGCTCCTGAGGTTTCTCAAATTTGGGGGCTTTGGCTTCTGACCATTCGCCACAAATCTGAACCTGATTCTGATATTGTTAGCTTTCGGTTCTCACCTCTGATACAGGGCGGCATAAAAAAAAACAACAGCCTTACCTGCAGACTCCAAACAACTAAAGCTAGAAACTTTAAACCCCAAACCAGAGCCCCACCTGCCCCTCCCTCGCCGCAAATAAGCAAGCGCTGGGACCACGAACCCCTCAAACCGGAGCCAAAAGACTGAAGGCATCAGTCGTTGGAGCTGACCTGAACCCTACACCCACCCTGAACATCCCATCCACCCCTAACAACAACTACACCAGGCGATATTTAGGGGCGCAGCCTTACAAAACCATACTTGAACAAACCCCAAACCCCACTCTAAACCCGAACACGAAAAACGTCCCAGAAATATATCCTAAACCCTAAAAAAGCCTAAACAAATCAAAAAACCCAAACCCGAAATCCTAAACACTCCCCTTTCAAAAAAAAGAAAGCGCGGGCCAGCCGAGGCCTGGCTCCCACGCAACGCAGCGACGAGAGGCCGAGGTGATCAAAGCTCTTTTTCGGGGCTTTATAATGGTATAGGGTATAGGGTCTGGGGTTTAGGATGAATAGTCGTATTATGTAGGTTCTGAGTATTACAACGGTGCGGTCATGGGCTTAGTATAGAAAGTTAATCGTCGTATTATGCAGGTTCTGGGTACTTTAGGGGTATGCATTCATGTGTTTAGTATAGGAACGCAAGGGCTCCGGATACCTGAATAGTAGGCTACTAACCATATAGTATGTAACCCAGCAACCCTTTATTTACGTATTTGGAGCCCTAGGGATAAGTAATAGTCGCAGTATGCAGGTTCTGGGCAGTATAGGGGTACTTCTATGGGTTTAGTATATGGTTACCAGGTTGCTATAACAAACGCATTATAACTAGGTGCCCCAGTAGTACCCTTTTACCCTTTTTTTGGGTTCCCTTATTAAAACCGAATAGTAGGAAAAAGGGTACCCTTATTATTAAGGGCCTACTGGGGAACCTAGATAATAAGCGTTCAAGCGTTCTATATGGTCTTTTTGGCCGACGCTCCACATGAGCCCTCGACCCTGACCACCCTACTTGGAGGCCCTTTTGACTTAGTAAGTCTACTTAGCATCCCTTAGAAACCCTATTATAATCCCCCATAACCCACCTTACTAACCCTACTTACTAAGTCAAAAGGGCCTCCAAGTAGACCTTGACCACCCTAGAGCCTGACCCTATCAGGCCTTGACTTCAAACTCCTGGTACCTAAGTAACCTAAGCTCAAAACCCGGACCCTAAACCGTAAACCCTGTGCCCGAACCCCGTTTCTAGGGGATTGGTTAGTGGGTTTGGGGTTTATGATTTAGGCGGTTTGGGTGCGGGTCGGGTGTTTCGTATATATATATATATATACAGATATAGATATAGGTATAGATATAGATATAGATGTAGATATAGATATATGCATATGTATGTTTGTAAAAAGTTGCTAAGAGACCAACTGATGGACTGGAACACTGCAGATTTGGGCTCAATCCACGTGGAGCTTCTCGCGCAGCCCTCTAAGGGGCGATTTCCGCCCCTGATAAACAGGAAAAAGTCAAGGGTCCTTGAAAAAAGCATGTCGTGGACAAAGAGTTCGGACTGGTGGATGGGCTGGTCGGAAACTGGTCACACATGGGGGAGGGGCTGGTCCGATTGGCCAGAAAGCAGTGACCAACGGGTAACAAAGGAGGAGGCGGAGGAGGAGGAGGAGAAGGATGGCTCGTTGTTGAAAGGAGGTTCCGGCTGGTGGAGGGGTTGGTCCAATTGGCCAGCAAACAGTTACCAACGGGTAATTAAAGAGGAGGCGGAGGAGGAGGATGTGCACGAGGACGGCACCTTGTCGAAAGGGGAGTCGGACGGGTGGAGAGGGTGGTCCGACTGGCCGGAAGAGGAGGAGGAGGATGGGCAGGAGGACGGCTCTTGGCCAGAAGAGGAGAAGCAGGAGGATGCCGGAGGAAGGGTTGTTGTCAAAAGGAGAGTCCGACTGGTGGAGGGGCTGGTCCGATTGGCCAGAAGAGGAGGAGGATGCGCAAGAGGACGGCTCCTTGTCAAAAGTCGAGTCCGGCTGGTGGAGGGGTTGGTCCGACTGGCCAGAAAGCAGTGACCAACTGGTAACACAAGAAGCTCAAGAGGAGGATGCACACGAGGAGGTCTCCAGGTCGAAAGGTGTGAAAAGGAAGAACAAATTTAACAACAAGGGCAGGCCAGCTGGGGTCGGGGACGGTTTCCAATGCCACGCGGCTGAGGTTCCAACAAAGAGGAGCCGATCGTGATGCTGCCAAGAGAAGAAATAGTTGTTGAACGCAGCGCAGACCCCCTGAAAGGGTTTAGGGTTTAAGGTTTAGGCAAAAGGGGTTGCCAGTTCGACCTTCCTCCAGATTTTCAGGGAGTCCACTAACTGAGGAAAATACCCTAAGTCTTTCCAAGCCCATTTACGTATATGTATATGTATCTGTATCCGTATGCTTTTGTATATCTGTACATGTATATAGATATATATACACATATATATGTATGCATGCACATGTATGTGCAATATTGCATAGGCAAAGAGTATTGGGCTCCAAGGCCTTTGTTACCCACTAGCTTGCAAAGGCCTCTGGAAAGACTTTTCCGTGCTGCCCGGAAAAAGAGCGTTCCGTCCGATCCCAAGCAGCCATTTAAAGCTGTGGAAGTCAGTTCCAGGTTTTCTCATTATTTTTTATGGAATATGTGCATCTGTAACATGATGCATAATTTTTTTGGAATATATGCATATGATACATGATGCATGTACAAGCGCTCTAAGCCCAAGGACCCTGTAGAAGCCTGACAGATTCCGATGCCAGGGAAGCACCCGTGGCCGCTTCTCCCCCGAGAGCACCTTCTGTTCCCCCGCCGAGACGAACGGCAGAGGCATAGCTTTTGTTGAAGTTTCGAGTTGTAAGGGTTCGCGCAGGCTTTCGTAGTTACATCCTTGTTGCTCACATGTCCCGAACTATTCCTGAGCGCAAGTAAACACTCAGGATTGTTATTATCACCACCTTCACTACAATTCTACCGTTGGCCGAGGAGTTCTACTTCCAGTCCTGGACTATACTTCTGTGCCCGACATAGACCCAAAACCCCTTTCCAAGCATAAAGGCCCCTACATTAAGTCGACGCTGCTAGTACATGTGTGCATACGCATGTTGTTGCAGGTTCTGTGAATGTCACGTGTACCGCAGTTGCGGGACTAGTGATTGTATGAGTGAGTGAGGCGGGTGAGTGAGCGAGCGATTACATGAGTGAGCGATTGACTGACTGACTCACTGACTGAATGAATCAACGGATCAGTGAAGCACCGAAGGAAAAGCTGGAGTGTATAGCTGCTGCAAAATTGCATGAGGGAATGAACCCGCAAATGAAATCAACATGTAAATAGACACATTCAGATACATGATTACAGACAGGAGTAGACAGATTAGATGAATATGGGCAAGCAATTACACAAACAAGCCAACATTTAGAATACATAAGCAGGTAGATGAGGGAAGAAACGAATAAACAAGCAAGCAACTGTGCATATATATATATATATATATGTATATGCACACATATCATAAGCACTTACCTACATTCGTGCATGCATACATACATTTATGTACGCAAATATTCGCACGTACACATCTGCCAGCTGAAGATCTTTCCTTGTGCTTGGGTCGTAGCATTGCCGACTTGGCTGAGTATGATCAGCCTTTTTAGCCTTGTTATTGTCGTAATAGCGAGTCTCAGCTTCTAACAGTTAACACTATCCTATTCCTAATATAGGGGCCTTAATAATTAGAATAGGGGTTTGGGGCCCATTATGCTATAATTATAATGAGGACCCCCCCCCCCCCCANCCCCCCCCCCCCCAAAAAAAAAAAGTATACGCAGGTAATTGTTTAGGCCCCTATATTACTTGCATCACCATCCTAAATGCTTACCCTCAAACCGTAAACCCTACACACGAAGCCTTCAGCTCAAGTCTGAAACCCCTCAAACCCAATATTGGGAGTTGCAGGCATCCAGGGGTGGTTGCCAGCGAGCGCGGTCGCTGGAAGCCGGCCGCGAGGCAGGAAGGGGACAGTTGCTATTCTTTCTCCGATTAGGGTCTGAAAGATGTTTCGACATCCAGCTTCCATTTCTGTTCTTTTGTCTACTTCTTTCTCTATCTAGTGTAGCTTATCGCTTTCTTCTGGGGATCTCGTATATAATAGTCGCCTGCGGTCAGGAGGCAAGGCTGTGTGGCATTTCGGGGCTTGAGGCTTGGACGGCCCTGGCACCTGCCGCAGAGACTGCTGTAAAGTCGTAGATATACGAAGCCTCCATCAGAGGCCGAGAGCTTGAAACCGAAATCATGAATAAACAGACTTCCACTTGCTAGACGGTAGCGAGATGGAAGAAGCTGCTTAAAACAAGAACTGCCCAGAGAGCCCAATACCCCTTAATCAAGGAATATACCTTAAATCATTAGGGGTTTCATATTCTGATTTAAGCTATATTCCTTAATTCAGGGGCATTGGGCTCTCTGGGTGAATAAACCCGAACTCCTCGACCCTCGAACCTAAGCTGGTGGAAATCCCGAATCCTACACGGACCCTAGGTGCACCCTAAACCCTAAACCTGCATCGTAAGCTTAGTTCAGAAGCCTGCTTTGCAGGCTTTTGGGCCCACGGACCCTGGCCCTGAACCCCGAACCAAGAACCTCGAAACGCTCATCAGAGGCAAGGGTTTAGGGTTTAGGTTTAGGGTTTAGAAAAAACACTATGGAACCGTTAGAAGTTATAAAACCCTTATGGAACTCTTGCAAGACCCTCACATAGAGCCCTTGCAAGACATTTTGTTTAGGGAGCCGACCCAAGAATCTAGACTTCTCTTCCCTAGACAGTCAAAAATCCCATCCCCTAGACCCTCGGCTTTTCGTTTTTAGGGATGCGGGTGGGGGTTTACTTGGAGGTTCATGAGTAGTCTCAGTGGGGTTATATCCGCATTAGGGAACTTATATCCCTACTTATAACTTATAACTATCCTAAACCCTAAAACCCTAAACCCTAAATATCCCTATAGAACCGGAGAGTAGGGAACATTTCTCCGAAGGTCCCGGCTGCATCGCCCGGCTTTTGCGCGCAGGAGGTGGGCCTGTTCGCCCTGAATCAAACCCTCAGGGTTAGGGTTTAGGTTTCAGGGTTTGGGGTTAAGGGTTTTTGGGGTTTAGGGTTTAGGGACAGTCGGGTACTTGGGTTTAGCATAGTAATACTGTAGGCTTGTACTTGAGAGTCTTGAGAGAGTATATGTTTATTCGACACCTGGGGGCTACAGCTAGTTCTCGGAAATCTAGCACCTTACATGTCAAACGACCCTATCTCTTAAACCCTGAAACCTGACGGACTAAAACCATGCATCCTAAACCAGCTGAAGCTTTAAATCCTCAAAACTGACACCCCGAAATGTGAGACCCTGATACAGGGGTCGCAGAAACGGGCAATAGTCTCCCCGTGTTGTCATCATGATTTTATCGTACGACATACCAGAATGTGCTTTCATGCATTTTAACCTATTATATTATACTGTGATGTAGTAGAACATATTTCAGATCCTTAATACTATAATTCCATACAAAACTGTAATGTACCATTGTTTGCTTCAATTACGCTAGAATCCTAAACCCTAAACCCTAAACGCTAAACCCTAAACCCTAAACCGTAACTCTTAAAACTGAAGCCTCAACCCTTCATCCTTTGAACCGTTCTGGGAGGTCGACTGACAATAAACTTACAAGCCTGCAACCCTGAAACCCTAAATTCGAAACCCGAAACCCTGAAACCCAGAACCCTGAACCCAACCGCTGAACCCCTCAACCCTAAATCCTAAACCCTAAACCCCAAACCCCTAAACTCTAAACCCCTAAACCCCTAAACCCTAAATCCTGCCCTAAGCCCGAGAGCCGTTTCCCAGATCTTTCGGAAGCTTCACATTTGGGGCTATTATAAGTAAGTAGACGTATGGTCACTGAGGGTTTAGGGTTTAGGGTTCAGGGGTTAGGGCTCAGGGCTTTTAAGTGATCCAGGTTACTAAGTACCATGATCCCTTAAGTCTCAGATTTTCGGTTGTTGTGGTCTTCTTATCGAGTTTTCATCAGATGAGCTAAGGGTTTTATGCAGGGTTTAGCGGTTTTGGGCGTAGGGGGCAGGGGTTATGGGGTTGAGGGCTTTTGCCAATTATACCTCAACTTTACACGGCTCCTGGTCAAGGAGTTGGTGCAGGCTTAGGCTTTAGGGCGTAAGGTTTATAGTATCTGGCTTGAAATTAGGGTGCGTTTAGTACGTTTGCCGCGACTCTGGGCTGTCACGGCATCTTGTTGTGGATCTTCTTCCGGTTATTTTTCGGGGGGGGGGCACAGTGATATCATACTTGCGTGCCTCAAAGTGTCGTAACCTGAAACTCTCAGTCTCAACCCTGAACCTTCAGCAGCAACCGTCAAGACACAACACCCAAATCTCTGAAGTTCGAGTCTTCTACTAGTACCTTCAAGACCAACCTTCAACATCCACACCCTGGAGGCTTATCCTGAAGAGCGAAACCTCTACATTCGGGCTTGCTTCTGATGTACTAATGCGCATGCGTTTCAACANTCTGGGACCTTGCAAGACCTCGAGTCTCATCAGGATGCAGGCTCTTGCTGCATGTCCTGCAACTGCGAAGTTCGAAAGGAGGAACATATTCCTCCAGGTCCAGCTCCATCAATGCTTCAGGTTCGAGTTTACATGGCCACGAAACACCGAGAGGGTAGCTATGCGCGTCCTCCAACTCTGAAGTTCCAAGACGCAACATGACTTCCTTTTTATCAATGATTGCACAGACACATGCTTGACACGATTTCAGTTCTGAAACCATTATGCATGTTTGCACACTGAAAAATGCTGTCCCTGCCAGTAGAAATGCAATGTAGCATGTGGATGCACTACGTACCAAAGAATCTACTTCAGAGCCGCAAACAACGCACACATGTCACCAGACTGAAAGGACAAGCGCGGCAAACGTACTAAACGCGCCCTGAAATTAAGAGGCCGATTCAAGGATCCTGATTGCAGTAAAGTCTCAGTTGAAGATTCAACCCGAAACCCGAGGGGGTTGATCCGGGCTTTGCCCTGGGCCCCTAACCCTAAGCTCCAAAACCTAATATAGGGGCCTAAGTCATTACCAATACTTTTTTGGGGCTTCCTTATTATAACTATAACTATAATGGGCCCCCCAAACCTATTCTAATTATTAAGGCCCCTATGCTAACCCTAAACCTAGGAGCGGGGATCCGGGTTTGGAGTGTTTCCCAGAGAGCCCAATACCCTTAATTAAGGAATATAGCTTAAAACACAATATGAAGCCTCTAATGATTTAAGGTCTATTCCTTAACCTTAAACCCTACACCCTATAGATCCCTTAAAGGAACCATAGGTCCTATATATTCCCTAATTACAGTAGAAGCCCCAAAGTTGGAAACCCAATAGCCTCAATCCTTAAGAATAATGTATAGGGACTCCCAACACTATTTGGCCTTAATTCGGTTTCCAACTTTATGGGGTTTACTGTGAGGGGTATCGGGCTCTCTGGGTTAGTGCCGTTGGACTCCTTCTCCAGACGCAACTTCTAAGGCGGTCGCTGCACCACTGCAAGGGCCTTAGGAAGTGTGGCTGAGTTTTAGGGTTTAAGGGTTTAAGGTTTAAGGTTTAGGGTTTAAGGGTTTAGGGCTTAGGGTTTAAGGGTTAAGGGTTTAGGGTTTAGGGTTTGGGCTTGCGGTTTTCGGGTTTAGGGTTTGGGGGTTTCACTTACAAGGGCATGTTGCTGGAATTTCTGCTTCTGCTTGACCCTGCTTCTTGTGTGCATTCGTGACTATTCAGCAATTGCCCTAAACCCTAAACCCTAAACCCTGACCAGCGACATGCCATGGCCCTTCGGACTTGTTGAGACGAGTGGATACACTTTACACTCTTTGGGATAATATTACCCACTATAAAACTGAAAGTGTACACTTTTTGGGGCTTATGAACTCAGCAACTAAGAAACTCCTACCAAGCCGCATCACCCTATAGTAAACCCCAGAAAGTTGGAACATGGATTTAGGGTGACTAGTGCTAGGATCCGCTATACTTTACCTTAATGGCATGAGGAGGATGATGTTCCAACTTTCTGGCTTCTACTATAAACCGTAGCTGCTGATGAGGGTCCTCGATCTTCAGAGATGGACCATCAAAGGCCATCGCTGTTTGCCACAGGGCCACAGTTCACTGAGGTGCAGAGGTTGTAAGAGCAACTGTCGTGTAGTAGTAGTCTTTAACCTCCAAACTCCAAAACCTAAACCGCAACAACCCAAACCCTCACTCCAAAACCCTGAAACCCCAACAGCCCTAAACCTTGACGCATTGCCCAAATTCGTATGATGGGATTTCGACTTGGTTATTCTCAGGTTCGTTGAGATAAGCGTGAGGTATCTTGACATAAAAACCAAATCATGTGCGCTGTTTTAGATAACCGTCCGTAATATAGAAGCTTGCATACATATTTTGACACACTATTCCTTGGGGCGTCTTCGTACAAATGTTCGATAATGAACTATAAGATCATGTCATATCATATAGCACACTATTATATAATATACCCCAAGACCCTATTCTGATTCAAGGCCCCCCCCCATATGGGAGTTTCCGAAAATAGGGGACCCTAATATAGTATCCTTAATGGTAAGATCCTTATTATAAGGACCCCAAAATAAGGTACCCCCAATTTTCGGAAACTCCCATATTATGCATTCGGAAACTGGCGGCAACTCCAGAGCCCATGATCCGATGCCACCCAATTCCTGAGCCAGAAGACTGGACGATCTAGACTTGTCATAGTTGGGTAACATTTTACATTTTTATGGGTACTTAAAGCCAATAAGGAGCAAAATTAGAATTTTTAATCCTATCCCAACCATAAACTAGTAGAAAATTCAAGAGTGTAGCACCCCTAATTTTTGATTTTGGACCCTGTACCCTTTACTACGAAAGGCTCTTTATATAGGAATCCCCTTTAAGGGATTTACCTTTTGGATCCTCTCCCAGGAGTCTGGGAAATCTAGGGATGTGCATAGATTAGATAGTGATAGTCCCGCAGTCTTGATTCATGATTTGGGTAGTTCTCTAAGTTAGGGTCCCTTTTCGTACTATATTGGGGACCTAAGCCTAAAAAGGACCCTCATTTAGAGAACCAGACCCCTGGAGGATCTAGAATGTAGAACCCCGATATTGGGACCCTTGACCCTATGTGACTAAAGGGCACTTTGTAGGAACCCCCTTAAGGGCAGATTGGATAGTACTGCATGATTTCCTTTCAGGCCAGTGTCCAAAGTCCCTACCATCAACGTGCCGCCGATGGTGACCACGGTTCCCGGCTTGGCTTCGGGTTTGGGCTTCATGTTTCGGGCTTACGGCTTATCCCTCATCCCTCAACTTGCTTTTGAAACAGCGACCGTGACTAGCATCATCGTCGTCATCATCTTCGGCTACAGTGTAAGGATCAGCATCAGCAGCATCGCCAACGCCATCGTCAGCTTCATCATCAGCAAATCGTCAAAGTAATCACGAACATGGAGCACCATCCTGACTATTGCCACCACACCGCCATTTTCCATCTCACTCACCATAATCACCACCAACCACCATCGTTGAACCAGAAGTGGTCTTTGTCGCAGTGGTCATCTTTGCATTCCACTAACTAATAGTCGTAGTAGTAGTAGTAGTAGGGCAGTCGTCGTCGTTGTGGTCGTATTTGTCGTGTTGTCGGGGCGATCGGGATTTTACTCTCGCTGTCGGAACGTTCGTCGTGGTGGCGTGGCAGCATCGACAATGATGATGTTGTTGATGTTGTTGTTGATGTGGCGATGATGGTGATGATGATTATGATGACGATGGCGATGATGATATTGATGAAGATGAAGAAGAAGATGATGATGAGTGTCAGATGGACGATGGCCGTCACGAGAATGACAATGATGCCGGTTGTGTTAAAAGTGCCGTTGACTGTTTTTGCTGCTGATCGCTTTCACGCCCTGGCGGCTGTGCCGTACTCCGGTGTATTTTCGCGAGCATTTTGCTTGCAACCTCAGAGAGGAGACCTTGGCAACGCACCCGAGTGTAGCTTTCAAGGCACCTTCCGGGCAATGGCAGGAGAGGCCGCAACGATGCTGGTCACCCTCTCCCACTTACCCACGACGTCCTTCGACTCATCACTCGGGATGGAGAAACGGCCCGACAGCCTCGATACCTCTTCCAGCGACAGTGAAGGACCCGCAACCCCCTAAAACATCCGAAGCGCTGAGCCCCAACTTACCTTTGGCTAGTAGGGAATGGAGGAATGGGGTCCAATTATAACTACTATTGCTACCATTCTTCCATTCCCTACTAACCAAAGGTAGGCCAAGCTCTCCGAGGCTCGAACCCCAAGCCCTGAACTCCAGAGCCACAAGCCGCCAGGCCTAAATCTCTACGAAGGAATCTACATGGGAGTTTCCGAAAATTAGGGGTACCTTATTTCGGGGTCGGTCCTTATAATAAGGATCCTACTATTTAGGGTACTATATTAGGGTCCCCTATTTTCGGAAACTCCCAATGGCCCAAATCCCTACCGAAGGAATCTACATCCCCGCAGACAGTGGTCGGGGCTCCACTCCGCTCGACTGGAAAGCATGGGGCACAGCGCTGAAAAAGGCTCCCCGCCTCATGAAAGCGGGTTCAGGGTATAGGGTTCAGGGCTTTGTGTACAACAGGGCGAAACACTTTTGTCATGATACCGTAGCAATCAGTCGTAATTAGTCATCCGACAGCTTCTAGAGAGTGTTTCTGCGACCTACAAGTGCCAACGGCATGCCAACATACCACCTGTTCCTATAACGCTTGCAAAATCCAATAATATAGGGGCTTTAATAATTACCTATACTATTTTGGGGTTCCTTATTATGATTATAGTATAATATACCCCAAATTATTAAGGCCCCTATATTATGGTTGGGGGGTTGAGTGTCGAGAATAGGTCTTACGGGTGATTTTTGGGGTAGGGTTCATGAATCGGCAATAACAATAACTGCTCTGTGGTTCAAGCAGCCATCTGGGAGTGGAAGGCCTATTTCCAGAAAGCAGAAAAAATCCCAAACAGTAACTACCGTGCAGGCCGTACAATGCACCATCTATCTATCTATCTAAGTCTATCCATCTAAGAGCATCTGTCGAAGTTTATGCATTTTTTCATATATCTATCTATCTACCTACCCATCTATCTCTCCCTTTCTCTCTCTATGTGTATACATGTTTTCATTTCGATTATGGCAATATGTATACATACTTACATACTTGCATAAACATACTAAATATACACACATACGTGCAGATACAGACATATACCCACCCGTATGTATACGTATGTGCCTATCTACCGCTCTGTCTACGTCTTTGTCTGTCTTCTTGTGTGTCTATCCGTCTACCTTAGAATTTGTGTACATTTATTTGCATACATGCGTTAGCATACATGTACACGGTATGAAATAACGGCAGCAGATGCGGAACTCATCAAGTAGACGCTTTCTGCTCAGTACATGTTGTACTGCACCATAAGCCCTAAGTCAGCATGTTCCATGTCCTGCAGGTTTGGGGGGCATCCGACTGGCACTTCGGTGGTCGCGGGAGCTTGGGCATTGTGATCACGACCCCCAAACCAACGCACAGTGGCGCTGAATGCGACTTCGGGGTTTAGGGCTGTTGCCAGACACCTGGAACTCTTTGGGACACCGGTGATGCTGGATGTTTCAGACTTTTATGTTCCAACATGGGGGTCCTTACAACAAGGCCGCCATGCAATACACCGTCAAGATGGAATTCCCATGTTTGGGAAAATTCGTATGTACAGCTTCCCTACACCCTGAACCCCTAAACTCTAAATCCTAAACCCTAAAGCCAAGAGCATGTACAGCTTCGAGCCTGTAAAGCTGCCTCCGAAGCTTTTATTGACCTGCGCGTCTGAATTTGGAACTTCGGTTTTGAATGAACTTCGGCCGTGATCGTTGAAACGTGAGCCGGCTTCCCCGAGAGCCCATGACTGTGGAATATAGAAGCCTAAGTATTACTTACTCCTTCAATTTAGTACAGTACTAGTTAGAAAACACGGTAAACATTCCGCAGAACCCGTCTCAAATTGCTACTAAGGCTTCTATGTTAATTAAGCCGGTATTGGGTTCCTGGCTTTTGTGTACGGCTGAATGAAACAGCTTTGTGTACAGACAGACCTTGCATGCTTCACTTGCACGGCTGGAAGGATTCGACAAATCTCTACGCCAAGAATGACAATGCTGAGAGCAGCCCTGATGGTTTGGACATGACTGTCCTCAGCATCGTCCTCGTCGTCATCATCTTCACTGTCAGGATCAGTGAGCATCACCACTCCCACCATCATCGCTGCCAGCATCAGCGTAATCATCATTGCAATCACCTTCATCGTCACCAAGACCAAAGATACCTGTAGAGAATTACCATCTTCACCAGCAGTGGGAGCAATGTCATCTTTGTTATCACCTCACCATCATCGAGTTTTCATGCTCGCAGCATTACCATCATCATAGCTGGAGTAGTCGTAGCTTCCGTCGTGGCTGTAGCAGTGGCAGTGGAAGTCAGTGGAAGCGATGGTTGTCGTCGTTGATGTGGTGGTGGTAGTTGTAGGGCGGATCACGCTCGGGAACCCCAGTTTGTCTGGGAAAAATATTGGAAGAGCATGGTAGGGCCGATGCTTTCGCATGTCAGCATGCTTCAGCATAACAGGGCATTAGCATTATGATGATGTTCGGAGCAACAAAAGACGCGAACAAAAGCCCTATGTTTCTCTGCGGAATTATCTAATTTGTTGATTTTCACAGGGAGCTGCAACGGTACGACAGGCTGGAGGCTTGAGGCCAGATTCTCCACAATGTGTTCTTTAACCCCGCAAGAGTCCGTCTCACTGTGCAGCTGCATGGACGTTTTCAAGTTTTGATCATGGATGCACTGGCCAATGGATGGGTTGGTGGCATGGACGTTATCATAAGTTGGACATGCAGAGGCCAAAGAATGGGTTGGTAGCATAGACGTTATCATGGTTCGGGCATCGATGGCAAGCCAAAGTGGGCACGATGCAGACCTCAGCGACGGTAGCGGCAGGAGTAGCGGTGGCGGTGGCGGTAGTGATCGTAGTAGTAGTAGTAGCAGCAGTAGTAGTAGTAGTAGTAGTAGTAGTAGTATCAGTACTAGTAGTAGTAGTAGTAGCAAGTAGTAGTAGTAGTAGTAGTAGTAGTAGCAGCAGCAGCAGCAGCAGTAGTAGTAGTAGTAGTAGCAGCAGCAGGAGTAGTAGTAGTGGTAGTAGTAGTAGTAGTAGTAGCAGCAGTAGGCTCAGCAGCAGCAGCAGTAGCAGCAGTAGCAGCAGTAGCAGCAGTAGCAGCGGTAGTGGCGGTAGTGGCAGCAATAGCCGTAATCAGCCGGCAGTAGCAGTAGCAATTGCACTGGGGTGCGTCGTCACCATCCTCGTCCTCCTCGTCCTCGTGTATGCGGGTGGCTCTGGTGGTAGTAGCCTCGTTGTCATCAGGTCAGTGCTGCTGCCGCTGGTGCTGATGATGCTGATATTCTTGAGTGTCAGGCGGATGATGATCATGTCCAAAATGATATGGCGGTGTTAGTGATCACATTAGGTTTTTGCTGCTGATTGCTTTTTCGTCGTGGCTGCTGTCGCACTCCGATGTATCTCCGCGAGCGTTTTGCTTGCATCCTCAGGGAGAAGACCCTGGCAACACAACCCGGGTGTAGCTTTCAAAGCTCCTTCCTAGCAATGGCAGCCTTCTGGGCAATGGTAGGAGAGGCCGCAATGATGCAGCGCTGCCAAGACGACTGCGTGAGGTGCTGCGATTCATCTCTCGGGATGGAGAAGAGGCTCGACGGCCTCGATACCTCTGCCAGCGACATTGAAGGACCCTCAACCCAGAGCCCTGAACCCCAAAGCCCTATGCCCGAAATACCCTGAACCAGAAGCCCTCAACCCTATACTAAACCTGAAGGAATCTACATCGCGACAAACAGCGATCGGGGCTCCATTTTTCTGGACTGGAAAGCATGGGGCACAGCGCTGGAAAAGGCGGCCTGATGAACTGGGCGTAGACTACTGGACAATAAGCAAATCACTCAGACGCACAGTGACGTACATCATGCATTTTCCATGATCGTTATACCGCAACAACGCAAGTATCTAATTCCATGAAGTAGTTCACCAATGCACATGCAGGCATACGCACACATGGAATTCCGACATCACTGTCAGAATATCACACGAACCACTACAAGCCTGCAACACTTGATGCACAACGTAGCCGTATCACACCTTGAAACACCAACCAGCATATGGCAACAGACCATGCAATCACCGCAAAATTTCAAAATGTTCCAGCCGTCTCTCTCTGTGTGTGTGCATGCGTACTGTCACACATGTGTACGTTACATACACACACATGCGTACATGCATGCATGTATACATGCTTGCTTGCTTGCTTGATTGCTTGCTTGCTTACAGAAACATGCCTGTTCACGATATGGCCTGCCTATCCCTCCTACTCAGCTCAGGTTCATGTTGTACTGCACCATAGGCCCTGAGGCAGCATGTTCCATGCCCTCCAGGTTTGGGGAGCATCCGACTGGCACTTCGGTGGTCGCGGGAGCTTGGGCATTGTGATCACGACCCCCAAACCGACGCACAGTTGCGCTGAAATCGACTTCGGGGTTTAAGGTTGTTGCTGTAGGGATTCCTCCCAGACACCTGAAACTCTTTGGGACACCGGTGAGGCAAGACCTGTGTCCTGGATGTTTCAGAATTTTGAGTTGCAATGTGCCGTCCTTACAAAAGGGGTGCCATGCAGTGCATTGGCGAGAAGTGAAGATGGAATCCTAGTGTTTGGAATACTTTCCATGTACAGCTTCCGTCATGTAAAGGCTCGTCCGCAGCTTTTGTTGACCTACGTGTCTGAATTTGGAACTTCGGCCGTGAGTGAATATCGGCCCTCCAGCATTGAAGCGTGAGCTGACTTCCCCACCGGAGAGCCCACTCAGCCATGGACCTCGAGATCAAACAGGGGATTAGGGTTTAGGGTTTCGGAGTTTGGGGTTTAGGATTTAGGGGATTCCTCAACATCAAAGTGGGAAAGTCTTTGATCCGCCTGCAACGGTCTCCCTGGTTTTTGTGCACGGCTGAGTAAAACAGCTGTATGTACAGACGACCTGTCAGGCTTCACTGTCAGCTGTGCAGTTAGAAAGATGGGCCCTGATTTATAGCCCTCTTCCTTTGTGGTTTAGGGTTTAGGGTTTAGGGTTTATGGCATTTAGGGTTTAGGGTTAATTTGGTTAATGTAGCAAGGATCCTAATCGCATGCTCTTTAAAGGAGGGTTTGTGCTTCAGGCGGTTCACATGAAGGAAAGCTCCGATGCTGTTGTCTCTCACATGTCGGGCCTTGGGAAAGAATAATGTAAGGGCCTTCATAGTCAGAATCTGATCCTGGGGTAGATTATGGGATAATGATAATTAGAAGCCCTAAGCAATAACATTGACAGTTTATTTAGGATTAAGGCCCCTATAGCATCCCATTAGAGCCACAGAATAATGAAACCACAAGATCTGTTTCTTGCTGGGTGCAGGCTTCATAATTCGGATAGCCCTGTCACCCTCCGCCGATTTTAAGTCTTCCGACGTCGGTGTGGGTATCTGAAATTGATACCCTGCAGCTTCCTGTAAATCTTCTTGTTTCAAGATTTTGCTCCAAGCAATGTAACGTTTTTAAGAGCATTTCAAGGGTTTAGCCAGGCTCCATAGTAGTTCGTTAATGGGATTACCTTGTAGGATCCTAGATCTGAACCCCAAAACGGAACGACTATGGAGCCACGAGGTAGGCGTAGAGATTTGTGAGTGGCCATGAGCTCTGAACCCTAAAAGCCCTAGACCCTAGACCCAACCTCGAACTCCCAACCCTAAGCCCCAAATCCTTCCTCAACTCGCCTGAACCCCGAACCTTTATTTCAACCCGCCTAAACACCATCAACTAAAAGCCCCAGAACACCGTAACCAAAAGCACCTGAATCTACCCCTAGCCACAGAGGTGCAGCAATCTCAGCCAACCCCAGCACAGAACACACCGACTTCGATGTCGAGGCCGAGACATTCGGTGTGCCGCCTTCGGGATATTGTATATGGCTAAGAGCATTGTAACGGTTGATGGACAAAATCCTGCATTACCCATAATAAGGAATATACCATAATTCCCATAGTTTAGGGTCCTTAGGGTCATGCAGGATTTTGTCCATCAGCCGAAGGTCCCCATAGGGGCGCCTCCTTGCTTCTACAAGCTTCTATACAGGTTCCTGATGCTAGAAATCATACAGGCGATGGGCAATGTGCTGCATTTTCAAGGACAAGGAACACGTCATAGTTCCTGCAGTTTAGCATACTCAACTGCATGTTGGAACTGGTGTTGGAGCGTACGGAATTGGGGGCGCTGCTACACAAGCCCAAAACAACAGTATTCTCCTCTTTCTTGTTAGCACGCTCTGCCCAGAGAGCCCAATGCCCCTTAATTAAGGAATGTAGCTTAAATCATAGCATGAAACCCCTAATGATTTAAGGTATATTCCTTAATTAAGGGGTATTAAACCCTATAGATCCCTTAGAGATCCCTTAAAGGAGCCCTACGTATTCCTTAATTAAGGGGTCTTGGGCTCTCTGGGTGCGGCTCGTGCGCATTTTTGTCTGTCCTGTAGGCCGCTTCTTGAATGTCTTTGGGCAGAGCCACGGTTAGGGGTTCAGGGGGCTGTAGGGTTTAGGGGTTTAGGGGTTTAGGGGTTTTAGGGGTTAGGGTTTAGGGGTTTAGGGCTATGGGTTTAGGGTTTAGGGTTTAGGGTTTGGGGTTTAGGGGTTTAGGCGTTTAGGGTTTAGGGGTTTGGGTTTAGGGTTTAGGGGCTTAGGGTTTAGCATTCCGGGTTTAGGGTCAGGGTTCTGTGGTCCAGAAATCAGATGTTGGGTTGATTTTGGGGCTTTCGATGTTCGGGTGTTTGATTGCTCTGGGCTTTCAGGGGTTTAGCAATCCTAGTATCGATCGTTATGAAGGTGCTTACATTAAACCCTATGTAAAATCTACTGAACCGGACAAATCCCTAAGAAGAGCTGTTCTGATTATTCATGCCCCTGTATGAAGCTTACTGCTCGTTCGAGCCTTTGAGGCTTCCAAGCTAAGCCCTAAACTCTAAAATGTAACCTCTGGGTCCCCAGAACTTTAAATTCCTTTCTCTACGTGGAGGTTCATGGGTAGTTCTAGGTGGGGCTATAAGTAGGCTAACTATACTATACTTATAAACTTATAACTCATACTAGGGGACTTTCACCTCCACTCATAACTACCCATGAACCTCCAAGTAACCTCTAAGTTTGAAGTCCCTTCCCCTACAAACCTCTCTTCAAGCCTTCTGCCATAGATCCTATTCCCCTAACCTTCCTGGCAGGTCTCACACGTGCCAAAGCCCATTGTCGCGGTCGAGAGCGTGTGGCATCGGCAGGCAACCCGTTATAAGTAGAGTAGCTATGCCTATAATCCATATAGGGGGCTTTACAATAACTCCACTTACAGTAGAAGCCAGAAAGTTGGAACATGGCTTTAGGAGGATTAGTGCTAGGATCCCTTATACTTTACCTTAAGGGCATGAGGATAATCATGTTCCAACTTTCTGGCTGCTACTGTACAACTACCCATGAACCTCCAAGTACGTAACCTCGGTTCCGGCATTGTTGCTTGGAGGCCCTATTGACTTAGTAAGTCTACTTAGTATCCCTTAGAAACCCTATTATAATCCCCCATAACCCACCTTACTAACCCTACTTACTAAGTCAAAAACCCTAAAACCCCAAAAACTCTATAGATCCCTTAAAGGAACCCCTTAGAGTCTTAGAGGTACCCTACTTACTAAGTCAAAAGGGCCTCCAAGTGGGGTTCTCGGGTGTAGGGCATCTTCTGCTCAAGCCTGAGACCCTGAATTTTGCAAAACTCAGCTCCCCAAGACAGGATTAGATACGCTTGATGGACAAAATCCTGCATGACCCATAATAAGGAATATACCATAATTCCCATAGTTTAGGGTCCTTAGGGTCATGCAGGATTTTGTCCATCAGCCGTAGTAATCGTACCCATGTGTAAACGTATGCTTCCGCGTACCCTAAACCGCATCATTCAGGGGAGTTTTGGATGCCCTGATGCCACACCGAGTCGAACTGTCATGATCAAGCAGATGGTTGTAAAGCTTTTCGCGCATTGGTATGAAGTCTGAGCAAGATCCTGGCATTCTAGAGATCTTGGGGATCTTACAGTAACCCTCATGAAGGCACCCTTTGAAGGAATCCAGCTAAAACTACACAGCTGCCTTAAGGAGCTTTGGGTTGCTAAGCTGCACTCATTTGGCTTGAGTGCCGGGAGTTTAGGTTCGGTTTTGGGGTTTAGGGTTTCGGGTTTGGGGTTTAGGGTTTAGGGGTTCGTTTCGATTTGGCGCTAAGACTGAGAGGAGTTAGAGTCTAGGGCCCGTAGCGACTACCAGGAGGTTCAGAGGTTCAGCGCTGGGTGTGCAGAGTTTAAGTTTGGAGTTTATTGTTTGGAGGTTAGGGTACAGTATAGGGTTTCGGGTTTAAGGCTTAGAGTTTGTTTGGGGTTCATTGTGAGGAGTTTAGGGCATCTTCTCAGGGTTCGGAATTAACAGAAAGTCTTGGAACTCGTGAAAAGACTCCCGTAAGGACAAACCCAAAACCAAACCCCAAACCCCAAACCTTTATCCAACAGCTAACGCCTAAAGCCTTCAGCCCCTCCTTACAGGTGCCTCAAAAGGTGGGATGAAGGTAGGTGGGGTAATCCCAAAATAAGAGTCCTTATATAAGGGATGTTTAATCCTGTCCTACCTATATACTTTCATCCCACATTTGGTGGACTTTAAGGAACCCTTTCAGGAACCCTTTAAGGATCCCTTTCAATGAGGATCATCCCACCTTTTGAGGCCTCCCCTCCTTGCAGGTGCCGTGGGGGTAGCCCAACACCGAGCCCCAAGTCGAAGTCGGCGAGCTCAGGTGGGTAATGTAGGGGCCTTCATAATTAGAGTAGGGTTCCCTTTAAAGGGATCCTTTAAAAGGGCTACTATAAGGGTTACTATAAGGGGTATTATGGGGGTTTAGTATAGGGGCCTTCATAACTAGAATAGGGTTTTGGGGTCCATTATACTATACTTTTAAGAAGGAACCCCCAATAGTGTTGGTAATTATTTAAGCCCCTGTAGTAGTAGACTTCGGATCGGGTTCCGTTAAGTGAAGCGTTCCATAAGGGTTCTATAACGATCCTTTGAGGGTTTCTGTCTGTGTAGGGCTGGGCTGAAGGGTTCCTTTACGGGTTTAGGGTTTGAGGGTTACTTGATGGGTTCTTTAAGGGCACTTTAGAATTTAGGGTTGTTGGGCATAGGCGCCTGTGTAACTAGATTAGGGTTCTGTAAGAGGGATCTATATAGGTCCTTCAGGGTTTCTATAGTTGGGGGTCTATCGGGTTTAGGGTTTAGGGGCCTTCAGAAATAGAACAGTTTTCTTGTAGGGGGTCAAATAGGCTTACCATAGGGCTTGCTGTAAGGGTTCTCTGATGTTGGGGGTCTTCGAGGTAGGTTGAGGTTGGGGATTCAGGCTTTAGGCTTTAGAGTGTGGGGTTAGGAGTTAGTTTCCTTTCACCTAAAAGCTGGGCTTCCTTGAAAGTCGGATGGGCCCTTAACCTCAAGCCGGTTTCTATCAGAGGACTTGACGAGCCGACATTGCGGCCAGCACGCATCCTGGCCATGACGGCGGATGACGTAAGGAAACACATGCATTTAGGGTTTAGGGATTTAGGGTTTAGGGTTCTGAGATGCTCCTACACAACAAGCTTTTCGAGAAACTCCCGGGCTGGCCACGCGGTGTCGAAATTGAGATCGCAGCATTGCAAGCGGTCACAGCAGACATGCTGGATCGCGGCACGCTTCACCACACATCCGGTTTGATAGCTTGGCGTGTGGAAACGGTGCAAGCCAAGAACCATCATCAGCAGAGGCACTTGAATTAGCCAAACGGATGCTACCATTGCGCTGGCTCATCATCGACGAAATAAGCATTGTCGGCCTCGAGCTACTTGCGCAGCTGGAACACAAATTGCGCAGCTTAGTCAGGCAAGGAAGCCCTTTCAAACGACGCGATGGAGGCGTGCGTCCATTCGGCGGGTTGAATGTTTTGGTTATCGGTGATTTATGGCAGGTCCCACACCCCACAGTGCTTGCAGTTTCACGGGCATGGAACTGGAGCTGCAATGCCGACGAGCAAGCGGCAGAAGCTTTTCAATCTCAAACCTGAAAATCCCATACCCTTCATCATCCCCGAACCCTAAACACTAAGCCCCAAGCTATTGAACCCTCAACCCTGCTTCTAAGCTTGAAAGGTGGAGATTTTGGCTAAAGCCCCGTCCCCCAGAATCGCCCTCGAAACCGACGCGCCCCTAAGCCCACGACGGACGATGAAGTGATGACGATGACGATGATGATCATGATGGGTAAGGATGAAGCTGATCTCCATGAATCATGATCATCGTGGAGGCGATAATGACTGACGATTATCTTGTTGACGGTGAATGTGGCTTTTCACAGGGCAACAGCACCAAGCAAATTTCACTCTGACCCTTACTTGCGGATTTACCCCATATCGAAGGTATCATAACCTACTGTTTCGCAGGATTTGGGGCCACGGGAAATCCGCAAATCCCATCCGAACCCTCGACCAGGGCATGTCCGCTCGACCTTTCCTTTTGCTTCGTCGACGCCCAGGGTCCTTTGGTTGCACCCGGAGTGATTGTACACGACTTTAAGTTGAGAACACCAGCTGTTATCATAGCTTTTTTAACCCTAGCACTCAAAATAGCTTAAAGCCCCACTTATACCCCAAACCCCTAAACCCTACAAGTATTCTGTATGCACCTTCTACGACCCCAGAGTTGACATTAGACATTGTTTGTACCTATATAGATCCCAAACCCTCAACGCATAAGCCTTAAACCCTATACTATAAACCCCATCATCAGTGCACACATTTTAAGCCCTATTAGACATGCCGATCAGATCGTGGCTGCTGCACTGCCCATACAGTAGTTCGAGGTCTGAGACATTCCGACCAGCTTTGGCAAAACCCTTAAAACCTAAATTACAAACTCTAAACTGAGGGGGGCAAAAATGCACCTAAATATGAACTTGTGGGTGGGATAATCGCCTTATTGCTGTGTTTGGGAAGGGGATTAAGGGATATCCCAACCTCATATTCTTTTGTTTGGGTGCTGTTTTGAGTCCCTATAAACGCTTAAACCCTAAGCCTTAAACTAAACCCCAAGACCCTAAACCCCCAAACCCTAAATCCTAAACCATTGCAAGCCGCGGGCTGCCTCTGAGCAAGCCGTAGAAGATGAAATCCGAAGTGAGCAGCAGTATTGTTCGGCAGCTTAGGACATTGTATAGCTGAATCGAGAAGTGCCCGCTGCCTAGGCTACATTGTGGTGTTGTCATGTGAGCCTGCGTGATAACAGAGAGAGAGAGAGAGAGCTAGAGAGAGAGAGAGACACAGAGAGAGTGAGAGAGACACAGAGAGAGTGAGAGAGACACAGAGAGAGTGAGAGTAAGAGTCAGAGATGTCCAAGCAATGGAGAACAACACTAGCTCCGGTAAGTCATTTCTTCCTTTTCTTGTACCAGTCTTGTACCTGTAAGTCTGCACGTTGTTTCACTTCTCAAATGTCGACCAGCGGCTGCAAGGGAGTTTCGGATGACATAGGCGTGAGCGCTTGAATGGAAATAGAGGTAGTCGCAATCATGGTCCTCTTCTTCTTGCTCTTCCTCGTCTTCCCTGTCGCCGTCCTCCTCCGCCTACTACGATTACGACGACGGCGACTAGTACCACCACTAGTTCCCCTTCTGCTGCTTCAATGCTGCTCATGCTCCTACTCCTGCTCCTTCTGGTACTACAGCTACTGCTGCAGCTGCTGCTAGCAGTGCTATGCACTGTCGTGTTGCTTCCAGCACTAGCGGTACTTTTGCTACAGCAGAGCTACGCCTTGCTTGTCTCGGCATGTCACGTTTTTCTACGACCGCTTTTCTTCCCAGCCACTCGCATACCGAACTTCCCCAACAGTAACACGAACATGACCTTCGTGGGAACCATCCATCCTCACGCGAAACTCTTTATAGAGCCTGAGACTGATGGAACCCCCTGTTCACCCTCATGTAATCCTAAACCCAAATACCGTAGCCGCCTGAATAGTATCGCCTACAGTTCCCTAATTGCAATATACTCTAAATTACCACCGGAACCTTAGCCAAATTTGTCAGACGCGAAAATTTTATAGACCCCTTAGCAAACTCTCATTACTAAGCCCTCGTTGTTTGACCCTATCACATCCCTTCAACTCCGTTTGAAACCCGCATAGTGAAACCCTTAGAGACACCCGATTTAGAGACACCCGATTCTATGCATGACGGACCCCATATTAGATGCTGAAGGTTGGCTGGCCCACGCAGAGCCAGGCTTCTCTCCAGCCGGTGAAGACTTCACATCAGGGCTTAGAGGTTAGGATTTAGAGTTTAGGGTTTAGAGTTTAAGGGTTTAGGGTTTAGGGCTTAGAGTTTAGGGTTTAGAGTTTAAGGGTTTAGGGTTTAGGGCTTAGAGTTTAGGGTTTAGAGTTTAAGGGTTTAGGGTTTAGGGCTTAGAGTTTAGGGTTTAGAGTTTAAGGGTTAAGGGTTTAGGGCTTAGAGTTTAGGGTGTAGGGTCTGCCGGGGTTTCCAATTGGCAGTCATGATCGATGGACATCGGCTGTAGATGCGCTGTCAAGCCTTTCAAACCACTCGGGATCGTCGGCTGAGGCCGTGTACGTGCCTCATGTGCCCAAGTTACCCCCAAACCCTGAACCCGAAACCCGAACTCCTAAACTCAAAAGCACATTAAGTTGAAATCTGATGACTGCTACTCACGCCACCGGAAGGTGTACTCCACACCTTTGTACCATATGCCGCAGCAGCCAGACGCTCAAGTAAACAGTGAGCGGAAGTGGCCCAAGGTTCATTGCTGTCGTTATGACTCGCTTCTGTTTGCTGTTCGGAGCTTCATTCGTGTTTCGCCGCTTCAAGCCTAAGTATTCGATGATAAGGTACTTGGGGTCGGGATTTTCGATGTGTAGATGACTAGCATCATGCGGGTATGTGATTAACAGGCACTTGGCCCCTGTCAAAGCTGCCCATGAAGTAGTTCGGCGTTAACCATCTTGTCTTCACTAAGGTGCTGTTCGAATTTTGTGCCGAGGTGATACCTTAAATCTGTCAACCCTGCGTATGCAGATTGCTGAGTCTTTGTCATCCTCTCTCAGACAGACATCTCATAAATATAAGGAGCCTTAACGGTTACCAACATTATTCCTTAGGGTTCCTTCTTATAAGCAAGAACTATACTGCTATATATCCCCAAATAGGGGCTTGAGTAATTTGTCAGCACTATTTTGGGGCTTATAACTACAGCTGTGATCTATGATACCCCCCGCCCCCCTCCCCCCCCAAAGCCCTAATTACCAGAGCTTCGATCGTATTTCGAAACCGTCAAGACCCGCAATGACTGTGGAGCTCCAAACCTTGAACTCCCAAGCCCTACGGGTTTAGGGTTTATTGTTTAGGGTATACCCTAAGGGTCCAAAGGACCCGATAATTAGGTACTTAGGTTTCGGATAGTAGTTATGTAGGTTACTATTTTGGAGAGTATATGATAATTAGGTACTTGGACCCTTAGGGATATGATTTGTAATACTCTTCTTCAGGTTTCCTTATGAGATGTATATACAGCATGGTATACCCCAAACCCTATTCTTAAGGCCCCAAGCCCTGCGCGCTTGTGGTTTGGTTTCCCTTGATACCCTGGACAGCTTTGAAGGCTAAACCCACAAGGCTTGAATCAGAAAACAAGAACCCTGAAATTTTGGGCCCGAACCGAGACAATCATGCATGTTTGTTCACGGACTTTCTGCAGAATTGTGACACAGAGTACCTCGAATCCCTACTGCAATCTATTGCCGTGCTGCTGAGTGAACCCTAAGCCGCAAAAGATCCAAAGGCCACGCCCCTTCGCGCTCACACCGCACAAGCCTGCCAGGGTCTTACATGACGTTTGAGGTTTGTCCCAGCCCTCAGGTTTAGTTAGACTTTTTCGGAGTTTCAGATGATAGGGAACCCTATCTCAGAATACAGAGGTCTGAATATAAATATATAACTAGCAGGAGACCCTCTCATAGCCGCTATACCCGCATGCTAGCCGCGACTGCACTGTTGCTCTGGTGCAAGTACTTGCATCTTTGTACGGGGTTCAATCGACTGTTGCGAACACCAAGCTCTGAGCCGCAATCACCCCGAAACCTAAGCCCTAAAACGGGCGCAAGGGTCCAAGTCCTAGTCATCTTATGTGCCCACGGCCCTTCACCCCTCAAAGCTAATACGATCCTGCATAACTACGACTACAGTACAACCCTAAGATACTTTGGATCCTTGGTCGGGATATTCCTGAACCGTGGGACCTTTCGATTCTCAAGCGTTCATCCCATTGAGTTTTTTTGGACGATGATCTCTCCTGAGCTTAGTGAAGCGACCCCTACGATTCTTGAAAAACACTCGCAAAGTACACCCAAAACATAGCTGCGGTCTACCTGTGGCCTTTGTGTCTCTTTTCTTGGAAACACTTGTCGAACGTTGTGGCGAGACTGACCCTAAACCCTAAACCCTAAACCCCTGAAAGCTAAACCCCTAGAGGCTGAACAGAAAAACCCTAAGCCCCAAACCCTTATCTGGGTCTCCTATAACGGTTAAGGTTTAGGGTTTAGGGTTTAGGGTATAGCGGGCCTTTTTCCCCTTTTTAATGGCCTTGGGTCCCATATAAAACTACCCAGCACCGAAATGGCAGCCCTGTTTCTTCCTAACCCACTTAGAGACATAATCTAAAGCCTGAAACCCGAAAGACGTGTTGTCGCTGCCTCACAGTGTGAAGGACTTCTTCCTTGTATCTCTTCATTTATGGATCTCGTAGTGTGCTGAAGGGTCTAGGACTGTAGAATTCTGCGGCCAAGGCTGTCGCACAAACCTTTGTGCGTGGAGCGCCGAACGGAGGCCCTTTAAGTGCTCCTTGAAGGGTTCCTATAAAGGTTTCCATGTTTTATATGGGTTCCTTTGCGTACTGGTTTCGGGTTTCGGGACTTACAGTTCGGAGCTTGTTGCGTGCAGGACTGGACGCTCGGTATGGGTGGAGACTGCTCTAACCAAGCCGAGACCCCGCACTGTTGAACGATGGACACAAGTATGCTTCAGAACCCTTGTTGAGGATGGTTCTTTGGAATGACTACCCCGTATAGCCTAAACCGTAGGTTGCAACTGCCTGTTGAAACTAAACAGTACCAATATCAAGCCTATGCGCCCTCACGCCCCGAAATGCACTCTCCGCCCAACTCCCTCGTAGGGTTATAAGTAGGGTAATTATAGTTATAACCCATGTTAGGGGACTTATAACCCCACTTATAACTACCCATGAACCTCCAAGTAGACTCCCACACCCTTAGAGCCTATGGAGCCCCATATGGCTCAAGCAAGGGTTTAGGGGTTTAGGGCGGTTTAGGGTGTAGGGTTTACGGCCCATTTGCAGAAAGACTGAAAAATACCTGCATCGATAAACACATAAGAAATGCAAGCAAAACAAGTCTTGTCCGGTACGTCGGTGTGTGCATACACGTATTTGTTTACACATATATACATACACACATACACTAGCACACACACACACCCCAACTCTGACCCATAGCCTGGGCTATTCCAGCAATCTAGACCCTAAGTGTCCAAGTACCTACCAATCAGACACCACCCCGGCAAAGCAAGAACACACTACTTACATGACTACTACCCCGAGCCCAAGTACTTGTTTTTTTGGATAATTCTGACTTTTCAGTACCCCTGAACTCTAAACCCTAAACCCTGAACACTATGCATACTGGTAGCCTGGACAGCAGTGGCTAAAAAGGCATGAGGGTTCAAAAAAAAAGAACCCTATATGTAATGAGGAGGACTTACAGCAGCCGTGCAGCCGCCTCTGTTTCAGGCTCAAGGCCGGAGAGTTCTGGGCTCGGCTGGTGGGGTGCTATAGGGGCCTTAATAGTTAGAATAGGGTTTTGGGGCAGATTATACTACAAGGACATAAGCCCTACCTTATTGGGCTTCATTATAAGGGGTTCATATGAGATATCCCTATCCTAATTTTTGCTTATGTGCTTTTTTTCGGCCCTATACGGTAGGGGTTTCAAGACTGGGGCGCTTTATTCAGGGGGCCTACTTGGAGGTTCATGGGTGGTTATAAGTCAGGTTTTCAGTCCCAATATGGGTTATAAGTTGTTAGAATAGTTGCCCTACTTATACAACTCATAAGCCTATGTACTTGTAACTACCCATGAGCCCCCAAGTAGCTTCTTCCAGTGAGTGGGATTGCAAGAGGCCCAAAGACGCTTGGCGACTCTTGCGCCCCATGCCGAGATTATATGAATACCCTTGTATAAGTAAGTCACTTGCAGGTTTCCGGGCCCCTCACTATCGCCTGGGGGCAAGGGCATAATGTGGGTCCATTGTTTGCGGCGTTGACATTTAGTGCGTTGCTTGCTGATTGGTTGTTGTGTGTTGGGTGACGTTATGGACATCGCAACCGAAGATCCACCCAAGGAGCTGATAATACGACGTGTACTTCTCGCCCTTGACAACCAATGAAGGGGGTATGCTTTCTGGACTAGCCTTAACCTCTAAGGCCCTACTTGGAGGTTCATGGGTACTTAGAAGTAGAAGTGGGGCTAGAAGTCCCCTAATATGGGTAACAAGTATAGTTACCCGACTTATAACCCTTATAACACCCATGAACCTCCAAGTAGACCTCAACACGAATCCAGCTCCGTTGATTTGAAGGTGGCCCTGCGCTGCTGCGCACATCGCCAGGCACGGAGCGCACTCCCTGCCAGAGAGCCCAATATCCCCTAATTAAGGAATATAGCTTAAATCATAATATCAAGCCCCTAGTAATTTAAGGTATGTTCCTTAATTAAGGGGTATTGGGCTCTGGGCTAATGCTCCCTAAGCCCAAACAGAATAGGGGTGTAGGGTTTAAGGTGTGGGGTTTAGGGTTTAAGGTGTAGGGTTTAGGGTTTAGGGTTTAGGGTTTAAGGTGTAGGGTTTAGGGTTTAAGGTGTAGGGTTTTGGGTTTAGGGTAAAATTCTACAAACCACACCCTCTTCCAACATAAGACAAACACAAGGCACAGAAAAAGAACTTATCAGGCTCTTGAAGGGTAAGCATGGTTGTTTCCTAGCTGCTTGACACGAGATAGGGCTTCCAAGCTATGTGCTATACGGATCCAAGCAATGAAGAACAACATGGCCTGGTCGCCTGCACAACATCACATGTGCAGTGTACCCCCGGGCCCTATTCTAGCTGTTAATGCCTCTATACTTGGAGGCCCTGTTGACTTAGTAAGTAGGGTTAGTAAGGTGGGTTATGGGGGATTATAATAGGGTTTCTAAGGGATACTAAGTAGACTTACTAAGTCAAAAGGGCCTCCAAGTACCAACACCCCGCTAAAGCGCAGCACGCCATAGAACCGCCCAAAATCCTGCAAATCCCGTTAGTGATGGGACTCGCCCTGAGGGCGGGACTAGGGATTAAGGAATATAGATCCTTTAAGGGTTCCTTTAAGGGATGTATAGGGTTTGCGGTTTAGGCTTAAGGACTTGTTAAGGAGCTTATAACTACACAGGTTTATAATATACGTATGCCAGCCCGGATTGTGTTGTCTTAAAGCCCAGGGTTTTGCAAGCGCATCTAGGGGGTTCAAATTCGTGAGGCTTCGCTGACCTTTCAGATACGAACCTCGCCGCTTGAATCAAATTTTGAGCCTGAATCCAGCATAGGCCAAAATCCTAAATGCCCCAGAAGCCCGGAACCCTAGACCCAAATCCCTTATGAACCCTTTATACCCTTGACACCTTTCAGACATTAAAGCCCTAGAAGCACCAGACCCAACCCTGAAATTCGGTTTGCAGAAAAACCTCCCTAAACCCCAAACCCTAAACCCTAAACCCTAAACTCTAAACCCTAAACCCTAAACCCCAAACCCTAAACTCTAAACCGGTCGGTGGCTTAAGCTTTAAAGCCTGCGCGAGGTACTGCCGAGTCACAGCTGGACATCTGGCCCGATACTTATGTGTGACGCAGGTGCTCTCCCCCGGGCTTCGGGTACATGGAGGTTCATGGGTAGTTATAAGGGTTCCTTTCAGGGTTCCTTTTAGGGTTCTATAGTATAGGGATTTTTAGGGTTTAGGGTTTTAGGGTTTAGGGTTCAGGGTAGTTATAAGTGGGGCTATAAGTCCCCTAATATGGGTTATAAGTATAGTTACCCTGCTTGTAACGCTACTTATAACTGCCCAAGTAGGGTTACGGGTTAAAGCCGAAAGCCTTATAATCCCTGGACCCCTAAATCTACACCCTGGAAGCCCAGAACCTTAAAACACTTAGTCCTTCAATTTTGAGCGCTTTTGGAGGTTCCCACCCCAAACACTAAACCGGCAATTTAGGGGTCTGCAGATTTGGGCTTCAAGGTTCCGCGTGCTTAACAAAGGGCTCTGAAGGTTGTCTTTAGGTCTTACTATAGGAGTCTTAATTGGGATAAATTGCCCTTTGGAGGAATACTGAAGGCTAACGGCATGGGCCGCCAAAAAAATTTAGGATCCCATATACTCTATCCCATATAATCTCCATAAGTTCTAAACCCCAAGACCCTTAGCTTTGAAGTTGAAATCTTGAAACCTCAAACACTAACCCGCAAAGCTAACACTCCATACCCCAACCCCCCAAAGCCAGAAGCCCTGGACCGAGACGAAGCTTACTGCGCTAAGCTTCAGCTTCGTGTGCAGTTTTCAGAAGGCCTCACTGCAGACTTCCTCAGACAGATCGCTCACAAGACACCACCCGCAGTGGAATCTTCGCTTTGAGGTTTTGAGCTTGTCAGCTTGGGGTGTAAGTATCAACTCCGTAGTCATTGAATTTCGAAACCCGAAGTTGCAGGGAGCATGTTTCCTGATACGGTTTAGGGTTTAGGGTTTAGGGTTTGGCAGCGCAGTGGGCTGATATATGTTGACGTGATTTTCAAGTACCAAATCACGGCATCAACACATCTTACTGTAAGAACTGCGAAACCCTAAACCGGATGACAGGTCAGCAAGCCTGGACCAGGATCTTCAGGTAGCTTTCGAGCTTTCCTGCCGGGTCAAAGCACAGCTCGAAATATCGGCGCAAAGACGCAGGTGCTGCATTAAAGAAGTCAGCGAAGTCGCAGAACAAAAAGGTACTATACCATACTATACTATGCTATGCTATACGGCCATACTACAGTGTACATATGCTATACTATACTCCACTCAACTCTACTCTACGTACTATGCTCCACGAAGATAAAAAAAGACTATGACATACTAGTCTTTGATTACTGAAATGTTTTATACTACTATACTCTTATTGGCTATAAACTCAACTTTTCAACTTTTGGGGTTCTCACGAGGTAGTCGATTCTGAAAGTTTCAACTTTTATTCCCGTGGGTTTTGGGCAAGTGAGTACTACAGATAGACGATGACAATGAGTAAACCCTAAACCCTAAACCCTAAACCGCTGCAGGGATTGCGGGGCCCTCAATCCGGGGCCTCGCCACCCAAGGAGGCTCCAAAATGAAGATGCGACTTGTTTAGGGGTTTACAGGTTTAGGGTTTCGGGTTTAGGGGTTTACAGGTTTAGGGTTTAGGGGTTTACAGGTTTAGGGGTTTACAGGTTTAGGGTTTAGGGTTTAGGGTTTAGGGGTTTACAGGTTTAGGGTATAGGGTTGGAAGGTTTAGGGATTCACGGTATAGGGTTGAGGTGTTTGGCGGTTTAGGGTTTAGGGGTTTCGGGTATAGGGTTCAGGGTTTAGGGTTCGTTTAGGGATTATTAGGTTTCGTGATGTTTCGGGTACAGGGTTTGGGGTTTTCGGCATGTTTATACCACGACAAGGCAAAACTTAAAACTTACCGCCTCCCAGGGATGTCTGTGAGTCTTGCGGCGCTCGTAAACTTTTTCGGGATTCCTTCGATGAACCCTTACAGCAACCCATGCATACCATTAAAAGGAGACCTCACCGGAACCTACTGTAGAAGCCTGAATCATAAGTCCCGACATGCCTTCGGGTTCCTTGTTGCAAGACTTACGCATACTTTAATACGCACCTAAAACCCTTTTCCAGTTGTTACAGCCCCTTCATGAACCCTACTCCAGAAGCCCGACGTCCGAACCGGCCTTCCGTAGCCGTAGCCATTCCCAACTCTCCCACGGCTCGGGAGGACTAATTTGGATCCCTGATTGATAACCATCCTTATCCCAAAGCCTGATACCACGAGCCTATGTGGAACCCTCAACCCCAGGAAACCATGAAAGCTAAGGCCGAAAAGCTAAATCACCAGAACATCCAAACTCCGAAGCCCTGTAAACCTTTAACTCCCTAAACCCTAAACCCTAAACCCTAACTTCAAGACCCTCAACCTGAGCCCTCCGCAACCCTAAACCTGAAACAAGAACATCCAACACCCGAAGCCCTAAATCAACCCTAAGCCCTTACAACCCTCAAGTTAAGAGCCTTGTCTCACTAATCAGAACCAGAAAGCAAGCCCCCTAAACCCTAGACTCTAAACCCGAAACCCTAGACCCTAGACTCCAAACCCTAAGCCCTGAATCCTAAACCCTAAATCCTAAAGCCTAAACCCCACAGCTTTCAAGCCGCCATGGCAAAGCGTGCCCTCAGCTCGGAGGCCTTCCTTCAGAGCACGAGGGTTTAGGGTTTAGGAATTAAGGTTTAGGGTTTAGAATTTAAGATTTAGGGTTTAGGGTTCAGAAATCTTTAGGTTTACAGTTTAGGGGTTTAGGTTTTAGGGTGGTGCTATGATTTGAGTCAAGGCCCCGAAACCCCGTAGTCCAATTATTCAGGCCCCTATCTTACGAAGGTTTCGGGACTCGGTACCTCTTTTCATGGTTTAGGGTTTAGGGTTTAGGGGATTCATGGTTATTGCGGTTAATGTTTCTGATTCTGTTCAGGTTAAATTATTTTCTAGGCTCGTTTTTCAAGAACTCTATGTTACCAGGTTTACATATCAGTGTCGTAGGGTTCAGGCAGGAGTTCGAGTTGCCCTAAACCCCTAAACCCTAAACCCTTTTTAGGGCTAGGACTTGGGGTTCTGGGTTTTTCGGACCTTAACGTTCCGGGGTTCAGGGTTTCGGGGTTAGGGCTGTGCGGTTTACGGGTTAGGGGCTCAGAGGTTCGGGGTTCGGGGTTTAGGGTTTGGGATACGTGGATTGGGGTTTAATTAGGGATTGCCAGTTTCCTAGCCAGAAAGCTACTGCCAGGACCATATTTACCTCGCAAGCTGATGGCAGTGTGCTAATGCCTTGTGCCTTAGCGCCGGCCGCCCAAGAACCGTCAGATCCCCTGAAGCCGAGCACCCTGACCCTTCGGCGATGGAGCGCTTGGCATAGAGACACAGACACAAAAGATTACACAAATGTCAGGATCCTGCTGGAGCGTCTACCTGTATCTGCAAGAATTGTGGATACAAGCACGCGGTTATCCGGGTACTAGCGAGGCAAGGGATCTTCTGACTTTTCGTCTAGGAGAAATCCATGGAAAATCTCGGAGTCGTGTAGGCCATGTCATTTTCTGACAGTCCCAGAGCCGCAGCCCCATCGTCTACGCATGCTTCATACCTATAATGGGTAGTTCTCTAAATTGGGGTCCCTTCTTAAGAGCCAGTGAAGAAAGGTGTTGACGTTGTAAGCCCAAAACCCCGGTTCCTTAAATGGATAGAAATACTTCTATGATATTCTATACCGACCCATGCACCATCAACTAATGTTTCCTGCTTGGTCTCCAGGCACAGACAGGCTGGGGGGAATTAGAGTGTAGACTGTAGGAGTGGGTAAGTTGTTCATGGCACGCAAGACCAGAACGCTAAGCACTAAACCGTAACCATAAGCTCAAGCCTAACGCCTTATGCCCGAAAGCTTCCCTTTGACCCAAACTGCTAAAGTCCTCAACTCTAGCCCTAAGCATACACTGGAAGTTACTGATGTCCACCCATCCCTCGCGACTTCAGGAGAGTGCCCTCCTGAAAGAGCGAAAGGAAGTTCAGCATCTTGCAGGAATGTTAGAGTTGTTTCTGTGCGTTTAGATACCCTAAATCCTAAACCCAAGATCTCGGTTTGAATGTTTCAGTTGTTGGTGTACCCTAAATCCTAAACCCAAAATCTCGTCTTACATAATATAGTGGTTTGAGTTTCGATCGCAGGAGTCAGGTTTAGGGCCTACTTTGGGGAATCCGAAAATGATCCTAGTATTTCCGATCCGTTCAAGCACTAGCCGAACATGCAGGGGTCAGACTCCATGTGTGCTTAGGGAGGAAGGTCGCCGCCAGCAAAACCTTGGGTGGGGGTGTGCAAACCTGAAGGAAATCTTAAACCCAGAAAGCTGCCCGAAGAAAAGAGCCCCTTAAAACCAAAGACAGCCCAATGCCTTATAATCAAAGGATCTGTTCACAGACCTTTGTAGTAGAATCCAGAAAGTTGGAACATCATTATCCTCATGCCCTTAAGGTAAAGTATAGGGAATCCCAGCACCAATCACCGTTAAACCATGTTCCAACTTTCTGGGCTTCGCTATAATCTCATACCACAATGTTGGTTGCCAGCTTGCTGTCAGATGAGCACTAACTAACACGACGCCAACAGCCTTACCCCAAACCCTATAATTCAAAGGTAGCCTAAATCCTACCTATGCCCCAAGAAATCCACATTTTCCGGGTTTCTGGTTATGATTTCCTTCTAAACCTTAAGCAGGTCGGCTATCTGGGGTTAAGGTACACCCTGCCTAGGCCTTGAACAACAATTCCGAAAGCCTAAACCGTACCTAGGCTCTACTTTAGACTGCCATAGCCTGCTTTTTCGCAGGTTCTTATTGTAAACCATGGTGTAGGAGGATCGATAGGAGCCATACACAACAGCAGGTTTCTGTAGTTCAGGGTATGCTCCAAGCTTGGCGGTTCATGGGTACTTATAAGCCGGGGTTTTAAACAGGGTAACTATACTATTATAACTTATAACCCGTATTCGGGGATTTGTCAATCCACTTATATCTGCCCATGAAACTCCAAGTAGGCTCTCAGCTTTTGGGCTGCTCAGGCAAAGGAAGAAGGAAGACCTCGAAGGGCAGCAGCGCTGGCCTTTGCTCTGGGGCTGTCTGCTTGGGTCCCTTCCAGGCTTCTACAGCTATTAGCTCCGTGAAGGTTTCTACAGTTCTGATAGGGCTCCATTAAGGATCCCCCAGCCATCATAGGGTTTAGGGTTTGGGGTTTGGCGGTTCAGGGTTTAGGGTTTAGGGTTAAGGTTTTAGGTTCCAGAGTTTCAGGTTTTGGGTTTTTTTTGGGTCTTGGGCCAAGAGTCTTGGGTTACTCATAGAAGCCAACAAGGGTTTTTGTAAAAAGTTCAGCGTTTCGGGCTTCGCTTTCTGACCTCAGGCCTGGGGTTCAGGATTTGCGGGGTTTAAGGTGTAGGAGTTTTGCGGTTTACGGTTTTTTGGTTAAGATTTGGCCTGAGATTGCAGGATCGGCATGAAGTGTGGCGGGTTTTAGGGTTTTGCTATTGCAATTATGCCAAGAAGTTGGCGGCAGAGTTGGCATTTTGGCACAAGTGGCTTCTGTCATTGTGCGACAATAGGTGAAAGATTAGGGGGACATGCAAAAAACCTTAAGCGCTCAATCCTCAAACTTTAAATCTTAGCCCTAAATGCCCTAACCACCCTTTCCACTCACACCCTAGCCCCAAAGAGCTCGATCCCCAACCCCAAACCCATCGAAACCCTCATCTCAGCCTTCAGGCAACCAAAACGCGACCTTCCCCAGGAAAGCTCTGCAACGGCTCAGTCAAGTATGGGGTCCTGGGAGTATATTACGTCAAGGTTCTTGATGCTGCCACACTACCGTCTAGGGTTTATGTACTACGATCAGCAACGAAAGCCCTAAATCCTGCCCGAAGGTCCAAGTATTTAATAGCCATGACTAATAACCATACTTGAAAACTACAAGACCACCATCCTAAAAGCAACTACCTCATTATTAAGCCCTTTGGACCCGTTTGGGGCTACATCCAATGGGGCTCACCTAAGGCTCCTCCGAGACTGCGCCAAAGCCTTTGCTGACCTGGAGGTTCGCACAGTTTCGGATTTTGCAAGGGGCTTTGTTGGGATGTTATTTGTTGTAGGTGTTTGTTTATAATGAAGTTCTATCAGAGATCTGCAAGCGTTGTACTCATAAGTGCTTTGGGGGTGTTGTTTATTATAAGATAATAAGGCTGTTGTTATTTTTTCAGGCTTTTATACGAGCTTAAAGGGATAGGACAGGACTTATAGGGTCTGAGGGCTTCAGGGTCGCGAGCTTTCAAGGAGCGATGGAGGTAAGCTGCTCATTGGAGCTTTAACGCGAGACCCTGAACCCTAAACCCTGGATTTTTTTTTCCTTCGGGGGCCTGTGGACACTGCGAAGTGGCACATCCGCGCCACATAAATCCCGAGACTGGTCCGCATCAATAACACGGAAAGGTTCCTGTTCTATAATAAGGGAGTTTCCGAAAATAGGGGCCCCTAACATAGTACCCTAAATAGTAGGATCCTTGTTATAAGGACCCCGAAAAAGGTACCTCTACTTGTCGGAAACTCCCATAACAAATCAGTGGCCATGTGGCTGCCCTTGAAGTCTCCGATGCAGATCCAGGTCGCGACACCACAGGCGCGAGTGTGAACTACGACAAATCCTTTGCGCGATTCACGCCCGCTAGAGAAGAGAATGAAACGGGTGCCGGGTGCAGTGATAATGTTAGTCTAGTCTAGTCTAGTCTAGTCTAGAATATGTTTAGAATAGTGTAGCACAGTACAGTTTATTAGGGCAACGAGAACCAAGAGCCCCGGACTGCAAGCGAAGCAGCGTCCATCATGCAATGCATCATGCATCACTAGGTAGTGTCAGATAATGTCATATACTTCTATATAGGGTTTTTACTGTCTGCCAATATTGGCAAGGAGCCCTGAACCGGACTTCGTCTAAGCTTGTATTGCTGTGCCTAGCATGTACCGTCCTAAGCTAAACCGTCCTCTTTTCGCACAGCCGCGCGAAGCATCAAGTGTCTAACACCCTGATGCCGTGGTTCCAGCTTGGGTGCTCTAGTTCTTAAAGGGCGAATCCGCCGCGGTTGGAAAGCCCAAACCCTACCCCTTCACCGCCAACCCTAACGCCTGACACTATTGGACCAAACAGTGGGGTTTTAGAGGTCGTGTGGGTGAGGGAAATTTTTTCTGCCTGAATGAATTTCGTCTTAGGGTTGCTGCCCATGGATTAGGGGGTATCTTAGAGGTTTACGGGGAGTTGATAAGTAGGGCTATAAGTAGCGAAACTATACTTATAATTCATACTAGAAGACAGTTAAGGGGCGACTTGGGGCCCCCAAAACCCTAAACCCTAGACCCCTAAACCCTAAGCCCTACACCCTAAACTCCAAAACCCCTAAACCCTAAACTCCTAAACCCCTAAACCCGTGAACCCAAGAATTCTTAACGCTCACCACGCACACTCCAATCTCGAACCGGGCTTCCTCCTAGGCCTGCAGTGCTCTAGGATTTAGGGTTTGGGGTTTGGGGCTTTAGGGTTTGGGGTGTAGGGTTTTTGGTTTAGGGGTTTAGGGTTTAGGTTTGGGTTCTGGGTGTCGGGGATATTAGCATGTTCATTTGGTTTCGAGATGCAGGTTTCTGGGGGGATCATGAGACTTTGCGATGCAGTTTCGTTCGTTCCGGCTTGGGGTGTAGAGTGTCAGATTTAGGATTTGGGATTGTAGGGTTCCCTAGACCCTAAACCGTTTGCCCCATAACCCTAAACCCCCTTAATTAACCCTAAACCGTTTGCCCCATACCCTAAACCCCCTTAATTAACCTTAAACCGTTTGCCCCATAACCCTAAACCCCTTAATTAGCCCAAAACCGTTTGCCCCATAACCCTAAACCCCCTTAATTAACCCTAAACCGTTTGCCCCATAACCCTAAACCCCCTTAGCTAACCCTAAACCCCTTTAACCCTACACCCCCTTAATTAACCCTAAACCCCTTTAACGCTAAACCTTGGGCTCACGAAACCCCTGTAAGCCTGCAGGTGCCCGGCGTCGCCAAGCTTACCCTGGAGAAGGCCTCCTCCCCATGTCATAAAGCGGTTTAGAGTTTAGGGTTTCGGTTTTAGGTGTTAGGGTTTAGGGTTTAGGGTTTAGAGTTTAGACTGTAGGGTTCAGGGTTCATTATGGTGTAGGTAATGGGGGCTTTGGTAGGGATCGCTGATCGGGGACGCCCTATAACGGATCATGTCAAGGATTCCAAGCGTGGTCTGCACCAGAGTGGGGATTCAGGCTAAGGTAGGGTTTTAGGCCCTATTTTAGGCCATAGGATCGTATAGTTTGGGATTTAAGGTCTGCCAGGGAATGCTTTCCGCTTCGAACTGCCCGTGTGGTGTGGAGTATTGCCATTGCTCTTAGGTTTGGAGCTTAGCGCTGGGACTGAATCTGGAGCTGCAACCCAATTATAATCGTAAAGCCCTAAACCCTAAACCCTAAACCCCTAAACCCCTAACCCTTAAACCCTAAACCCAATTCAAATCGTAAAGCCCTAAACCCGAAACCCCAAAGTCCTAAAGCTCCATCATGCTGAACCCAGAGCCTCAAGAATCCTAAAACCCCCCTGAAGCCTGAAACCCTCACGACCTACCTTTGGTTAGTAGGGAATGGAAGAATGGCAGCAATAGTAGTAGGGTTTAGGGTTTAGGGTTTCAGGGTTTAGGGGTTTAGGGTTTAGGGTTTAGGGAATGGAAGAACGGTAGTAATAGTAGTCATAATTGTACCCCATTCCTCCATTCCCTACTAACCAAAGGTAAGAGAACCCTAAACCCCTTGTCATTCTGAGTAGCTGAGTAGGGAGCCTTCAACCTTTTGGGGTTAGTATAATTCTACTATTAATAATTAAAAAGGTTGACCTTTTTGGGGCTAGGATACTCAGCCCCTAAGCATTTCAGGATGTGGGGCTTCGGGCCCCTTGACACTAAAGCTCTGAAGAAGCCCTGAAGACTGCAACCAGAAGCCCAAAGCCTTACGCCCCAAGTCCTCCTAAGGGTCCAAGTGCGTACTCTCTGTTAGAGGAAGTTGGGTCCTGTTTGCGTATCAACAGCCAGAACTAGGACTATTTGGTTCGGTTGCAAGGACTAAATCTCACATCCTAAGCCCAAAAATCTTTTCAGGCGTTGGAGGGCGAAGCCCGTGCTGTGCAAGAGCAGGAGCACGGTGGAGTTTAGGGTCTAGGTTCTCCCTAAGGGCCCATGTGCTCATATATCATGTACTTTGGCCTTGATGTAGTCCCTATCTAACTATAAGTACTTTGGGGCCAAGTACATGCTAGTTGGGTACATGGACCCCGAGAGCCTCAGGGGCGGGTCCTTTAGAGGATGTCCCGACAGAATCATCGAACAAGTATGCTTAAGGATCATCAGCTTAGCTCGTTTCAGGGTGTTGCCCTTTTCTAAAGGTTTACAGGTGCTCCTCCAGTTCTATAGTGGTGTTGGAGTCTCTGGGTTTTGGAATCCATCATACAGAGGGTTCAAGTTGAGGCTTCTGGGCTAGCCTCGTCTTGACTTGGTAGCTGAATAGGTAACCTGTAGCCTTTTGGGGTTCTTATAATCCTATCATAATTGAATTGAAAAGCTTAACCTTTTGGGGGCTAAGGAACTCAGCCTCTTAGTTGAGGAGTACCAGCTCGCGGATGCGAAAAAGCAGATCCGCTTGGCGCTGGAAAGTGCGAGACTCGGTGGGAAGGCTTCTGCCTTGCCCTACCCGGCTACGTGCCCAAGTCTGCTTTGACGGTTGAGATATCATACCCAATCTGGACCTAAACTATCCTAAACCCTAAAGCCTAAACCCTAAAACCCTAAACCCTACTCTTCAATTTCTGTTTGGGTTTTTTTGGGGGTTTGTTTTTGGGCTTTTCGGCTTGATTAGATGCTACGGCCCAGCTGATGGTTTAGTTGAGCCGTTGGGCATCCTCAGGTTCCGAGGCAAACCCTAAACCCCAAACCATCCTAAGTCCTGTAATCCTAAACCCTTAGGGTTTAGGGTTTAGGGTCCTAATCCTAAACCCTAAACAATAATCCTAAACCCTAAATCCCAAACCCTGAAACCTAAAGCTCTAACAGGGTTTGGAAACGGGGTTCTCTTCCGGGTTCCAATCGGTGGAAGTTTAAGTAAAATGTAGACCCCCACAGGTCTTAGACTCATTTTCATTTTGTTGCGAGGACCCCTGAACAAGACAACACATGCCTGGCTTATACATCCCATATATGGGAGTTTCCGAAAATAGGGGACCCTAATATAGTACCCTAAATAGTAGGATCCCTATTAAAAGGACCCCCAAATAAGGTACCCCTAATTTTCGGAAACTCCCATATCATGCTGCGAAGATGCATTTAGTCATGACAGGTCACCGACTTGAGGCTTGACGGATAGTCAGGGTTCAGTTATGGCCACCGTATATATATGTATATATAATAATAATAGTAATAACAATAATAATAACGATTATGCTTATGCCTGTATCGGGTCATTCGTGCTCGAATCTGTGGGCATGTGTAACCCTACGTATAAACTACCCGGAACACCCAAAGCCTTAACCCTCAACCCCTCAAGTTGTAAGCCCCTGCAAACCCCATAAACCCCAAATCCTTACACCCTCGCGCCCCAAAGCCTATAACCCTAGCCCTAAACCCTTACACCCCAACCGTACTTGGAAGTTCATGGGTAGTTACAATTAACTGGGCTTATAAGTCCCCTAATATGGGTTACAAGTAGAGTTACCCTACTTATAACCCTACTTATAACTGCCCATGAACCTCCAAGTAATTCCCAGATCCTCAGGCCTTGAGCCCTAAACCCTCACAAGACAACATCTCATTGTCCGCCCCGCAGCCGTGCGTCTCAAAGGCCACGGAGAAGGGCCGGTCCAGGCCCAGCCCTTTCGCTGCCAAGGGGGGTTGTAAAATAATTTAGACCAAAACGATCCAAAAAGCAATATCTTAGGTACTTACTTGTTTAGGCAGGGTTGAGCAGACAAGTCGAGGAGAAAGGTTTTGCACAGCCTCCCTTGCGCAGCTCGTCGTCTGTCTGGCATCCCTTTGGGAAGCCTCTCCAGCTTCGTGTCTGTGATTCCGCGATGAGATCATCCGTCTTGGTGTGTTGAGCGATGGCGACTGTCCTCACAAGGACTGACAGGGCCTCAAGAATCCTTTGCTTGAAGGTTCATGTAGCTAAGGGTTTAGGGTTCGGGGTTTAGGGTCGGGTTTCGGGCCCACGCAGGGTATCGTCTGACTTTGTTGCTCCTTTGATTACCCAGGCAGAGACTACATAGCACTAGTCACTAACAGTCACTAGTCAGCCTTAGTCAAGGAACCTTCCTGAAATTCTATTCCGGTTCGTAGTATATTTCCGGATTAAAGGGTTCTGGTCTCTGGGTACAACGCCGTAGTAATAGAGACCCTAAACCCAAAACTCTAAACCTCAAACCCTACACCCAAAACCCAAAACCCTAAACCCTAAACCGAAGCTCCAGGCTAAGTTCAGCCTTGTACCTTCAAACCCCGGCTTGAGGCCTCGTGGCTTACAATTTTCTCCGGCCGGTGTATTAATGAGGGGACTTTTTTCGCACTCCAACAAGAACGACTGCATCGTGTGGAAAGTCTACATTTTTTGGGGCTTATGAACTCAGCAACTAAGTAAAGCAGGCACGCGGGCTGGTTTGGAGTCTCTGGTTGCAGGAAGGGAGGAGACCCTAACCCTAGCTCTAAAAGCCCGAACCAAAAGCGCTCACCCTAACCCCAATCCCCAAATGGCAAACCCTGGGCCCACAACCTACAAGTCTAATTGCCAAAGGCATCGTCCGACAAGCCTAGATCTACAACCTAGCCCTGAGAGGATCGTACAACTCAGAGAGCCCAATACCGCTTAATTAAGGAATATACCTTAAATTATTAGGGGCTTCATACTATGGTTTAAGCTATATACCTTAGTTAAGGGGTATTGGGCTCTCTCGTAAAACCCTACAGACCGTTATATAAGTCACATCTTATAAAGCCCTCTGAAATGCCGGCGACAACATCAAGCCCCCGTTAAGGAATGCTTGGTGCACTAAACTCTAAACCCTAAACTCACAAACCCTAAACTACCCCCGAAACCCTAAACCCTGACTCCTAAACCATACACCCTAAACGATATACCATAAACCTTAAACCCCAACCCCTAAACCCTGCACACCCTACACCCTATACCATAGACCCTGAACCGTGTGAAGGGCCCTATGCCTTGGTTGCCTTCTACTTGGCGTCGGAGCTATTCGGGAAGCGATGGAGGTGAAGTGGGGCGAGGGAGGGGTGAGGGTGTAATGTAGGAACCTGATTAAGAAACCCTGGGCCTACAACCCCCAATATAGTCGGATTCATATAAGGAACCCTAATAAAGGCCCAAGGTTTCTTAATCAGGTTCCTACATTAGGCTGTTGAGGGCTTAATGTGTGTAGGCATTAGGGTTGAGGGTTTTGGGGTTAGGGTTCCCCTAAACCCTAAACCCCTGAACCCTAAACCCCTAAACCCCTAAACCCTAAACCCCTATAGTACCCTTATAGTAACCCTTATAGATCCCTTAAAGGAGCCCTCATAGTAACCCTTGAAGTAACCCTTATAGTAACCCTTATAGATCCCTTAAAGGAGCCCTAAACTCTAAGCGAGGCTGTCGACATCAACCTCGGCAGCGATCGCTGTGGTGGCCTCCGGTGCTTTCGGGCCTGGGATCCGGAAAGGCTAGGGCCGCTAATAGGGTTCCTCTTTAGGGTTTAGGGTTTAGGGTTCCTTTCAAGGTTCCTCTAAGGGCTTGTAGAAATTGGTAAGGGTTTGGCTGCCAATAAGTTTTGACCAGAAGTTTTGAACAAGTCTTTTTTTTTGAAACCTGGTTTGGGAACTGGGCTGGGCTGGGCTGGGCTGGGCTGGGCTGTCGACTTGATTTGACGAGCCCTGAAACGGACATTGGTTTGCAGATATTGGAAAGGTTGTGGCCCGACCCGAAACAGGTTTCCGGATGTCCGACCAGTCGATTTCACCAATTTGAAACCCACCCACAGTAGGTCAGGTGGGCGGCCTATGCCTTGAGTTTAGGGGTTAAGGGTTTAGAGGTCCTCACTATCAAATGGACCCGCCATTTTGCGTTTGCGCTAAGCTAGGGCCTTCTATGGTGATAGAAAATACCCTCAGGCCTACTACACCCTAACTTGCCCTCCTGTACACCAAACTGCAGCACACAAATTGGATTTGCCGGGTTTGTATGAGTTACAATGGGTTTACAGACCGCTGGACCATGGTATATTCCCTAGAAACCCCAGTGTAATTCTTATAGCTTCTGTTTGGTAGTGCGCCCTTTTCTTTAACATCCGTGGTAGTTTCCTGAGGTAGCACCATTTTATCACCTAAGCCCTGAAGTCTGAACTCGAATCTGAAACCCTACCCCCAGTCCACACTTTGAGAAGAACCCAGAGAGCCCAATACCCCTTAATTAAGGAATACAGCCTAAATCATAATATGAAGCCCTATATAATTTGAGGCGTATTCCTTAATTAAGGGGTATTGGGCTCTCTGGGAAGGCCATCACTCTGAAGCTTCAACCGCAACCCCTTAAGCCTGAAGTGGCAAAACCCTAACTGAACCCAAAGCCGGACCCTAAACCCTAAACCCAAAGCCGGAGACCAAAAAGCCTAAGCCCTGGCTGCACCGTGAGACCCTCGGGTTCGAACCTGAAATCCACCCGCTCCAACACAGCGGAGAGGCTCAACCAGGGCCGCTTCCAGCTGAGAGCCGGGGCCGCGCAGCGCGTTTCCTGGAGGTGGCTCAGGTATGTCGATAGGAGTTGTGGAGACCTCTCGTTACAGGCCTATCTTCCTGCTAAGCTTGCTGACCATGGAGCGCGGTTTCGACCTCTCGTATTTCTCCCCGCTCCTGTCTATCCCTCGCTCTGCCCTCCCTCGCACGGTCATTCATATGTACGTACATCCCCTTCTGTCTTTGTATGTGTTGAAACCCCATGTGAAGTGGTGCATGATTGACTAGCCTTCTATCCAACTTTAGTAAACATAGCGGCAAAGTACTCCAGTACTATCACAGTCCCTAGACTTTATGAAAGCCGAAAGCAACCAGGACGCCATTACAGCGGGAACCCCCTCGAAAGAGCATGGTTCACGACGAACCCCAAACCCCACTGCCCGCGAAATAATACATGACTCCCTGTTGAGGCTTGTTCCGGAGGCGTCCTACAGCCTCCAGCGAGACAGCAGCTGTAAAGGTGACGCAGAGAATCCTGGCGGAAGTTCCAGTTCCTTCACCCCTAACTGGCCCTAACTATATAAGCTACCATACCTGTACGTAGGGGTTCACTAGGGTTTAGGGTTAGGATCCCTCCAATGTCTGTACAAGGCTCGAGACCCTGTACAATGGTTAACTACAAAGAGAATATGTTTGTTCCGGTCGGGTAAGGCTGTGTTAGGCACATGTCAGACGAGCCAAAGGCAGCAAATATTCGGATGCGTGTACTCTCTTACGCATAGACAGGCCTCTGCATCCAAAAGAACTTTGAAGCACCTCACGAGACAGGAGGGCTACCACAGACAACCACCACTACCGTTACCCTCAGCCCAAACCCCACGTCTTTGCCTCGTAAAGTAGGACGTCGACCCCTAAACCCTAAACCCCTAAAGCCCTAGACCTAAACGCTTAAACCCTAAACCGCTAACTCCTGAACCCCGGAACCCCAAACTCCCAAAACCCCAAGCTTTCAACTCTGTGGGTGCGGGTAGAATACTTGAAGCGATGCTCGGCGAAGCTATCTGAGGAGCTCATGGGGTGAAGTTTAGGGTCGGATCCTGTTCATACTTGCAGCTTTGGCGTTCCTGATGAGCCAGAATTTCAGACCTGCTGGTTATTGAGGTGCATGGTGTGATGTATTGGAAGAAGATCACAAAAGGTTGCGAGATATCTGTGTTCTGGAGCTTCTATTTGTTGCAAGCCTTTGCTGAAGGTTTTGCAACGGTCTAGAGTGCAACTTAAATAACCTACTTCTTTGTAGGTTCTTGTCGTAAACCCTGACATAGAATTTAGTGGCACCTTACAAGCAAGCTTATAGTGAACCCCAGAAAGTTGGAACATGGATTTAGGACGATTAGTGCTGGAGTCTCCTATACTTTACCTTAAGGGAATGAGGATAATGATGTTCCAACTTTCTGGCTTCTACTGTATGTTTTGGTTGTTAAAGATGGGGTTGAGGTGTCGGATCGCGGGTCCATGCTTTCCTGGGTGTTAAGGCCGTGCTGTTCTTGATTTCTACTAGTTGGATAGTAGCACATCCAAAAGCCGGTTAATTAGATCGTACCAAACCTCAAACTTAGGTTTGCTAGAGCTTAGAGCCCTAGTTAAACCCCAAACGTTGCAAGTCGTTTAGGCCGTTTCAATTCTGCGCAGTTTGTGCCTTGTTCGCCCAAACACTGTTAGCCCAGGACCATTGTGTCTTCTGTGCAAGTGCTTCCCTGGATTCATGCAGAAGACCCGATCAATGGTTCTACGATTGAAGTGTTTGCAGCTTGGCTTCATATTGCTTTGAGTTCAGGGGTGTTCAGATTTAGGAGTTTAAAAGAGGTTAGGGAAGCCTGGCGTAAGAATGACCCGAAATCCAGATCTCGTACGATCCCTAAGGCCTAGCTGCACCCTAGGAAACCCACGGTATTGGGGTTCCTTATTATAGGTAGGTTATTTGGGGCAAGCCCTACTTGAAGGTTCATGGGTAGTTATAAGTAGGGTTATAAGTAGGGTAACTATACTTATAACCCAGATTGGGGGACTTATAACCCCACCTAAAACTACCCATGAACCTCCAAGTAGCCACGCCTCCCAGGCACCCTAAAGCTTGAGACCCTTAAGTTCTAGAAAACCTCAAAGCCATCGCCTGGAGGCCGAAATCCCAGTACCTACTTAAGCTAAGCCCCGCCCCATAGGCTCCATTGCAGGTCCTTTTTGTGGTGCCTGTTTAGGATCCTATAAGGTAATCCCAAAAGGAACTACTATGGAGCCTTTGGGTAAACCCTACAAAACCCTACGAAACCTTTGAAAACCATAATATGAAACCCTCGAATGCAGTTCTCATCGATTTTTTTTTTGGGGGGGGTTCCTTATTCAGTTGTAGTCTGATAGACTACCAAAGCGCTATTCGAAACATGGAGGCCTCTGTAGTAACTGTAGTATAAACCCTAATAAACCCGAAACCCCCCATAAAATCTTCACAGTACTGCACCGAAAAGAATCCCGTTCCAATACGTAATGGGGTTCCTAAACCCCAAACCCAAATCAAAAAAACCCTAGTTGAACCCTAAGCCATGTAGGTGACTTTTTGGAACCCGAAGAACAGGAGCCCAGTCTAATTTTTGCGGACTTTGTGGTTGGACACCCGAGGTCCCATCAGTGGAAGACCTGATGCTTCGCATGTGGCCCGGTTCTGTTTACTTCCACCGGAAGCTTCGTGTTTGCTGGGTTTCGTCAAGGGTATCTATAAGGGATTCTATGGGAGTTCTATATAGTCTATAAGAGTTTCGGTGACGTCGTTTCGATCAGGCTATTGAAAAGGTTTGTTGTGGTTTGATGATGTTTCAACTTTCTGGTTCTGTCCCCAAACCCGAAACCGTGAACTCAAACCCCACCCTGTGCTAGACTCACCCTAAATCCTGAGCCCCACCTGTGTCCATAAAAACCCAGTAGATGCGCTCGGTAGGCCTTTGGGACATTTTGTGCTCTCCGAAGTTTGGCTTAAGAGGATCTTATTTACAAACACTTCTCAACGGCTTTAGAGGGCCAAACCATGCGCAGGTGGAGCAGTTTAGGATAAGAGCTGAAGCGGAGTCCTGAAACTCCTTCAACCTCAACCCCAAGGCCCACCCAAACCCAAGACCTGGAAAACAACCGTACAGGCTCAAGAAGTGCAGACAACCCGAGGAATCCATGCAGGCCGATTCTTTCCCGTAGGAAGCTGGACAGGTAAGCCCTAAGCTTCGCTTCCTAAACCCATATGGGTGGTTGTTCAAATTATGGTCCCTTTTTGGGTCCCTGTCATAATACGGCACCAGGGTACCCCAAAAGGGACCTTAATTTTGACAACCACCCATATGCCCAGGAATGTGAAGCAGAACATCTTCCTCTGTGCTAGCAGGACCTTCCGACAGGAGACTTGGATGCCGGAGCACGCTGAGCTACAGTCAAAGTCAAAGTAACGGATGCCGTGCCTTCATTGAAGCGCGGACATTGGTTTCTATACACCGGATCATACTGGGGATCGTCCGCGTTCTACGAGGGGTTTAGACGGCTTACACTGGGGTTTTAGCAGAGAACTCTAAACCCCTGTTATCTGACCCTGGGGAAATTCAAAAAAGGGCCCAATAATAATACTACTAATAATACTAGTAACAACAATAACAATAATAGTAATAATACCAAGAATAGCAGTGGTAGTAGTAGTAGTAACGATAGAAATGATAATGATATCTGATAAGGTAATATAGAGGCCTTTTTCATTTACCTATACTATTTTGGGGGCTCCTGATTATAAACAGAGTATTATGTACCCCAAGACCCTACTCTAATTTAATCGGCCCCTATAGTACGTGTTTAAGGGTTCCGTGATATGACTTTCGTATAGTTGGTGAAGAAGGGTAGGTTGTGTGGGGTTGAAGAAGAATCTTACTTGAGATTTATGAGTTTTCCGGATGTTTAGGGGTTCTCAGGGGTTGAAGGGGTGTCTTTTCAGTCTACCCTAATCCCTAAACCCTAATCCCTAAACCCTAATCCCTAAACCCTAAACCGTTTCTGTCCGGGACCCCGGGTTGATACGATTTCGAGCTTTTGGTGGAGGGCTCCTTTTGAAACTACGAGCCCAAACCCTCCTTGCCCCTGCACCCTAAACCCCAAAAGCACTAAGCCCTAAACCCGAAACCCCTGCAGCCCCTACACCCTAACCCCACCTTATAGATCCCTTTAAGGAGCCGTTGAAGGGACCCTTGAAAGGAACCCCTCCAGCCCCAAACCCATGAGCTGAGCAGGAGCAGTCGTGCCTTTGTCAACTGGAGCCTTGGATCTTAAGCCTCAGGGGCATTAGTAGTTGTAGTAAGGCTCTTTTACTTCAAGAGGTTATCATGCAAGGGTATGGGGCATATAGCAGTTAGAGTAAGGCTGCTTGATTTCAAGAGGTGAACTCGTGCCAATATCTGTAGAAATGGTCCGGCAGAGGCACTCTCTAATCTTCATCTCTTTTATTCCGAAGATGTCTGTCTTTCTCCTCTGTCTGGTTCTTAGTAGGGAATGGGGGAATGGGCTATGGGGACTACCATATATTGGGGATTATATAGGGACTACTATAGGGATCCATTCCCCCATTCCCTACTAAGCACCAGGAAAACAAGTCTCTGTCCGAGCCCCTCCAGACTTCAAGCCGACTGTTGCAAAGCTCCTCCTCAAAACCCTAAGCCCCAAACCGAACCCTAAACCCTAAACCCCGAACAATTATCAGGCGTCAGGTTTAGGAGTATAGGGTTTGGGATTTCAACACGATTCGTTACAGTGCCTTTNCCTCCTCAAAACCCTAAGCCCCAAACCGAACCCTAAACCCTAAACCCCGAACAATTATCAGGCGTCAGGTTTAGGAGTATAGGGTTTGGGATTTCAACACGATTCGTTACAGTGCCTTTGGGTCTGTTTGGTTTCTTCGGGTCAGCAACGTTGGCCCACGGGTTCCCTAGAATTATGCAGGCCTCTATCCCTTCATCACATTTACCTTGTAGAACTCCGATAAAAACCTGAGAACGTCCGAAGGCGCCTTGATAAACCTTGCAAGACCTGCATTCCATCTTAGACCCAGGACACCCGAACTCGAGTTTAGGATTTCAGGGGTTGGGCTTTACCAGACGCCCTAGGCGGTAAAGAACCAGCAGCGGAAAAGCCTGAAGCCGTCAATCATAATATCAGGTAGGTTATTTCCATCTCTAAAGCTTCTTGCGAAACGCCCGTACTAAACCCTGAACCCCTAAACCCCTAAACCCCCAAACCCTGTGTCTCCGAAACCCCCTTCGAAACCCCCAGGACTTGATCAAATCACCAAGTGTGGGCCTTCTTCCGCAGTTGGGACGTGGCATGGTGGGCAATCGCGCAGTTCATAGTTTCGGGCCTGCGTGTAGATCTGACCGTGGTGATGACGAAGGTTGTGATGAAGATTATGATGAAGATGATAGTGGTGATGACGATGCTGATGATCGCAGCGAGTTTGTGTGTGTGTAGTATATAGTTGCTGCATGTTGCTGCTGGTGATGATGGTGGTCGTGGGAGTATCGAACCTGAAGGCTGTCTCAATGCCATCTGCTACCACTAGCACAACGACAGAGCGACGACGACGATGCAGGTGCCTGATGACCATGGCCATGATCAGGGTGATGCTGCTGAAGACGATGCACTGGGCTTTGGAGTACCATACTTTAATACTTTTTTCTTAAAGAAACCCTTATGAAATAGAAGTTTATGCTTTTTTCTCCCTGGTTACTTAAAAGCCCAGTTAAGGACCTCAAGATGAGGGTCATCGGGGCTTTCATGGCTTGAGTACTTCGGCGGTTTAGGGTCTATGGGATGTCGGGAGTTAAAAGCCCTTAAGGTAAAGTATAAGGGATCCTAGCACTAATCCTCCTAAAGCCATGTTCCAACTTTCTGGCTTCTACTGTAAAAGCCCTCAGTGACCCAGTGCAGATGATGCTGTCGAAGGCCAAGGCAGCCGCGAACTCAAAGCCTTGAGCCCCCAGCCAGAGAGCCCAATAGCCCTTAACTAAGGAATATAGAGCCTTTAAGGGCTCCTTTAAGGGATGTATAGGGTTTGGGGTTTAGGGGATTCTAATACCCCCCAATTAAGGAATATAGCTTAAATCATAATATGAAGCCCCTAATGATTTAAGGTATATTCCTTAATTAAGGGGTATTGGGCTCTCTGGGAACAACAGCCAAGAATGACAACCCTAAGCTCTACGCAAAAAAGCGGTAGAAGCCCCAAACCCTAAAGCCGGAATGCTCAACCCCAAAGCCCTGATCCTACAACCACCCACCCCGAAGTCTGCTTGCATGATAGTCAGTAAAATCAGAAAGTGTCCCGGCTCGGCAAAATCAGAAAGTGTCCCAGGCTTGCTACCGGAAAAGGGCTTCGCACAGCTGGCAGAGGTGCCTTCGTGCTTGAGCATGTCGGGTTTAAGCTTTGGGCATGGGGCTCCTCAGTAAGCCCCTAAACCCTAAACCCTGAACCCACACCTTGCAACAAGGTTCAGGTGTCCCTGGATCGGCAGTGCCCTGCTCCCTGGATCCCAGATGTCGTGGTGGCCACGGTGTCTTTGCGGGTTTAGACTTCGTTTCTCCTGGGGTTTAGGGTGCCTTTAAGGGTTTTGTCTTTAGTGTTCCTTTAAGAGTTTAGGGTTCCTGTAAGGGTTTAGGCTTTAGTAGGGTTCCTTTGAGGATTCAGGGTTTGGGCTTTAGGGTGTAGAGTCTAGGGTTTAGGGTTTATCATTCAGGATTAAGGGTTTAGGGTGTATAGGGCTTAATTCTTACTGTTTCACTTGAGGGTTTCGGGTTTAGACTTTGGAGTTGGCGTTTGGGGTTGAGGTTCTGGGGTTTAAGGTTTAGTCGGGGGTTTAGGAGGGATCGGTCTTTACGATAAGGACCTAGAAGTAGAGTAGGTAACCTTTAACCTTTTTGGGGTAGTATAATCCCTATATAATCCTTGTATTATGAAAAAGGTTAACCTTTAGTTCCCCATGATACCCGACAAGTAGGAGGAGTAGGGCGCTCGGGCTTCAGGTGGTTAGTTTTGCTCTCTGGGCTTGGGATTGAGACTCTTTTAAACCATGTCCTGGCTTCGTTTTGGTGCAGCTGCTTGCTTTACCGCTTGATCTTCCGAAAGAACGTCCTCGTCGCAGGCATCCGTGTGCAAAGTACCATTGTTTCTGTGAACTCTCGCTTGCTTGCACGGCATATCCACTATGTCAGAGTTCTAACTGCAATGCAGAGTCCGAGTATGGCCGTATGGCTCAGTCTGCAGGAGTAAACACAAATTGATAACAATAACAGTCAACACTCAAAACGTTCGAGCTCCACAGATTAAGCTCACTATCAGTCAACCTTGACGCTTGTAATTCGGATCATGGTTCTAGTAATGCATACTTAGAAGAACAACGGTAGTACTCTTGGTAAGAATTTTGACTGGCAGTTCCCCCTTGTAGTCTGATCTGTTTTGTTGGTCCCGCAACCGTTTGAGGGCTTAGAGCTGAGAGGTTACGGCTCAGGGTTAAGACAGGAGCTATGCCAAGCTCTAAACCACCCCAAGTTCTATCTGTCGCAACTGCTATTCTCTGATCCCTAAACCCCAATCCCTCAACCCTAAACCCTCTGATTCCTGAACCCCGAACACAAAATCCCAAAACCTGCACACCCGAAGACGCAGCACTCGAACTCCCCAGTCCATAAAACCTGATCGGTGAACCCTGATCCCTAAACCCTGCAAAGCCTACTCGGACCCTGTGAAGCCTACCTTTGGAGGACTCCCCATTATGATTTCTTTAAAGCGGTAGCGTATTAGATCTTAGCTCAAACGCCGCACAACCCATCGCGTGCAGTACCACCGAGTCACATGGCACACCTTGCCCTCGAGTCATTTTGGGCCACCTTGTGAGGTTGGCTGCAGTCCTGAGGAAAGGCCAAACTTCCGGCCTGAAACCAAACGAGATGCCAGAGGCATCCTTCATTGCGGTTTCCATGGTCGCATTTGGCGACGACCATGATCATCGCTCGGACAAGGTTGTGGGCGTTGCAGTGGCGCCATTCCCGGAAAAGCTCTCGACCCACGACAACGGATTACACCAAATCCATTGGTTGCGGAGATTGCTGATGATGAAATGAGCATGATTGCAACAGGGGAGCGTGGCTGCACTGCAGCCTCTGTCCGCCGTATGATCCAGGAGTACAGCTCCTGCTTCATCAAGTCCCTGGAGATGTGCAGATGGAGCTGGACGGCTGGTGACTGCGCAAATTCATGTCCCTGCTTATCAGGAGGTTCGGGGTCGACGTGGTCATGACGAAACAAGGAACCGATTTGACCGATCCCAACAGAGACAAAGACTGCAAATACGGGTTAGGGTTTATAGTTAGTATACAAATACGCATCCCTGAAATCAGGGACCCAGTCTTCTGACACTCACAGGTCCTGGCCCTTTTCGCTGTGTTCCTGCTGCTGTCCTTGGAGGCAGCCTGGGTAAATTGCAAAGACAGAGAAAGGAACTTCGGACTATACTGGGTACCGATTTGGTATAGTTGTCAATGCCCTTATTGTTTCATATTCACAGAGGGCCTAAGCTACAAATCACGTTGAGGTAAGTTAAAATCGGCACCTGGTGAAGGTGAGTTAGGGGTTTAAGGTTCAGGGCCGCCTGGCTTCCCAAGCTGGAACTGTTCTTCTAAGGGTTTCTACTCGATCAACCGCGAAGATGCCTGAAAGGAAGCCTCTTTCACAACAGCTTCCACCAGGGTGTGTTGCAAGGTGCAATGTGGATGGCTCAATCATTAGGATACCCTTCCTAGGGTTTCCTTCCAGGCTCCATAGTAGTTCCTTTTTGGGGTTCATAATTAGAATCCTATAAGGTAATCACAAAAAGGAACTACTATGGAGCCTCTGGGTAAACCCTGAAAGCTTTATCCGGCTTCTGGGTTGAGAAGCTTCAGCCCGGCTTTTCAGTCGACGGGGCCTGAGGGCCAGACGACGGCACCCGAACTCGTCGGGAAAGAGGTTTGCCTGGAAGAAAGGCACGACAGCTTCATGAACTTTTACAGCTTCTAGGCTTATAGCAAGTCCTTCCAAATTGAAGTGCAAAAACACTAACATATTGGGGAAAATATTTTTCACTATCATATTGGGGAAAAAATATTTTCCCCAATATGTAAGTCCTTCCAAGTTGAAGTACAAAAACCTCTGAAGCCCATGCCCTCGACGGTATGCCCTAAGCTAGAACTCAAAGGACCCCAAAGGCACCTGAAGTGTCACCCTAGATCATATACTCGGATGCAGTCCCCGAGGCTTAGGTCTCTGTTGAACCCAAGCTCCAAGCCCCCCAAACCCTAAATCTTGAAAGAGCCATTGCACTAAAAAACATGACTCTTAACGCCAAAACCCCTAAACTCTTAAACTTTCACAGAGCCCTATAAAGAACAGCCTTGAAACTGTCGTGGTGTCTTCGGAGGCCGCTGTTGCCATCAAGCGCGCCGGCCCGGCCGAGGACCTTGCGGATACACCCTACACTCCACTGCTCCAAGAGTTTTGCTAAACCCCAGCCCAAACCACCGAACCCAAAATCCTAAGCCGAAACCTGAAGCCCTAAACCCCAACTTTTTGCCTTAAGCCCTAAACCGTATACCCAGCTTCAGGGAGTTGCACTGGCGCCTTTGTGCGATAAAGTGGACTCACGGTTTAGGCTCCCGGTATCAAGCCTTTGGAGGACGTAGAAATTTCATGTAGACCTCGCTTCCCCGAAGGGCTTACCTCGCGAAGCAAACACATATTGTTCTAAAGGCTATACCTTAAAATTACGGGGTCATAACCTCCTATTTTGTAGGTTTTGGGGCCACATGTAAAAATTAAGATCCTTGCAAAAACCCTAGACTAAAGTTTTAAAGGTTCGATAGTCATTGGTGTACATCAGTGTGCTTGTAGTTGCATGGTCGAGGGTTGTTGTTCGTTCGCTACATCTTTAAGGCACGACAACACCGCCGCACGGCCGAAGCCAATTTAGCATTTAACAGGTATGACCTTAAAATCCCTGCTGGTATGTAACTACAATACTGAAATCATGTGATTGCCGCCTAAGGCCCTAGATCCATGAAGTATTGGGTTTTCTCACACATCTAACCCCCAAAATTTACATCAAACTCTAAACCCCAAAACACTTTAAACCCCAAAGCCAAAATCCTAAACCCTTCATCAAGTCTTAAGCCCCAGGCTCCGAACCTCTAAGCCCCAAACCCCGTTAAAGAACCCAAACGCTATACAAAACCCCTAAACCCTCTTAAACCCAGAGAGCCCAATAGCCCTTAATTAAGGAATATAGCTTAAATCATAATATGAAGCCCTATATAATTTAAGCCATATTCCCTAATTAAGGGGTATTGGGCTCTCTGGGAAGGCCCCAAACCCAGATAACAATGCGTCTTCCGTGCAGAATCCCCGGAAACTTGCCGAAGATGCCGGGCTGGTCGTAGCGAAGCCTCTGAACCTCGCGCGGTGCCTGGGCTGCCGTTTTGCATCGCCGATCTGGTTTAGGGCTTGGGGCTTAAAATAACGCGCGTGCAGGGATTGGGAATATAGTATAAATAAATAAATAAATAGATAATCAATAAATAAAAAATATATATATATGCTATATCATGTTTATGGTTTTTGTCTTAATTTAATGGCCTTAATAGTCATAGCAGGATTGGTGATATGCTATTATCGTATACACTTAAAACATGGAGCCCGAACAGAAAGAATGGTATTGCTGATTATACAAGCTTTCACGGTCCGTTCCGATCTTTGCGTAGCGACCTCAAACCTTTTTAAGGATCGGTACCCAAGGGTTCTGCCCAACAGATTTCTTGCAAACTAGCCAACAGGCCAGGGTTGAGGAGGGTTTTGTGTTTAGTGCGAAGGGTTCAGCTTTTAAGCCCTACTTGGGCCCTACAGAAGCTACCATTTTTAGGGTCATGTAGCCTCTGTGTTTATGGTTAGGTTAGGTTTCGAACTGTACACGCTTGCCCAACACTAAACACTGGGCTAAACCAAAATCACTGGGCATCGAATCGCCAAACAGAAGAGCAGGCCCTGCACCCTAAACTCTGCACCCTAAGCCCTACACCCTTAAACCGTGCACCCTATTTACACCCTAATTACACCCTAAACCCTCAACCTCATGATCGCGTCAATGGATTTGCTTCGGTGGTTCGTCTGGGCTGCAGTGACGCTTCTTCTGAGTGAGAAACCACCTTATATGAAGAAGAGAGTCCATTCTGACAACCACGAGGACTTCAAGAGGTTGGAAGTCATGGAATACACCATATCAGATGTGGGCAGTGCCGAGGAGCACATGAAGATATGCACTGAAGTTTTCGGTATGGCCCCATACATAGTGGAACCTGAGCACTGCTGGACAGCACTTGAAGAAGTCGTCGCGGGCATGGAAGCCCGCAATGCAGTCATGCCTTGGTTAAAACACGCGCATCTAAGGCATATGAGGCTGAGAGACTTTGAATCTATGCTACTGGCTCATGTCATAGGGACCCTGGGCGGGTACAGGGGAGGGGGGTAGGGGACTATACTTCCTCAAATAGGCCTTATTCAGTCCTTATTATGAGCATTACGGCCCCCTACCCCCCGCTTTCCCCTACCCCCCTAAGGGTCCTTATGATAGTGGTGTCAGGTACACTATGGAGCATGACAGGCATGAAGACCTGTTCACGGTGAGAGATCCGTATGAACTCTGCCGGAAGGCACCCGTCAGAGCTCATGCAAGAATGGAGTGCTGAGCTGAGTGTTCACAAGTTACTATAGGGGCCCAAATAATTACCTATACTATCTTGGGGGTTCCTTAGTATAGCTGTAGTATACTGGGCTCCAAAACCCTATTCTAATTACTAAGGCCCCTATATTTGTCACACTGGCGATCATGATCTTAGCAGACCGGGAGCAGGATAAAATGATGCAACCGGTAAGGGTCCAAAAAAATCGAAAGCCTGAACCCTATAAAGATTGAACCCTAAACCTGGAAGACGTAAACCCTAAATTAAAGCCTGAAGGCCACAAACCCTAGACCCTTTCAGCCCTAGACCCCGAACTCTGAACTCTCGACCCTCAGCCCGGAACCCTAAACCCAAACCCTGCCCGAGGAAGGCGGGTACCGGCGCAGTTGGCTTCGTCACGCTCATGGCAACAACGCAAGGCATCGCAGTCACCAAGGCCGACCCGGGTCGATTCCACGATGCTGGCCGTTATAATTAGAGTAGGGTTCCATGAGAGGGTTACTATAAGGGTCCTTTTAAAGGGATTTTAGGGTAATCATAGCGGCCCTAGTAACGAATTAGAACAGGGTTTTGGGGTAAATCTTACGATAATCACAGTAACATGGAACCCTAAGGCGTGCAAAGGAATAGTATCAGTAGGTACATTATTACCATATATGGGTGGTTGTCAAAATTATGGTCCCCTTTTTGGGTACCCTAACTATTAGATGCCGTATTCTAATAATAAGGACCCAAACAGGGACCCTAATATTGACAACAACCCATATGGGAGTTTCCGAAAATTAGGGGGTACCTTACTTTGGGGTCCTTATAATAAGGATCCTACCATTTAGGGTACTATGTTAGGGTCCCCTATTTTCGGAAACTCCCATATAATCATGATAACGGGGGAGCCCTAGGGACTTAAAAGGGACAGTATGAGTAGAACCAGGGCAGAGGGCGTGATCTACGTTGTGTTGCAGGGTTTGGGGTTTAGGGTTTAGGGTTTGGGGTTTAGGGTCTGGGGTTTAGGGTTTGGGGTTTGAGTTTAGGGTTTAGGGTTTGGGGTTTAAAGGTTCAGAGCTTTGGGGGTTACTAGGTGAGGGCTTAGGCTTTAGGGCTTAGGGTTTAGCGTTGGGTTTAGGGATTAGGATGCGTTATGTAGGGGTTCCTTTGATGAATGCTCTTAAGGAGGGAAAAACAGCGATACTTGCTGAAGTATGGTATTGGTAAGAAGAAATTCCAGGGAAACTCGAACCCAGGGTCTAGGGGCTAGGACAAGAGACATTGTAGAAGCCCCGAAACCCTAAACCCTAAACCCAAGGTCCGAGGCTCAATCCTGCCTCAAACCCCTAGTCCAAACGCCGCAAGTTGAAGAGAGGGTTGCAAGGCTGACACTTCCTTTGAAGTTCGGGTGAAGGTTCTGGGCTTGAAGGTTTGGGTTTGAGGGTTCAGGGTTTGTGGTTCGGGGTTCGGATGAGGGGTTAAGGCTTCCGGGTCTTACCCCGAGGAATGCAGGCTTTTGGGTTTAGGGGTTTAGGGTTTGGGGTGTTAGGGGCTTTCACATTGGCCTGCCCTGCTGATGATTCCGGCTACAACACATATTCTCCAACGACAACACTGCGCCTCCTCTTCTGTCTCGCTCCAAGCTGTCGGAACCTGCAAAGCTAAGCTCAACGAGTCCGAAAAGGCAGCCTCACAGGAAACTCGTTAAGCAGGGAAGCCTTACAGGGGAACCTAATATAGTGGTTTCAATAATTGGAATAGGGTTTTGGTGTATATTATACCAGAAGTATAATAATAGGAACCCAGTTCTAATTATTATTAAGGCCCCTATATTATAGTACCCTTATATTATCCCTTAAAGGAGCCCTTTAAAGGAATCTTATTCTAATTCTTATTCTAAGTACTAAGGCCTCTATTTCAAGCCTCTTTTCCACTTCTTGGCGTTCCCCTGAAGGCCATGGACGCACAGGTCCCAGAAGCTGTCGTCTGGCTGCTTCCCGGATGCCCTTTAAGGGGCTACGGGTAAGGATTTAGGGTTTCGGGTTTAGGGTTTTAGGGTTTAGGGTTTAGGGTGTAGGGTTTTAGGGTTTAGGGAAAAGGGTTTCGGGGGTTTAGCATTTCGGGGTTCCCACAATGGCAGGTTCTTTGGGGTTCCTGCAAGGGTTCCTCTAAAGGTCCCTACGCGATTTCTTTCGTAGGGTTCCTCGTAGGGTTCCTTCCAGAGTTCCTAGAGGGTTCCTATTGCAAGATTACGATAAGGGTTCTGAAGGTGTTCTTATAGGGTTGTAGTTCCTACAAGGGATTGAAAAGAGCGCTTGTAGCAACCCTCGAAACAAGCTCTTGGTAGGAGCCCTATAACAGGAATCCTTTAGAAACCAATAAGGCGTTTGGACAAGTCCGGAAAACCCAACAGCCCGCACCTCAACAGCTCTACGCAAGTCCAAGAAGACCGCTACAGGAATGAGCCTGAAACCAAAGCCCTACACCCGAAGCTTCCCAAACCTATAGAAGCTTATATAATGCAGGAACCTGATTAAGAAACCCTGGGCCTATAACCCCAACATACTAGGATTCATATAAGGTACCCCAAAAAAGGCCCCAAGGTTTCTTAACCAGGTTCCTACATTATTATAGTACCCTTATAGATCCCTTAAAAGTAACACTTCTAGACCCCTTTAAAGAACCCCGAAGCCCGGCAGGGTTTAGGGCTTAAGCCCCAAACATCCTACGAAGAGATTCGGAGCCACGGGGCTCCCCAAAAATGTCGATTTCGATTTGTGCTGCGTTTAGGGTTTAGGGTTTAGGGGGTTCAGGGTTTAGGGTTTAGGGTTTAGGGTTTATAGGGTATAGGGTTTAGGGTTTAGGGTTTAGGGTTTAGGGTTTATAGGGTTTAGGGTTTAGGGTTTAGGGTTTAGGGTCAGGCAAAACACTTGAAGACCCCTTTAGGCCCTGCACCCCCCCCTCTTAAACCCCCTGAAAGCTCTTTGATTAAGCTCGAATTTTCATTCGATTTTATGCCTTCTGCCGGTAGGGTTCAGGTTGCATTGTGGATTCTTAACTTTTGATTTTCAGCCCCATTGCCCATCACACCCCATAGACATCCCATAGAAAACTCAGAAATCACTCGTATACTCTAAACTCTATGCTCAACCCTAAAACGTATTCCTTGCTATTGCCCAAAAGGGTCCAAAGTACCTACATGGTCGAAAGTAGGGTCTCTATAGTATGATTTGGGGAAGTATCGCGCAAATCCTAAACCTTAAACCCCAAACCCTGAACCCCTACACCCTAAACCCCTGAAGCCCCTTTTGGATGGTGAAGTCGTGGCTGGGTTCTTGAAAAGGGGTTTAGTCTAGTTTAGTTTAAGTTACCAGAATAAGGATATGGTTTACTATAGATCCCCCAAATGGTCACTTAAACCCTAAAACCCTAAACCATTAAAGGAACCCTTATAGATCCCTTGACGGAGCTCTTTTAGGTCCCTCCTGAATCAAACTCCTTAACCAGCACCCAGAATAAACCCTAAACCCCGAACCGAAACTAAACTCCCGGAACTCAAGCCAAGTCTGGGTTCTTGTTAAGGAATCTAATAGAGGGGCCTTAATAAGCAGAGTAGGGTTCCTTTAAAGGGGTCTATAAGGGCTACGATATGGGATACTATAAGGATTTGGCATAGGAGCCTAAATAATTACCAAGACTATTGTGGGGGTTCCTCATTATAATTATAGTATACTGGGCCACCAAAATAATTACCAATACCATTTTGAGGGCTCCTTATTATAATTATAGTATAGTGGGCCCCCCAAACTTTATTCTAATACGTAAGGCCCCTATATGGGAGTTTCCGAAAATAGGGGACCCTCTTATAGTACCCTAGATAGTAGGATCCGTACTATAAGGACACCAAAACAAGCTACCCCTAATTTTCGGAAACTCTTAAACCCTTATAGTAGCCATCTAAAGGCAGTACCCTTATAGTAACCCTTTAAAGGAACCCCAAGGTACCCCTAAGTTTCGGAAACTCCCATATAAACCAGAACCCAGTTGAGGCTGGTCGTCTCTGCGGGGCTCCTCAGTGCCCTCGCCGTCTGGCGCTCCTTTCAGCTCCTTGGCGTTAGGGGGTTTGGAGGGTTCCTGTAAGGCCCAAGCCCCCCAAACCCTAAGCCCCAAAACCCTAAAAACCCAAACCCTAAATCCTAAACCCCTCAAACCCCAACCTCAAACCCCAAAGTCCTAAATCCTGAACCCCTCAAACCGAGACCCACCCTAAAACCCTTAAACCCTAAATCCTAAACCAATCAACCCCAAAACCCTAAACCTAAACCCCTCAACCCCAAACCCCTAAACCCTAAGTCCTAAACCCGCGAACCCCCAAACCCAGAAATCCAAACCCCCGCAACCCCCTCAAACCCCCAAACCCTAAAAACCCAAACACCTAAAACCCTAAAACCTACCTTTGGTTAGTAGGGAATGGAAGAATGGCAGTAATAGTAGTTATAATTGTACCCCATTCCTCCATTCCCTACCAACCAAAGGTAAGAAAAGGAGCCCTCTAAGGATTCCTTAAGCGTGGGGTTGAGGGTGTTGGGTTGAGGCTTTTGGGATCATTGGGGTCTGATCCGGGATCGCGGGGTTTAGGGTTTGTAGGGGTTTCGGGTTTAGGGTTTATAGGGTGTAGGGTTTAGGGTGGGATCTTATCCGGAGTCGCGGGGTTTAGGGTGGTACTGCACCCAAACGACGCCAGCTACCAACGCACTCCGGCATCTCGCCGGCAAGCTTCGAGAACTTGTGGCTGGTGGACACCAAGACTAAGACCAAGGCCCACTTGGATGTTCATGGGTAGTTATAAGTGGGGTTATAATAATATGGGTTCTATGTATAGCTACCCTACTTATAACCCATACTAGGGGACTTATAAGTAGGGTAACTATAGTTATAACCCATATTAGGGGACTTAGAACACTACTTATAGCTACCCGTGAACCTCCAAGCAAGGCCCAAATCTTGGTGGGCGGGGTGGTCAGAGCCGGTGGACCAGGCCCCGGGTGGCGGCGCTGCCGAAAAACCCGATCTGGGCGAACACAAGGAATCGGTGAGGTGGCACAGCCTCCCGTGCGAGCTTTTCGAGGAGTTCATCCACAGCTACGGCTTGGATGTCATGATCTATCTCACGATTTTTGACATCGAATTGGCCGTAGCAGCCATCACAATGAAGACACCGATCGGCTTTTGATGGTTTCGGGGTGACAGCTGCTCAAGCGTCGGGGCTGCAGCTGCGCGATGCAGACGCTGAAGATTGAGCTGCACAATGTCGGGCATTGTGCTGGCAGGCGTGTGCGACTCTGCCCGGCTGACATGAGCTTGCAGGCGTGAGAGTTGCAGGTCGCCGCACAGGAACATGTTTTGGCAGTGCTGCGGAAGTGCCGGGGCTGTACAGACTGAGCCATTTTGGGAGTCTCTTTGTTGGCTAGGGTTCCGGGGCCACTTTTACCAGGTTCTACTTGCAGCGATTTAGAGGTTTTGGGCCTCTGCAGAGCTTTGAGCCCTGGACCGTTGTGATCCCCAGAGAGCCCGATATCCCTTAATTAAGGAATATAGCTTAAATCATAATATGAAGCCCCTAATAATTTAAGGCATATTCCTTAATTGAGGGGTATTGGGCTCTCTGGGTCGTGGTTTTTGGGATTTGGCGGAGTTTAGATCTTGAGGCGGGTTTTGGGCCTTGAGGGCCTGGCCCCCAAACCCCTAAACTAGACCCTACACTTTTGGGGCTTCAGATATATTTGGCGTCTGGGGCCTTTTGCTTTCAGGCGGCTTCCAATTTGACGGCGTGACGAAAAAAATTCGGCGTTTGGCTTTGATTTCATAGGTTGTTTTGAGCTGTGTTGTGTTTCAAGCGTTGGGCTTTGGGGTCGAAATTGCTGTAGAACCATGGCATCACACACCCCGGAGACATGTTTTAATGACTCAGGTCCCTAGGCCTTAGAGTTGTAATATGACACCTTATCAAACCGTTTAGACATCTTGGAAAGTCCTATAGTAACCATACTAAAAAAAACCTGTTCTACAGAGTCAGGACCTATGTAACATACGGCGTAAGCGTCTAGGGTTCTGGGATGCGCTATCGGGACATATACCGAGCTTATAGGGTTTACGACAGTTTTTCGGTTGTTTGAAGGTGCTTAGGGTTTATGTAAAGTAGTTACGTAGGTGTCATTTTCCAGGGACTGGTGAGTTTACAGGGATAATTATTGGTGCGCGCGCGTGTGTGTGTGTGTGTGTGAAGAACACAACCTGCAGGATGTAAGTTTAACTTTTACCCTGGAACTCTGAACCGAAACCCAAAACCGCCACTTTTGTATGTTTTGGAGGGGAACCTTGCTGCATGCACCCCAAATCTGTACAGCCCAAGCACCCGTGGCATGAGGTCAACGTGCCAGATCCAGCTAAGCGAAGCCTACTTGCTGAATGGTCAATGCATTCGCAACACGCCGTCGGTAAAATCCATGGATTATGCTCCTCGTTCGCATTTAGCTAGCAGAAAAGCTTTGGTTTTGTGTCCACGGAGGAAAAAGGCACAACCACCAAATTCACCCTAAACGGAAAAAAGCAGCTCAAGCAAAATCAGCTTGAGCTGTTTTCATTAAATGGGAGTTTCCGAAAATAGGGACCGTACCCTATTTTCGGAATTTCTCAAATAGAGCGGTCTAAGTATTTGCTTCAATGTCTGCTTTGGGGTGCAGACTGGTCTTTGCTGCTTGCGCATGCTCTTGGGATTTCCTGCTTTGAGCAAAACTCGGTAATAGCTTGTATAGGGCCTTAATAAGGAGAGTAGGGTTCCTTTAAAGGGGTCTATAAGGGCTACTATAAGGGATACTATAAGGATTTGGCATAGGGGGGCCTTAATAATTACCAATACTATTTTGGGGGCTCCTTATTATAATTACACTATGATGGGCCCCAAAACCCTATTCTAATTATTAAGGCCCCTATAGTACAATCTGAACCCTGAGCCCGTGAGGTTCAGGCGTCACCGCTTGACCTCGAAACCTCAGCTACGTATGAGCAAAGACAAAACCCTACACCATCCCAACACCCTAAACGCCTAAACTCTAAGTTCCTAGACTAGATATCCACTATCAAGGACAACTATATGCGGTCCCCTCGGGATGTTGGAGAGGGTTGGGTTTTGGTTTGCACTTCACAGAGCTCGTCTGCTTCTTCTATGATACAGGATACGATTTAGGGTTTTAGCGGCGCGTATCAGTATAAACTCTAGTAGTAGTACTAGTAGTAACAGCAGTACTAGTAGTACTTAGTGCTGCTATTGCTACCGTTCCAAAATGTATTCGTGAAACAATGATTACTAGTATCGCCATCATTATGTTTATGATTGCCAGTCTTATTGCTATTCTTTCCGTTGCCATCGCCATTTTGAACACTCTCAGTTCTATAAGTATTGACCAAAAACCACCATGAAGCCTTAAACCCCAAGCCCGACACCCTATAGGCCCTGGGAGCTGGCATTCTCCTCTATGCCTTGGCAGCAGCAGGAGGCGAGAATAAAGTGCTCCGAGGTTCATTGAGGCTTTTCAGGGGTTTCGGGCCTGCAGTGGATTTTCGGGGTGGATTTCGATGGGGTTCAGGCAGACGCAGCTTTGGGGAAGTGCTCAAACCCTTGCGAAGGCAGGAGAGTTGTGGAGATGCAGCGCGAGATAGAGCAGCCGCGGACCGGGGCACAACAACAAGAAGTGGAGGCATCGAGCACAGATAGCCTATGTTGCCGAGTTGAACCTTGCAGAGTGTGGCCTATCTCATCAGAGATGACCTCTGTTCGCAAGATCTCTTCCAGCACCTGGACAAGGTGAGGCGAGAGAAAACCAGCCTGAAGCCATTCTGCAGAGAATGCTTGTTGGTGTGTGTGTGTGTGCGTGTGTGTCTCTTTTCTGCGTTGTTCCTCTACTTTTGTCGTCTTTTGTTTAGGCTCTTGCTTGTTCCGGTGAGGAGTCCTGAAAAGGGGGTTTTAGGGTTGAGGGGTGTAGGGTTTTGGGGCTTACGTTAAGGGCGACCGGCGGCCTAAACCCTGAACCGTGCTTTGACCCGTACTTGGAGGTTCAGACCTCGGGTTAAAGGGTAGTTATTATAAGTAGGCTAACTATATGGGAGTTTCCGAAAATAGGGGACCCTAGGGTTCCTTTAAAGGGTTCCTTAACGGGATCTATAAGGGTACTATAAAGGGTTTAGGGTTTAGGGAGTTTCCGAAAATAGGGGACCCTAATATAGCACCCTAAATAGTAGGATCCTTATTATACGGACCCCCAAATATTGTATCCCTAATTTTCGGAAACTCCCATATGACGCCGGGACCGTAGTAAACTAGCAGGAAGTAGGTTAGCGCCAACGACTTGTTGCACTGTTGCTGCAAGCTAAGGTAGTAAAAAAAGGGTAACTATACTTATAACCGACATTGGGGGACGTATAACACCTTCAGCTCCAATAGTAGTAATAGTAGTAATAGCAATGGGGATAATGATGATGACGACAATACTAGTAATCATATGAACAGCTCTTTCGCTAAATCCTCAGCCAAAGCCTCAAAGCCGCAAGCCCAAATCTCAATCGTCCGAGACCGTAGGGTTCAGGGTTGTAAGCCCTGAGCCCCACGTACAAAGCCACCGAAGCGACTATGAAGATCTCACAAAGCTTGACCCAAAGCCTGGCAAAAGCCCAATAAAGTCACTCTTAAACCATCAAAAAGCACACATCAAGATAAAAACAAAACCCGAAAGCCTTAACCCTTCACTACCAAAACCTAGCATCAAGACGAAAGCCCAAAGCCGCCCTCAACCCCGAAATATCGCCTGGGAAGGTGTCCTCGCAGCCGGCACTTCTGCTGAGCAGGTAGGTTCCTCCGCAGGCAAAGGGTTTAGGGTTTAGGGTTTGTTTTGTGCTTGTTTTGGCAGTGGTACTTTGTTGGATGGAGTGTCGTGTTCTTCCTTTTTGATCGGGAGGTAGGTAGGGGTTCAAGTTCAGGGTCTAGGGTCGTTGAGGACCCTAAAGAACCTAATGTAGGAACCTGATTAAGAAACCCTGGGCCTATAACCCCCAAATAGTAGGATTCATATAAGGAACCTTAATAAAGGCCCAAGGTTTCTTAATCAGGTTCCTACATTAGGCGATTCAGGGTTCATGCAGGGTCTAGCGCGTGGAATGTCGGAGATTAAGGGCTGGGTTTAGGAGTTGAGGGTTTCACCGTAGCTTCGGTTTTGGGGTCAGGAGGCTCAGGGTAGTTATAATTTATAATAAACCCTAACCCTAAACCTTAAACCCTAAACCCAAAGCCGCAAACTCTAAGCACAAAATCCATGAGCTTGAGTCAAGGTTTCATGGTCCTTGTGCTGACAGCTCTCGTCGGCCCCGTCATGAATCTTCTGCTCAGGGTGAAGGCCTCCCGTCGGGAAGTCGGATGTTTAGGGCTTTAGGGCTTAGGGCTTTGGGTTCAGGGTTTAGCGCTGTAAGGTTTGGGCTTAGGGTTTAGGGTTTTATGGTTTATAGGGCTTTAAGGGTTAAGGCTTAGGGCTTAGTGAGATGTGTTTAGGTTTAAGGTGTAGGGTCTTAGGGCGGTGTGGCTTGTGTTGCGCTTGCGTTGTGTTGTGGCTTTTAGATGTTTCTAGAGTTTAAAACATAGGATGTAGTGGGTTCAAGAAAGTGTGGGATTGAGAGTTCAGGGTCATATCTTTCCTGTTTCTGTGCATTCGAAGACATGCAGCACGAGCTCGAAACACTCACAACCTATGTAGTAATCCCTATACAACCCTAACGGTGAATAGATCCTAAACGGAGGCTGTCCCAATCCGGGACTTTCATGCTTGGGGTGTTGATGAAGAAAGACTCCTTGTACGGTAAAGAAGAATCCTTCGAAGCCGTGCACGATTCAGGCTATACTGCTTAACATCCAGGCCCGAATAATTACCAATAGTATTGCATAGAGTTCCTGATTGTAACTATAGTATATTGCACCCCCAAAACCCATTCCAATCATTAAGGCCCTTGCGCAAGCGTGACTAGTTGCTACTGGGCTTTCTCGGTACAAGATGCAGGATTCTAGGGATACCGGATTCAGGCTGTAGCAAAGTGTGGATGTCAGGTTCAGAGCAAGCGATGCAGGATGGAGTGCAGAGCCTGTGGGATGTGCGGCATAGGCTTCAGAATCGAAGAGGAAGGTTTCAGGAAACTATGATAGAAGTTTCAGGGTGAGGCATGTAGGATTCACCAAAAGGTTCGAGATCAGGTCATAGAATGCATCGTTTTAGGGGGTTTTCATGTCGAGTGTACATACCGCTCACGAACACGCCCCCTGCCATTTATTAGGGTGAACGCAAGGCTGGGAAAGGAGTTTGACAAAACTCTCACGAAGCGACGCCAGTAGCTTGCAAAAGGCCCTTCCGCGGCCCCAAGCCCTGAACTCCCATAAATCCAAAGGCCTTTCACCTCTTCGAAAGAGGGGAGTTTGTGCAATCCTTAGCTCCGAAACTGAAAAACTCCTAAACCTTATGTCACTATGCCCCAAACTCCTAAATCCTAAAGCCTAAGCCCCAATCCAAGCCCGCGGAACCCTTCCGCATCCCTAAACCCTACCCCCTATAAACCAAACAACACCCTAAACCCTAAACCCCAAGAGACCCCTTAGGGTCCATGTACCCAAATAGTATATACTTTGGGCCCAATGTACCTATACAGGGAGTACTTTAAGGCCAAAGTATATACTATTTGGGTACCGGATGAGGCCGGCAGTGACGCTGAGACGGAAGCTGCCAGGGTGAAGATGAAGCCACAGGGCTTTGAGCTCTGGCTTTCCAGGATCCTCCAAATTAGACCAATGTAGGGGTACCTTAGGGTTCCTTTAAAGGCTTACTATAAGGGGGCTATAAGGGTTCCTTTAAATGGCTACTATATGGCTTTAGGAGTTTCCGAAAATTAGGGGTACCTTGTTTTGGTGTCCTTATGATAAGGGTCCTACCATTTAGGGTACTATATTGGGGTCCCCTATTTTCGGAAACTCCCAAATGTGCCCTGAAATAGGGGCATTAGCAGATCTCTAACGTCTCAAATAGGGGTATAGGGTACCGAATAGTAGGCCTCTCGGGTCTCAAATAGGGGTATATTTATATGGTACCTAATACTTTATGGTCGAATAGAGGGTAGAAGGAGGGTCTTGGCCTGGGTCTAGGGGTTTAGGATTTCAAGTTTTAGAGTTGAAGGTTGCTCCGCTTCGGGGTTTATGCATGTGTCAAGGGCCTATGGGGTAGGGGTTTAGGGTTTAGGGTTTAGGGTTTAGGGTAGGGGTGTTAGTTTTGATTGAGCTAGCAGTAAGAGGAAACCCAGCCAAGGAGCACTGAGCTCATTTATCAGTGCCGTGAAGGTTTGGAAGGACAAGGAGCTTCACGAGAGAGCGGTAGTCACCCCCGAAACCCGAACCCAAGTTGCTACGCTCTCAACACCTCCTCTCCCCAAATCCTAGAATCCTAATTCCTAGCCTTTCGAACCTAAACCTCAAATCATAAAACCTTTAACCCCAAATGGCCGTGTAGAAGCCTGTAAGGAACTTCAACAGACCCACGATTCCAGCTGAGGAAGAACTCCTTTCTCGTGGCGCAAATGCGGAGAAGTCGACTGAGGGAAACTTTTCTTGGAGCTTCCTACATTGGGAGGAGGCGGAGCTGCAGGGGCAGGTTCTTTCGTCTGCGGGGTTTGGGATTCAGGCTTCAGGGTTGAAGGTCGTCGGGCTTTAGGTTTCAGGGTCCCGGTGCTAGATCCGTAGTATAGAACTTACAGAAGCCCGCATAACTACCAGCACTAGTTGATCCTCCGGGTGCCTTAGCATAATCACAGTATAACAGCCCTAAGGACCAACATGGACAGGAAACCCTCTCAAGTCTCAAGACCCAACCCTCTACCCCAGTTAAAGTCGTAGTATAACAGCCAACAGCCCCCAAACCACTATTCTCGTCGAATTATTAAAGCTCCACATAAAAGAAAAGGAGCCCCCTCAAGTCTCAAGCCCCAACCCTCTGCTCCAGTTAAAGTCGTTATCCCCTAGAAGTTCCCGTCTGAAGATCGGCCATGTCGGGCTTGCAAGCCCTACCTATAGTCTCCATTGTAGTTCCTTTTTTGGTTAACCAATTTTATGGTTAGGATCCTATAATGTAGATTTTGGTTAACCAAAAAAAGGAACTAGAATGGAGACTTATAGGTAGGTTTAGGGTTTAGGGAGCCGCCCAGGTAGCCAAAGCCCTTTCAACAACCCTACCCTGTCCAGCAGTCCCCTTAAAGAAACCCGTATACGTATCTAACCCTCACGTTGATGTAAAAGAAGTCTTTTTTTTGTAAACCCCCCATGTGCACTAGACTTAAAACAGGATGCCTGTAAGGGTTATACGATACTAGTAAGACTTACTTGTTGTCTCAGTACACATGGGCCTTACATGCTTCGACCAAGGTTTTGTGGTAGATCGTCGCAAAGATAGGTTGTATACACAGCCGTCAGGAACCCGACTACTAAGCATTCGCTAGGTTCCTGAGTAGTACCCTTTTGCCCTTTTTGCTGTAGGGTCCCCTTATTAAAACCGACAAGTAGGAAAAAAAGGGTACACTCATTAAAAAAGGGGCCACTCAGGAACCTAGTTCAGGGCCTGGTATCAGTAAGCACAAGCCCTAGAAGTTAGACCTGAAATCCTAAACCCCCCAAACCCTAACCCGTATAAACCCCAACCCCTAAAGGCCTAAACCACCCGAAAACCCTACACCAAAAAAACCCGAAGCCCTACTGTAGGAACCTGATTAAGAAACCCTGGCCCTATATCCCCAATGTATTCGGATTCATGTCAGGAACCCTAAGAAAGACCCAAGGTTTCTTAATCAGGTTCCTACAGTATCTCGAACTTGAGGGCTTCAGAGTTCGAGGTTCTAGGAGGTTTAGGGTTTAGGCTATTGTAATTTTTGATGCCCCTTCGCTTCTCTGAGTGTGAAGCTATCAAACCAGGGCACACACAGGCAGCTTGTTTCAGCACCAGGCCACTGTTAAGAACCGGTTTCGCCCCTTGTGTGTTCAGGTGCTCGCGGCTGGGCGGCAGAGTCGGGAAATCCGCCCAGAGACGCCCGGCGACGAAGGAATTCCCAGTGAAGGCTGCTGGTAAAGGGAACATTAGGGGTTCCTGGGAAAGGTTTAGGGTTTAGGGTTCTGGGAACGATAGGGGGTACGATAAGGGTACTATACTTGGAGGTTCATGGGTAGTTGTGCGTAGGGCTATAAGTAGGGTAACTATACTTACAACCCCTTCTTAGGGGACTGATAAGCCCATTTAAAACTACCCATGGACCTCTTGTAGGGGTTGTGTTTTTTTAGTTCAGGGTTTAGGGTTTCTTTAGGGCTTGGAGGCTTTACAAAGTTCTTACCATCTTTTGGGCTTTGAGTGATTTACGGTTGATGGTGTTGTTTATCGAGCTTGCAGAGGTGGCATGCTAGTATATTGCTGGCGGTATAGAGTAGAGGGTAGTTGGAAGGTCTCGGTAGGAGCATGGTCGTGGGGTCGAAGGCTTTACGGCTTCTGGCGGTGGGGCTTTAGTAAAGGGCCTTGGTCTCAGGGCTCTTGGGGTGTAGGGTTTGTTGCTTCAGGCTTTTGGGGTGGTTTGTGCGATCTGTGCTCAGGGTTTTCTACACTGGCACCCTATGGCAGAAGCGCTGCTGCTACTCCCGTGCTCTTTCTTCCACTACTACTACTACTACTACTACTACTACTACTACTACTACTACTACTACTACTACTACTACTACGACTACTCCTCCTCCAGATTCTGCGATTAATACGATTGTCAAGGACCGGCATTGTACAATCACAATTGACAGTAGTACTTTTGGTCATGCTGGTACGTTCCTCACAACAATAGAACTAACAACGCGAAAAGTCATTAACAGTTGCAGGGTTTTTCGGAGACCATATGGCTGAAGGATAACACTCATCGTGAGTATGATGCTGCGCGTCATCGCCGTCGTCAAGCATCGTAGTGGTGCAATCATTTACCCAGGTCATCGCGACAATAAACTTGAGAGCGAAGAAACCTCATTAACACGTAGCGTGAGCGTCAGGGACAAAAACAAGAATAATTACGTCAATCGTGAGAATCATGCTGCACGTCATCGTCGTCGTCAACCTTCGATACCCTAAGCAATAAACCATATAACCCTAAGCGGCGCCATCATTTTGCCACTTTGCCAGGCACACGCTTTGGCCTTCTCTCAGATGTACTGTGGCAGCGGCAGCGCATTCACAAGCTGACCAGCTCCCGCGCCACTTGGCGAGGACTGTCCCCAGAATCTGTGAAGATCCAGAATGTAGGAGCGCTGCAACAATAGGAATGCTACAGTTGTGGTCATGATTTCGCGACGTACACTCGCGTTGCAAAACAGCCTCCTACCAGGGTGAACAAATCTAAAGCCTGGACCCCTAAACCCTAAAACTCTCAAAAACCATAAAGCTGTCGAAGCACAGTTGTGTGGGGACTATCACGGTATACTAGTGTCCAGATCTTCTCCGATACTACATATGAGCATATCTTAGCGCGAGAAACTAGGCACACTAAGCCTTAGTCGTGGGTTTCAGGGTCTGGGGTTTAGTGTTTAGGGCCTTAGGGGGTTCAAGAGGAGCAGCCTAGGGTTCAGTTAGTTCATAAGTAAAAACTCTTATGCCAGGCGTTCGAGGCCTTTGTTCAGGACACTACACTGAAGCCCAAACCTTACTTGCAACCCCCAAAACCTGCTGCCCTTTGGAGTTCCGACTCTCATGTGTTTCCGCTTTCCGTTTTCGTATTCTATTGTTCGTATCGCCCCGTGACTGAGGCCGGTTTCTTGGTCTGGCCTGGCTGCTTTTTTTCGCTGGCCTTGGCCGTGGCGAGCACGGCCACGAGGCTTCAACGCGGAACCTGTCCTTCCTGTATCGTCAGTACTACTATAGGGGCCCTCTTAACCAATACTATTTTGGGTGGGGGTTCCTTATTGTAGTAATTATGGTATAATGGGCTACCAAAACCCTATTCTAATTATTGAGGCCCCTATATTTTGAGATTTTGCCAGCTTCAGGAGTTCTCACCTGGATCATAATATTGATCCCACTACTTGTGATCGCAGTGGCAATAGCCGTATCACGACAACCCAATTAATTCCACCAACTGTCACTAGCCTCGAAATCACATTCACCAAGGAATCACATCCCGTAGAGGCCATGGAAGCACTGACATAACCCTTAACCCCAAAAGCTCAACTGTACGTAAGTCTCAAAGTGTCAATACAGCCGAAGGCCTCGACTAACAGATTACCAATATTATTGGCTAGGCTTCCTTACTATTCCCCAAAACCCTATTCTGAAAATCAAGGCCCCTCCCTGAATTCTATTTGGAATCCCTCTTCGGAATTCTTTAAAAGGAACCCCATTCTAATTGTTAAGGCCCCTATAGTAGCCAAGGCTGTGCAGGGAATGCTCTTCGCTTGCTCCAGGGGGGAGCTCGCATCGCTGGAGGCGGTGGAAAGCAGCATCTCAGGGTTTACAGTAGAAGCCCAAAAGTTGGAAACCCCATAGCCTCAATCCTCAAGAGTAATGTATAGGGAATCCCAGCACTATTTGGCCTTAATCCGGTTTCCAACTTTATGGAGTTTACTGTAGGGTTTAGGGTCCAGGGTTCAGGGTGGAGTTGTGTTTGTTGTTGTATTGTTGTCTTTTTGTGTTTTTATTTTTCAAGTTTCCTTGGAGCTCCAGGTATACTACTTTGGGTCTAAGGTCTCTAAATGGGGTTTCCGAAAATAGGGGACCCTACTCCTAATTTTCGGAAACTCCCAAATAGTACCTACTTTGGGCGAATTTGGAGCCAGAGGGTCTGGTTGTTCACAGAGAGTTCAGGGACCTTGAGGGCTCCTTGCTCCCTTTTCACCGGCTGAGGGGTTTGGGGTTTAGGGTTTTAGGGTTTCAGGGTTTTAGGGTTTAGGGGCCTCAATGCTTGCTTAGGAGATGTTTGGGGTGTAGTAGGGTTGAAGGGTTTCGGGTTTAAAAGCTGAGGACGTAGGGTTTGGGACGTTCCCGGCTGTGAGGCTGTACAGGGTTCATGGTCTTACGATTTGGGAGTTTCCAAAAATATGGGACCCTAATATAGTACCCTAAATAGTAGGATCCTTATTATAAGGAACCCCAAATAAGGTACCCCAATTTTCGGAAACTCCCATTTGTGCTTCCAGGATGAAGCGAGGGTTCAGAGCCCAGGGTGAAGTTTTCAGGGGTGTGTGCGTTGACCATAGTTCAGCTGCTTTCGTTCCTCTTGAAAGAGGAAGGAACAGGCGGCTCTGCTGACGTGGATCCTGTATCATACATCACATTGGCAGAGGAATATTGCTTGAATCATGTTCCGTGCTGTATGCATAATGTAGACCCTAAACCCTAAACCCTAAACCCCTAAACCCTAAACCCTAAACCGTAGCCCTACCCCTTAGACAGACTCTAAACCCGGCGCCCTATAGACTGAAAGCCCTAGAGACCCTGAGCCGCGAATCCCCCAACCCAGATTCCAAACTCCGATACTCAAGACTCCGAACCCTACTATAGGGGCTTAAATAATAATTACCGGTTCCTTATTATAGTCATAGTCAAGTGGCCCCAAAACCCCATTCTGATTATTAAGGCCCTTATATTACCTCTCCCCCCTCAAAAAAGGACAAACACACCCAACAGCAAGGCAACGGCCCCATCCGCCACCCACCGAAATCGTGTTGTAGGTCACAGGCCTTGGCCAAAACATCCAGTTCGTGAAGTCGCAGGACCTCGCCGGAGTACCGACTGAAATACTATAGGGGCCGTGATCATTATGTAGCGTTTGAGGGTATGGGGTTTAGGGTTTAGGGGTTGAGGGGTTTAGGGTTTAGGGGTTGTTGTCGTTATTGTATAGCTCTAAGAAACTTGCATATCCAGATCACCTCAACCCAAAGTTAGGCTTTCAGGGTTTCGGGAAAGCCCGCAACCCCAAGCCCTTCACCCTACTCTCAACATAAACCCTAAACCCTAAACACAGCTTGGGGTTTCGGGGTTTAGGGTTTCGGGGTAGCTCTCTTCGGGGCATTAAAAATTAGAATACCCTAAACCCTAAACTACCTCCTTGAACCTCAAGTGTGAAGCCGAGATGTGTTGAGCAGCGCAAGTCCTACTTGGAGGTTCATGCGTGGTTCTAAGTGGGGCTATAGGTAGTGGAACTATACTTATAGCCCGCTCATTTGAGGGGATATTAGGGGGCTTACTCTAATATTCTCTCAAATTTTGGTTAATTATAAGTAATTATAGTTGCCTTAATTTTTAACCCTATATCTTGTAGGCTTATAACTACCCATGACCCTCCAAGTAGAAGCCTTGCACTCCCGAACCCCCCCCATTCCCTTTCGGCCGGATTTATCAGGCATGCCCGCTTTTTGGCACCCTTTGCTCACAGTCCCCAGAGAGCCCAATACCCCTTAATTAAGGAATACAGCTTAAAATCATTATATATGAAGCCCCTAATGATTTAAGGTATATTCCTTAATGACGGGGTCTTGGGCTCTCTGGGTCTAGGGTTCATGGTTTCGGGTTCCGTAGGGTTTATGGCTAGCTGTTTCTGGCTAGGGATTTACACCTTGAAGGTGAAACTACTGAGTCACTCAGTATACTACAGTAAACCCTAAGACCCGTGGCTTTAAGTGTTCACATTCCAGGACCATTATGTTCACACCTAAACCTTAAATCCTTTGCGATTATTTCAGGACCTTACACCAGGGGTGTTAAGTCTTCATCCTCCAGGATCACTATGTGCTTGCGGCAGACAAGGCCGTCCGGCAGGTCTCACTCTACGCCTCAGCGCACGAAGCGCGCAGCCGGCACCTGACCGTCGAGCCACCTCTGACAGACGCCGGGCTACAGTTCATGAGCCTCATAGTATAGTATAGTCTTGCCTAGTATGGTATATTGCATTCTATTGTATTGTATTTTACTGTACCGTACTGTGCTGCATGGTATTAATGTGCAAATGCGGTTGGGTTTGGTTATGTTTGGCTATCATTTAATCGTGGCAACAGACAGTCCCCCCTTGCAGTCCCCAATTTATACCCCCATAAGCCCTAAACCCTTCGCAAATCCTAAGCCCGAAACCCTGTATTCATGGGAAACACCCAGAGAGCCCAATACTCCTTAATTAGGGAATACACCTTAAATCATTAGGGGCTTCATATTATGATTTAAGCTATATTCCTTAATTCAGGGGCATTAGAATCCCCTAAACCCCAAACCCTATACATCCCTTAAAGGAGCCCTTAAAGGCTCTATTTTCCTTAGTTAAGGGGTATTGGGCTCTCTGGGCATACGGCTGAGCAACTTGGAGGCTGACGATTGTCGTCGCATTCACCACCATGACAAGCCCTAAACCCTTAGCAAATCCTAACCCGAAACCCTGTATTCATGGCCTAAACCCTAAACCCTAAACCTGAGCAACTTCGAGGCTTACGATTGTCGTCACATTCACCACCATGACAAGCCCTAAACCCTCCACCTTCGGGTTTTTGTTGGGTTTTGGCTTTTCCTTCTAGGGCTCTGCGGCGCAGGGCTCGGGGCTAGGCTTTAGGTTCTGGGTTTTTGGGACTAGGATCGAGTTTCTGTTTCTCGGGTTGGGCTTAGGATTTTGGGTTTAGGGTGGTGTAGGGATTGGGGTTTCGGGTGTAGGGTTCTTCCTCGTTTGTTCAGGAAGCCAGATTCAGCGCTCTGTCACCCGTGCCCATTGGTGGGATGATGGTGCCGCGAGTGGCGCGTGTCACCATTCAGGGCACGAACCCAAGCCTACCTGCTACTGAGTGCCTCGGAGTGGTTGGAGGCACTGCGGTTTTGGGACCTTGGTTTTACTTTGTGGATGCTACCTGATTAAGAAACCTTGGGCCCATAACCCCAAAATAGTAAGGTTCATATAAGGAACCCTAATAAAGCCCCCAGGGTTTCTTAATCAGGTTCCTACATTAGAGCTTTGAAGACTTCTCTGGTTCATGAACGTCAGACCATGCAGTTGATAGGATGAAGAGCATGTCGAAGACCCCCAGACTAAATTCTGAATCCGCACCTGCAGACTCACCAGCTGGCTTAGGGGTTTAGGGCCCAGGGTAAGGACCCAAGCAAATCAAAGTGTCCAGGCAGGTAGTTTCAACAGCAGCTGCTGCTTTCGGTGGAGGCAGTGGGGCATGTGGCCATCATCAAAGGAACTTCGAACATGACTCCAGTTCAGTGTCCCACCAAAATCCACAAATCCCAAAGTTTCCAAAGTAAACTGCTCAAGAACTGGACACTCGTCGCGCCTCAAGCGTACTGCCGACAGACCCGATTCAGAATCAGATTCCCGCCGGGTTCATTCTAAGACAAGAAACCTAAACTCTAAACCCTAAACCCCTAAACAAGGTACCTTGTTCGCTTTGCTCCCCAAGCCAAGCTTGCGCAGGCAGGGCTCTTCGGTCGAGGGGTTTAAGTTCTTAGAGCTTAGGTTTTTCTACAGTACCCGAAGGGTCCATCAATGGTACTTAAACAGTATATAAATTTGCCACATCATACCGATAGAGAGATTAAAGGCCAAAGTATATACTATATGAGTACATGGACCCTCAGAGGCAAGGTGCGGACAAGGAGCAGCCTTGCCACAAGGACATTGTCTTCGGGTAGATACAGGCAAAAACTAAGACATGTGTTCGCGGACGAAGCCGGGGTGGAGAATTTTTTTTTTTTTCTTGGGCACTTTTTTTCGGTTTCTTGGTGGTGGTGGCGGGGGGTGAGGGTTCTCTGTGTTTCCACAAGAAACCTCTACTTTTCATTACTTTTTCACAGGAAAACCTCTAATTTCGCTATTTTCTATTCGCAAAAACCTTTATTTTCGGTGGGTCACTTGCGGTAGCCACCGAAAACCGGGGTCACTTAGCCACTCCGAGTCCGCACCGTTTTGGGTGACTTAGCAATAAAATTTCGGGGATACATGGCCACCGGATTCAACTTTAGCGGTTCAGGCTGTAAGCTTCAAGCTTCGTCGGATTCATCCTATATCTTAAACACACCCCCTTCATTTGTCGATTCCGCTTCCTCATGTATGTTACACCTCATTTAGCGAATCCGTTTCATCATATATCTTAAACACGTCCCCTCATTTGGCGATTCCGGCAACAGGATTCAACTTTAGGGTTCAGGCTTTAAGATTCAAATCTCCTCGGACTCATCCTAGATCTTAAACGCGCCCCTTCATTTGGCGATTCCGGATTCATCACAGATCTCACACATTGCCCTCATTTGGCGATTCCGGTTCATCATATATCTTGAACATGCCCTCCCCCCCAATGTCGACTCCGTTGCATGTGGCGATTCCGGTTCATCATATATCTTGACATGCCCCCGTGATTTCGCGATTGGGATTAATCATTGAATCATATATCTGAAACGCGCCCCCTCATGTGGCGGTTCCGGTTCATCATATATCTTAAACATGCCCCCTCATTTCGCGATGCGAATTCATCATATATCTTAAACACGCCCCCTCATTTGGCGATTCCGGTTCATGATACAGTGCGGGTCCAGTCAGACATAGTGTTGCTGTTGCTTGATTGCAGGACTTGAACTTGGATCGCAGGATTCAGCAGCTTCGTGAAAGCCGTAAGCAGCTCAAGAGAGCTGCCAAGGAAGGTGCTCAGGAGTTGAAGACGACACAACAGAAACGCAGCAGGCATGTGATCGATATCGATAGAGAGCGTCTGTTTGGTTTTCGTCCATTAGCTCCACGTCTGCAGGTTGATTCTTCAAGCGAAAAAGCTTTCAGCGGAGGATTTAGCCCGCATCATCGCATTGAAGGCCACAACTACCTGAGCAATGAGCGTGGTATGAGCACTAACCTGGATGTACAGTAAGGAGCTGTAGATGCAGGGCTTCTTGCACAACAGAGTTGCGTAGCTTTGTACAGCAAGATAGCAGAAGCATGTTCACAGAGAAGCATGCTTGCATCACGGCATTTCACACTACCGCCTCAGCAACGACCGCGGTAGCACCATGCCAGACTTTGCTTGTGGATGTGAGGACGCTTCTTGTACAGCACTGAGGTAGCTTCTGTACAGAATTACAGCGGAAGCTTGTTCACGCGAAGCGTGCTTACATCACGGCATTTCGCTTTGGAAAGCACCATCTCACGAGCGTGGTAAACAAGCTCGACGTAAGAAGCTTGCAGATGTGTGCGTGTTTGTGCCACAGATTTCCAACACCCCCGTTGCAGAAGTCACTGCACGATGACGCCTGCAACGCGTACAAGTCCCGGTTGGCCAGGCTGGAAGAGCTTTCGGAGCAGCAGATGGAGGCAGCGGCATGTTCTCACGGCCGATGTCCAAGCCTTGAATTGTAGGTTGGGCGGCTTGTCGCGTGTATTGCGGACCACATTTTACCAAAGAAGAATATGTCCCATATTCCGATTGACGCTCTGCTTTTGCAGACTGTCTTCTATCTCTACCGCACTGGAAATTGTGTGGCCCTCAGAAACTCATCATGACAAGCCTGCGCACCAATTCAGCAGTAGATGTGCTTTAGATGGTTTCGCAATGAAAAGCAACAATCGCAAGTAGGTGCGTTTGGGAGTTTGGCAGCTGGGAGCAAAGTCAAGGTATCAGACGTGTGTTGGGGGCCCTCGCAGCAAGTGACAGCATCAGACGCCTTTTTGGGGGTCTCGCATCGCAGTGCGGGAGGAAAGCGTGTTTAAGGTGGCTACTGGCTGAGGTCTTGCCCCCAGGAAGCCGTTCTGCTTCCTAAGGGTCGATGTTTGTCCCCCAGCGCATCACCGACAGGCCCTCGTGTCCAGAGCTGCCGGCCCCAGACGGAGGGAGGCCTGTTTACGGTGGGCACTGGCTGAGGTTTTGCCCTCCGAAAACCGCTCTGCTTCCTCAGGGTCGAGGTTTATCCTCCAGCGCCAGAGGTTTATCCAAACTGCAGTATCGCAAAGACCGCCCACGCAAATAAAGAAAAGAATTGGTCAGTGGCTGCAGGTGTGGTCCAGTACCAAGCGCCCAAAGCCCTAAATAAGTCAAAGCATCAGACGCTTGCTGTCTGGGCCGTCGCAGCTTCTCATTAACAGATAAACGCAGCATTGGCGTTTGTTTGGAATGTAAAAATTTCTACGAGAACGCCACTGGACTTTAGTCAAGATTCTACGAGGACGCCACTGTCCAATCATGTGCCGATGGGTCAGCTCGCTTTGGCCGTGCTGAAGTTGCTGCTCGCGGGGCATGGGGGCCGTTGCAGAATTGCCCAATCATGTCTGAGAATGCAGATGCTGTTCAAGTTGGTTCTGAGCCCGCAGCGGCTGTTGTAGAGAATGTAGACGCCGTGCAAGAGCCTGCAGCTGCTGCAAGGGATGTTGGTGGTGCGACGACACAAGCTGACAACCCGAACTTGGTCCGCAGTGTTTACCTGGCCACGTGTGCACATCCTCAGAGCCTTTATGCTGCGACTGGAGAGCGCTTGGCTTTGCCCGGAAGGGCTCGAAGTTTTCGCACGCCAAATGAGGATCACTGCAACGGGGACAGGAAAATCGCACTTTCATATGATTCATATGAACTGCTTATTAAGGAATCGATCATTTTCGAGGGCTGCAAGAATCCGGTTGCCATTAAGTGTTGTCCTCCTAGCGTCCTCGTAGCAGGCGTGGGATTTGGCATCAGAGACCATGGCGTCCTCGTAGAAATTTGTACATTTCTGCCTCTTAAGGTCCTCCTAGCCGTCCTAGCAGGTGTAAAACTCAGTATCTGGGGCACCTGTTGCAGGACTTCACGCTCGAAGAGCTGGCAGAGGCATTCTTCCTTTCCTTTCAAGCATCTGGGGGCGGCACGAGCCGCTTGGTTGTCCTGGCTGTGTTTCAAGAAAAGCACACAAGCCGGGAGATCCACCATCATGTGGCAATCAAGTTGTCCTCCAAGAAACGTTGGCAAGCGTGGAAGCGAAACTTGCTTTCCATGTATGGTTTGAGTGTGCACTTCAGCAGCAGCAGCCGTGGAGAGGGTTATGCTGGCACGATGTGGCGAAACAAAATTTGTGCAAGTTTTTCCTAAGCTTTGTAAGTGTCTGAAGTTTGAAACCTTCCGCAACCCTCCATGCAACAGCTCTCAGGAGCGATTGCATACTGTTATGTGCCGAGTGGAGAGAAGCCAGCGGACAAGCTGGATGCCAAGCCATTCCTCTGGCCGTCTTTCGGGCCGAACGCGCATCCGCCTCTTGCAGAAGCTCCGCGATCAACGATCGCTGCTCAAGGCTGGGCCACCTTGCGCGAACATAAACGTTGCGCAGCTGCGGAGCGTGAGGAAGCAGAGCCGCGATTTCGTGATTCGGACATCTGGCCGGTGGTGGTGGCCCAGAATATTCAAGCGGATATTGCAGGCAGAGATCGTCTGATGGCTTATGCAAAGCGATGTGGAGGACCAGCCATGCTGGACTACATGTTCAGTTACTATCAGCTTCTTCCAGACCTGATAACGCGTGCCTGGCAAACCGAGCATGCGGAGGAGTGCATCAAACAGTTTGACAAGACCAGAATCCAGATTCTGGCCGAGGCTGCTACCGGCGATTGTGTCTGTGCGGGTCGTTGGAAGGCGGCAGCTCGCGAGCTGCTGGCGGCGAACGACATTTCACATGTCCAATGGGCAGAGGCTGAGTCGCGGCTGAGTTCTCTGGTTTGCAGCATGGTCGCCAGAAGGGGTTCCTCGTAACTCACGCAGGGCTCGTAGGTGACGAAGGAAAGAGCTTTTTGCTTCAGCCTCTTTTCTTGGTGTACGGACAGGAGCATGTCTTCGTTTGTCCAGACAGCGGCAGCTTTCCGCTTGCTTCGTTGCCAAGCTGCCGGCTGGCGCTGCTGGATGACTGGCGGTTCAAAGAAGACCTGATACCATATGCAATGCAGCTCTTGTGGTTTCAAGGGTATCCCTTCGAAATACCGAGGCCTCATGAATCAGCACGATGGCCACTACCGTTACGTGGCAGATGCACCTGTTTTTATCACGACCTTGGAATCCGACATCCATGCGTTGAAGCCCGGAGTCAAACCAGGCGATGTACAGATGATGCTGAAACGTTTAAAAATATTCAGATTCTACAAGGCATTGGTCAATCCCGATCACAGCATTGTTGCATGTGCCAAATGCTTCGCGGAGTTCATTTTCGGAACCTCTCCTGCTGCTGGCTTCGAGGACATGCTTTCCGGGACTTCTCCCAGTGCTGGAGTCAAGAGGCCGTGCCCGCGCTGGTCCGTGCGAGATGTGTGCGAATATTTGCAAGAGCTGGAGCTCGGACACGTCACAGAGATGTTCCGGCAGAACGCTGTGGATGGTGCCATGCTTATGGATTTATCTGAAGCAGATCTGGTATCTGAGTTGGGGTTGGCTCGACTCCAAGCCCGCAAGATCAACTTGCGGTTGCAGTTATGAGTTATGAGCTTTCCGCAGAGCCAAGCAAAACAACGGTTTCTGGATCAGCCGCCAACTTCGGTACAGAAGAGGTTGTTGAGCTTCTGCACAACTGGTGAGAGACTGTTTGCATGAAGGAGTTGTTGACATGTTTTGAGTGTTTTTTCCAAACGTCTGAGCTGCATTTTGCCAATCATCACTCCAGCATCCAGGATTGAGAAGGACGTTTGCAACAAACAAACCAACTGTAGCCGGTAGTTCAAAAGCTTTCCGGTGCTCGCGACAGCAGCTAAGCAGGTCTTGAGGTGTCGATCTTAAGCACAGGCTCTGTCTCTCTCCCTCTCTCTCCGTTGGTTTTTTCTTCGGCGCCGCTGAAGGTGCAGTGCCTATTGCCGTCCGTCCAGCTCAAGTAAAATGCCGTTTTAGCCTCTGCTGTGATGAAGTGTGCAGCATTAATTGACGGCCGGTGCAGTGTTTTTGCTTGCAGTGACAGTGCACGAGCTGCTTGTGCGAGTGTTCCTGGTTCCAGTTCAGGATTCCTAGAGTCTGCAATATTCCGACACTAGGAAATGCTCCCTCGATAGAATTACAAGTACGATTTCCTGGTTCAAGAATCTTGCTGTCTCTGTCGGGTTCAGGGTCGTACCTGTAGTCTCCATTGTAGTTCCTTATTGGGGTGAGCTTTTCGGATCCTAGGTATAGAATTGGTTAAACAAAAAAAGGAACGACAATGGACACTATAGGTCGGGTTGCAGGAGTATTTGGGGTTGGAGGATTCGATTTTTTGTCCTGCTCGCGTATCCTGGGCAGAAGCGTTGTTTCCTGCTTTCTGCTGCTCACAAGTCATGAGGGGTTGGAAGATTTTGTTTTTGACAAAGACGGGTCGGTTCAGGCCTTGGAGTGCCTGCACGCGGGCGCACCTGCCACGATCGTCGGGTTAAGGGTTGTACCTATAGTCACCTATAGACTATATATAGTCTCCATTGCAGTTCCTGTTTGGGTTACCTTAAAAGCTTCTAACTCTAAAATTTGCTAAACCAAAACAGGAACTGCAATGGAGACGATACGTGGGGTTGAGGGAGTATTTGGGGTTGGAGGCTTCAAGCTTTCCGCCGAGCAGCGAATCTTGAGACGTTTTAGTCGTTGACAAAGACTGGTCATGCACAGATGAGCAACAAGCAACTCCATGTTCGGGCCTTGGAGTGCCTGTTCACTTGCCACGATCGTGGGGTTTAGGGTTTTTACCTATCGTCCTATAGTCTCCATTGTAGTTCCGTTTTGGGGCTACCTTGTAATATAGGATCCTAACTAATAAATTCGTTAAACCAAAAAGGAAACTACAATGGAGACTATAGGTAGAGTTGAGGGTGTGTTTGGGGTTGGAGGATTCGTTTCTTCTGCTGCTCAGAAATCCTGGGTAGGCAGGTGGGCTCGCGATTAGCCCTGCGAGGGCACTTCAGGCAAGCACTGCAGATAGAAAGCTGGTCATGGGCGGGTCCTGATTTACAGCCAAAAAAAGAGCTCGTAACATCCTTCATGCCCAGTTTGCAAGGACACTTGCATGTTCCTGCTAGGTCTTGTGTTTGGCGGCGGCGGTGGCGGGGTGGCTGGGCACGTTAGTGAGCGAGTGCATGAGGGAGCACGTGCTTCCGTGAGTTTGTCAGAGGTAGGGGAACAGCTTTTGAAGTTTTGCGCATCCCAATTGAATGACTGGTGCACGTGGAGATTTGGCTCTGACAGTTCGTTTTTCCCGGCAGCTGGGCTGGGTTGCGTGAAGCATGGCTGATGCACTTAGCGGCGAAGACGTGAATGAGCGTCCCGTAGCTCCTCCAGCTCCAGCGCAGGACAGCATGGCGACACAACAGGTCTCTTTTGGCATCTCTGTTTTTCGGCCCCAGTGACTACCTTTCCTTGGACCCATGTAGTAGCCTAAACACGCCCCCTCATTTGGCGATTCCGGTACAAAGTATATTTTAAGCACGCCCCCTCATTTGGCGATTCCGGTTCATGGTAGCTTAATTAAACACGCCCCCTCATTTGGCGATTCCGGTTCGTAATATATCTTAAACCGCTTCCTCATATGTCTCAAAAACGCCCCCTCGTTCGGCGATTCCGGCTCATGTTATATCTTAAACTCACCCCGTCATAGGCGATTCCGGTTCATAAACACGCTCCCTCATTTGCGTTTCCGGTTCGTCATATCCCCTTATTTGGTGATTCCGGTTCCTATATCTTAAACATGCCCCTCCTTCGGCGATTCCAGTTCATCATATATCTTAAACACGCCCCCTCATTTGGCGATTCCGGCCGCCGGATTCAACTTTAGGGCTCAAGCTTTAAGATTCAAATCTCCTCGGACGCATCCTATATCTTGAACACGCCCCTTCATTTGGCGATTCCGGGTTCATCACATATCTCAAGCACGCCCGTCATGTGGCGATTCCGATTCATCATATATCTTAACATGCCCCCGCATTTCGCGATTGGGATTCATCATATACCTTAAACACACGCCCCCTCATTTGGCGATTCCGGTTCATCACGTCTTAAACTCTCCCCGTCATTTGGCGATTCCGGTTCATAATCTATCTTAAACACGCCCTCTCGTTTGGCGATTCCGGTACATCATATCCCCTTATTTGACGATTCGGGTTCATCACATATCTTAAAACACGCCCCTCATAGGCGACACCGGTTCATCATATATTTTAAACACGCCACCTCATTTCGCGACTCCGGTTCATCTCAAACAGAATGCTCGCATGATAGGATCCAGAATTCGAAACACTCGCATGTTTTGAGCGGGGGGGGGGGGGGGNGCGCTTGCGCGGCTCAAAAAAGCACGGGGTTGGGGGGGCAACCCCCATTTGTAAACAGAATGAACGCAGTGCTCGCAGGATGGGTTTCAAAAAGACTCAGATGCAGTGGAGCAAGCTTGCACGGCTTGCCCTCCCAACTCTTTCTTTCTTCCTTTAGCTGAAAAGGTGTTGGTGTTGCATGGTTCAACGCCTTGGCAGGCGGTTTCTATGCTAGTTTTAGCACTTGAGATTCACGAGTGGAATCCAAGTTTGCACAGTTGCCCCAGCGTACCTCCGCCATTGCCGATGACGGTTTACGCGAGATTTTTGCAGCTGTACCTATCTCACGTGTCCATAGACATGGCTTCTGCAAATTTCACACTCCTCTTCGATATGTCATTGATCCTAAATTCTTGATATTCAACCCTATAAGCCCTAAGGTGTAACCCCAAACGGTTTAGGTTTTGAACTATGGGGTTTGGGTTTGTTTTGGGTTTAGGAATCACGGGGCGAGACCCGAAGACAACACATGCCCTTCCTACAATACGTAGAAATGTGGGACTTTTTTCAAGCAACACCATACAAATATCCGAAACCTGAGTTCCTGATTTTGGAGTCCTTTGGACCCTTACGGGTATCTTTTGTCAGGGGCTGGATAATCTAACCCTAAACGCTAAACCCTTAACCCTAAGCCCTATAAAACCCTAAACGCAAAACCCTAAACCGCTAAAACCCTAAATTTATCGTAGGGTTTAGGAGTGGTTGGTGATTCGTCACAGCTGGCGGAGCTCGCCCCAAGCAGCGGGCATCACCGCTGGGCAGATTGCGGCAGTCGAGCGCGAGCTCCAGCCGGCTCGCAAAGTGAATGTTGCAATGGATGCCCTCTTGCGAAAGAACCCGTCGGCGACCAGGGTGAATTGCCGTGTATGATGACGTTACAGAGTTGATGATGTTTGAGGAGGCCCTCGAAAAACAACAGTTCAGGCATATCACATCTAGCTTCCCTCGTATAGCCAACTGAGCTAAGGGCTTTGGGCTCTATGCAAAGCCTTCAAAGCCCGTTCTGTCGAGAATCTAAGCCCAGAACCTCGCAGGTTTAACACATGCAGATACCTACCGTAGCAGTACCCCTATGCTCTTTTGTTGGTGTCTCCCTTTCAAGTTTCCATGGGTTGCAAGGACCCCTCCGCCCCCCCAGCCACTCCACAGGTGCTCGCTTAGACACCCCTTACCTTGAAGCCTAAACCCTATCTCCAAAACCCCATATCTTGAACCCCGAACCCTAACCCCAAATCCCAAACCCTAAACCCTAAAGCCTTAACGCCCTAAAACCTTAACCCTAGAGCCTAAAGTACCATAGTACCATAGTCTAACCCATATTGTAACGCTATCTCAAAGGAAAAGTTCCCTTAAGGAACCCTGAAGCCCAACCCTAAACCCCATAGCCTAAACCCTTGAAGGAACCCTAAAATTAACCCCTTGCAGGAACCCGGAAGCCTAACTCCAAAAGGTGCTCCTGCTGGAAGCCCCCGACTTGGGCTTCCGGCGCTGCCTGGCATGGGCCACGCTGCCGGGAAGTCAGCTGAGCATACCTCCCGAAGCCAAGGCCGGGTTCAGGGTTTGGGGTTGAGGGCCGAAGCCTTGAACCCCGAAGTCTAGGGTTCAGGGTTTTGGGGTTTAGGGCTTAGGGCATTTATGGTTTATGTTCACTTAAGGGGGTGTAGAAGGAGGCTTGTATGCCAATATACGGATATAGAGTCAGGGTTATTAGGTGTTAAGTGTTTCCACAACATGTTTTGTCTTGTTAAGTTTATGACTTGAGGGGTTTGTTTGTGACATCAATGCATCGTTGTGTTATAAGTTATAAGCTTCTGTCATGGGCTTAGAAGGTCTTATACTGGGTCCATAGGTTCTGTTGGGATGGAGCGTTGAAGGTTTAGGGATTTAAATGAAGGATGGAACACTTTGGATCTGGTTGGAACAACCGTGGTTGTATAATCATAATTCTGCGTGTTCACAAGACAGGGCGTGTAGTGGTGTGATAACTGACAACTGTTTTGTTGCGTGTTTTGAAGCGGCCACGGCCCGCACAACGTGCAGATCGCTAGGCCTCAGGCTAGGCTGTAGGGTCGAGGGTTTATTGGTTTGGCATCTTAGGGCCGTAAACCTGTAGGGTCTAGGTATGGGTTCGGCGAGCTTCGAGTTCCGAGGTAGGCAGTCAGGGTTTCAGAGCTTTGGGGTTTAGGGCTTTAGGGCTGCAGGGTTTAGGGATTTAGGGTTGAAGGGTTTAAGCTTAGGGTTTAGAGGTTCAGGGCTTCTCATGATGGGTTTGTATGATACTCTGAAGGACTGGCTAGGCGATATTTTCCCTTTCGGTGGTCATTTACGGCCATAACTAAAAGGTCAACCGGTTTTGGGCAAGCACAGGGATCTATGTACAATGTAGTTTTTGGTAAAACATCCCTGGTTCTCGGCGTCAAGAGGTTTACTTGGAGGTTCATGTAGGGGTATCTTAGGGTACCTATACTTAAAGCCGTATTAGGGGACTTACAACCCCACTTATTTATAACTGCCCATGAACCTCTGAGTAGGGTTGGGAACAGGATGGCTTTTTGAAGGGGTTTACAGGATGCAAAATTCAGGATCGGAGCCTTCGGATTTTCAGGTTTTAGGGTTTGGGGTTTAGGGTTCCGGGTGGAGGTTTAAAGCTTTACTGGGGTTTAGAGTTTAGGGTTGGAGGGTCTTGAGTTGGGTGTCCATGGTTAGCGTGGGATTTCCGTGGTGTGTGATTGATGGTTCGCCTTTCTTGGCGAGTCTTTATCGGTTAGGGTTTTTGTTTGAGGTCGCGGGAAGGCGTTCATAACAAGGATTCAGGGTTCGTAGTCCAGTAGGTTTGAAGGTGGCTATTGATCCGCTTACCCTTGCAGAACACAAAGCCACTAAGCGCAAGAATGTTTGAAATCACAACATTTTTCCTTAACTCAGCGGTATGTCAGTCTTCAAACATATGTTTCCTTATCCACAGAACCTCCCCTGACATCCCCAAACCCTCAACCCCTGAACCCCTAATTCACTCCTAAACCCTACCTCATCCCTAAACCCCTAAACCCCGAAACCCTAAACCCTATAAATCGAGAATCTGACCAGAATCTCACCGCCACCATCCTCTTTGCGGACTTCTTCCTGGGCGTGCCCCTGGAACGTCACGAGGCAAACAACCTCGCCTCTTGACTTCAACTTAGCAGTAGAGCAGGTAACCTATAATCTTCAGGGTTTACAGGGTTTACGGGTTTGAAGTGGCGCTGTATGGCTACTTTAAGGGTCCCGTACGGGCGTCTTAGTAGCAGGTAGGTAATTAATCTTTAACTTTTTCGGGTACTGTAATCCCGACGTATTCCCACAAGTTTACCGTCAATTCCTCTAGGTCAACAGTCGGATTTAGGATTTAGGGAATCCACCTTAACCCCAAATAACTTCTCGTTTTAAGGACCTGTAGAAGGAAATCATAATCAATAAGGAACCCTAAAAAGATAGGTTATAGCAGGCTTATTGGGATTCAGGGTTGGGGGGTGTTTAGGGCGTGGGTTTCGGGGTTTGGGTAGCAGCTGGCGCCTCAGGGCTTCGAATGTACTTGGAGGTTCATGGGCCGTTATAAGTAGGCCTATAAGTAGGGTGATAAGTAGGGTTCCTTTAACGGGATCTATAGGGTTATAGGGTTTAGGGATTAGGGTTTTAGGGCAGTTGTAAGTACGCTTATTATAAGCAGGGTAACTACTTATCACCCACAATAGGGGACTTATAACCCCACTTATAACTACCCATGAACCTCCAAGTAGGGGTTCTTGTTCCAAGTGCTTCTCTAGTTGGACGTGTGCGGATAGGTGTGAGGCATGGACGGGCATGAAGCAGCATGGGATGATACTGTTGGTGATACAAATCCTGCATTGCCTTAAGGACCCGAAACTATGGGTAATGCAGGATGTATATCATCAACCGTACCACATGGCCCCTTCACCGCGAATCCGCAAGGGATCGGATATGGTGAAATCATTCTTTCGGTTACCCAGAGGCTCCATAGTAGTTCCTTTTTGGGACTACCTTATAGGATTCTAAATATGACCCTGGGGAGGCATAACTCGCCAGAAACCCGAAACCCTAAACCTGCGGGGTTTCGGATGCAACGTCCAGGTTCAGTATTTCGGGATTTTGGCCGTGCTAGGGTAAGAAGTAAAAGGGGCACGGTGTAGGCCGAAGGGCTTCAGGAGTTTGTTTGGAAAGTAGAGGTTAGGCTTTAGGGCCACAGGAGCTTGTCTTAGATGCGGATTTTGGAAGCTTTTGGCTTCATAAGGCATTCTGGCCCGGGTTTGAACTACTTGGAGGTTCATGGGTGGCTACAAGTAGGGTTATAAGTAGGGTAACTATACTTATAACCCAAATTAGGGGACTTCTAACCCCACTTATAACTACCCATGAACCTCCAAGTCGAGTAGCTACAGTGTTGACGAAGGTTAGCATGGCGAGGGCTTAGGTTTTCAGGGTTTGGGGTCTACTTGGAGGTTCATGGGTAGTTATACATGGGCTCAAAAATACCCTAATATGGGTTATAAGCATGGTTATCCTACTTATAACTTTACTTATAACTGCCCATGAACCTCCAAGTAGGGTCGAGGGCTTTGGGTTTTCTGGTTTAGGTTTGAGGGCGCAGGGTTTAGGCTTTTACGGTTCGCGTTTGTATAAGGGTTTCAGATAAAGAGCCCAGGAGCGGTAGCTCGGACTTTGGACCTTTGGAGGGGTTTAGAGGGTTAGGGTTTAGGGTTTAGGGTTTAGGGTTTAGGGTTTAGGGTTTAGGGGTTTAGGGTTTAGGGGTTAGGGTTTAGGGTTGGAACCTTTACGGGAGTACTGAAAAGAGCGAACTGGAGACGCGAGTGCAATCGAAGGTCATACACCTCTGGTACTTCACATTGGCCTATCACCCAGAGAGCCCAATACCCCTTAATTAAGGAATATACCTTAAACTATTAGGAGCTTCATATCATGATTTAAGCTATATTCCTAAATTAAGGGTTATTGGGCTCTCTGGGTATGGAATGTGCTGGAACCCTGAACCCGTAAATCCTAAACCCTAAACCGGATCGGGGTGCTTGACCATCAACAAAGGTGCCCTTGATGTTTTGAGGGCGCTTTTGGGTTTTAGGGTTCAGGGTTTAGAACTCCAGGTGTAGGGCTCGGCTTAAAATAAAACGGTTCTAAACACTGAACTAGTTAGATTATTCGTAATATTATCCCTCAGGAAGTTATTCCTTATGGCTCGTTATTCCCTCTAACTTCTTTGGAATATACCACAGAACATGATTCAGGCCCCGGTATATGGCCTGGGAGATTGCATATTCTTCTTGACTGTATCTTTTACAAAGGTTTGAAAGCTACCCTACCTGTAGTACGTAAACTGCCAGGCATACCAAACACACCCCTAAATCCTAAAAACTAAACCACTAAATTAAAACCTAAATCCCTCAACCCTTTCCCCTATCCCTTACAGATCACTTTAATCACTTTAATTTAAGGAGCCGCTTAAGGGACCCTTTCAAGGAGCCCTTAAAGGTGCCCTAATATACCCTAAACCCTAAACCCTAAACCCTAAACCCTATCCTCAAGGGACTCCTTTAAAAGATGCCAATAGACCCTTACAGGAGCCCTCAAAGGAACCCTCAAAGGGAGCCCATAGACCCTTAAAGGGATCCCTTAAAGGAATCCTTACAGGAATCCCTCAGTAACCTTTAAGGGGCCCCTTATAAGTACCCCTTTCAAGGAACCCCTAGGCCCTAAACCCTAATTAAACCTTAAACCCTAAAACGGCCCTTTAAAGGAATCTGTATAGTAACCTTTAAAGCGATCCTTACAGCATCCCTTTAAGCCTTTAAACCCTAGCCCTGAAAAGGAATCCCGATATTATCCTTTAAAGCGATCCTTCTAGCACCCCTTTAAAGCCTTTAAAGGAATTCCTATATTAACCTTTAAAGGGATCCTTCTAGCATCCCTTTACAGCCTTTAAAGGAACCCTGAAAGGCAGGCCACAGACCCTTAAAGGAGTCCTTAGAAGAACCCCTAACGGAACCGTTTTAGGGACCCTTTAAGGGAATCCCTATAGTAACCTTTAACGGGCCCCTTATAGTATCCCTTTAAAGGAATCCCTAAACCTTGAACCCTAAACCGTAGCCCTTTAAGGAACCCCTATATTAACCTTTAAAGCGGTCCGCACAGAAGGAATCCCTGCATGAACGTTTAAAAGGGATGCTTATAGCATCCCTTTAAGCCTTTAAAGGAATCCCCCTGAGCCAAAAGGGATGCTTATAGCATCCCTTTAAGCCTTTAAAGGAATCCCCCTGAGCCCAAGGAAGTGGCGGAGGATGCGACCTGGACCGTCTTTCATCGACGTGGGAACTTTTCAGATTGCAGACGCCTGATTGCACCCAGGAGTCGTTGGGTTTACTTGGAGGTTCATGGGTAGTTTTAGGTAGGGTTATAAGGGTTTAGGGCTCCTTTAAAGGGATCTATAGGGTTATAGGGTTTAGGGATTAGGGTTTAGGGTAGTTATAAGTAGGGTTATAGGGTAACTGTACATATAACCCATATTCGGGGACTTATAACCCCACTTATAACTACCCGTGAACCTCCAAGTAGGGTTTAGGATTTTAGTGTTTTGGGTTTTGGAGTTTAGGGTTTACGGTGTTTCAACTGGGGTTTCAAAACTGCAAAACCCGTAAAATACCAAAAACACCAAAGATTTAAAACACCACGTGCAACAACTCTATGCCCCTACGCCTCAATTTACCTTCTGGGTACTGCACAGAACACCAAATATAAAGCGCCATCAACACAAACAAATTACTTCGAACGTCCCCACCCTACCAGGTAGTCTCATGGTAGTCTGTGGGGTTGGGCACTCCAGGGAGTCTCACGGTAGTTTGTTGGGGTTGGGCACTGCAGTGAGTCTCACGGTAGTCTGTTGGGATTGGGCACTGCAGGGAGTCTCACGGTAGTCTGTGGGGTTGGGCACTCGCTGACTTTAAGATCTAACAACCCCGCCCCGGGGTGGGGAACAAGAATCCCAAACCCTTTAAGACCCTGCTGAACTCTTGTCGACTCCTACAAACACCTTTCCAAAGCCTTTCAACACTCCGAAGAATCTGCCGATGGAAGCCTCTCCGAATTCTCAAAACACCCTACCCCTAACCCTAAACCCCCACTCAGCACAGAAACGGATTGCAGCGATGATCCGGATTGCCTTGCTTCATTCATTGGAGCTCATGGTTGCCCCTGGGCCACCGCTTTAGGGTTTCGGGTTCAGGGATGTTCAGGGTTTAGGGTCTTTTAGATTTAGGGTTTAGGTTCTTCTAGATTTTGGGTTTAGGGTCTTTTAGATTTAGGATTTAGGGTCTTTTAGATTTAGGATTTTGGGTCTTTGAGATTTGGAATTTAGGGTCAAGGATTTTCGGTTCAGGGTTGAGGGTTTAGGTTTAGGGTTCAGGGTTTGAGTTACATGTGCAGGGTGCAGGGTGTAGGGCTTAGGTTTCGGGTGTAGGTTTCATGGTTCGTGTTGTAAGATGCAGGGTTTAGGATTTGGGTTTACGGTCTGATTTGGGGAGGAGGTCTTGTGGTGTGGGCCCTAGGCTCTACAGTTGAACAGGTTCGCTCAGCTTTTTGTGTGAGGGCGGTTTCAAGATGTTTGGACTGCGTTTTTGTTCCGGAAATTCGGGCTCGACAGGGCTGTATGTATTTGATTTTGTACGCCTGCTTTAAAGCGTTTCATGTCCGCTTGGAAGTTTCAACTTTAAGAAATTTGATTACCGGACTAGGGCCTGGGGTGTTTAGGTGTATCTCAACCTACCGAACCCTACTTATTTGTAGGTTCTTGTTGTGAACCCTAATATGGAATGTATAGGCACCCTACAAAAAGAGGAGGGTTTGGTAGGTTAAGGTAAGATTTCATGCCCAGAGCAATAAGCAACACGCTGTTAACCCAAGCCCAGGCCAAGACCTGTAAACAACTCTACACCCCTGAGCCTTAAACCGTATCACCCCAAACAGCCCTAAGTGCCTACTTGGGTTTCTGTTTATATAGGTCAAGTTTAGTTTTGTTTTTGCTTTCCAGCGTCAAAGCGTGTAGGTACGGTTTAGACCCAGAAATATGAGCGCGGTGCAGTGTGCGGGGTTCAGGAGTAGAGGCGGGCACCAAGAATGAAGTTGGACAGTACCCCAAAGTGTCCAAAGTACCTATATGGTAGAATGTAGGGTTCCTATATGTAAGGAATTACTATTATGATTTGGGGAAGTATCCCCCATAACAGTACCTAGGACCTTTGGGTACGGGTCAGGCTTCGCAGCCTACCACAGCTATGCCTGGCACGAAAGCCAGAAATGCAGCGGAGCGGCGAAGCTTGAAACTGGGTCTAACAAGAGTACTTAGATCCCCAATACCTAGGTAACCTTTAAACTTTTTGGGTTCTTATAGTTTAAACGTTTAGTAGGAATCGGAAAGTTTAACCTTTTATTTCCGTGGCTTATTGGGGTAGTAAGAGTATCCTCATGCCCTTGTTTTTGCTGGGTCTCCGTTTAGAAGCTGACTATTATCAGATAGTCGAAGGGTACCCTTAAAGGAACCCTAAACCCTCAACTTTCAAAGATCCCAAAAACTTTAGCCCCAAATCTCCTTGTAAGCCTTGTAATTAATTAATCAGTACCTATAGTCTCCATTGTAGTTCCTTTTTTGGTTAACCAAAACCTACATTATAGGATCCTAACCATAAAACTGATGGACCAAAAAAAGGAACTACAACGGAGACTATAGGTAACCCTTATAGAACCCGCTAGGCGGATAATCACTGAACCTAGAAACTTCAGACCCTAAACCTGAACCCTAAACCTATACAGCCCTAAACCTATAAACCCTAAACCCTACGGCTGATGGACAAAATCCTGCATGACCTATAATAAGGAATATACCATAATTCCCATAGTTTAGGGTCCTTAGGGTCCTGCAGGATTTTGTCCATCAACCGTATCACTAAACCCTCCTTGGGGAGTCCAGGAAAAAGGAGTCTCACGCGACAGCTTCCGTGCGCAGATGTTCGGCTGTGTGACGACTGCAGGCCGCGCCTGGCTTCCTGGGGGTTTAAAGTTTACATAGGGGTTCCTGTATAAGGATTCCTTTGAGGAATGTATAAGTAATTCTATAGGGGTTTCTGTAGGGGTTAATTACACTACCCTTTTGAATCCCCCACCCTAAACCTTAAACCCCTCCTGAAACCCGTATGGATCCTGGATACAACCCTTACGGCACTCTTTGCCCAGGCTCGTTGGACTCTGAATGTGGCCCGGACATCCAAGTGCAGGACCAAAGTGCTCGCTTCGAATCTGTTATGCCAGACTGGCAAGGCCGGCTAGGGTTCCGGGATACCTAGAGGCTCATACCCTACCCCTTTTTTAGGATACCTAGCGGGTTCTACAAGGCTTTCTGGGGGAGTGGGATTTCGTGGAATAACCATGTACAACACTATGGTATTTCCTTTTCATCCATATATACATGTAGCTAAACCCTAAACCCCTAACCCTCAAACCCAAACCCTAAAATTCGAATTCTTGGCACTGCTGAGGCGGCGTTTCCGGGCAGCTTCGGCTAAAGCTGCGACGGGAGCAGAGCTTAGAGCGGAGGCCCATGGATGCCCAGGCATGGATCATGGGTTTAGGGTTTAGGGCTTTAGGGTTTAGGGTTCAGGGTCGTTTGGGTTTATAGGGTTTAGGATGGTTTAGGGTTTAGGGTTTAGGGTGGTTGGGGGGTGGGTTCGTGTCACGGCTTTATCGGGATTCTGTAGGGTGTTATAGGGGTTATGTCAATAATTTTTGCGGTCTTACAGGGTTTTATAGGGCTTTGCAGAGGGCTTAGTTTCACGTTTAGCCTTCAGGGTGTAGCCTGGGCTTGCTCAGGGTTAAATAAGATGCTTGAGTTTGAGGTTGCAGCAAGGGCAAGTTTGTTCGTAGCCTTTCCCCAAACCCTACACCCGACACCATGGAACCCAATGCCCTAAAAGCGACAACCTCGAGGCCATTAGTCTTTCCAGAGAGTTGCCTTTGCCAACGGACGTGCTCGTGAAGCTCATTGCCGAAACTTGCTTCGTCCCTCTTAGGCGGGGAAGAAAGAAGGAAGATGCTTTGTAGTTCTCTTAGGGTTTAGGGTTGAGGCTTGGTTCTGCTAAGATAACAACCGGGATGCCTGCTTCGCTTCTCTCTTTCGCCTTATCGCGAACCCAAAACCCTAAACCCGTTGACCAAGGAAAATGCTACGGGCAATGCGACAGCTGTTCTTCACGCCGAGGGCATAGTGTCCAAGGAAGGCGACATCGTTTCTCGGAGCCAGTTGCGGAACGGTTTTATCTTCAACTGGGCTCTTGTTAGTTCAGAATTTAATTGAAGTTGCCATACTAGGGACCTATATAGTAAATAACTTGGGTTCCTTATTATGGCAACTTAAATTAGGTTCCTTAACAAGAGCCCAGTCAAAGCCGAGGCGCCGCACACTAAACCGCTTGGGGCAGAAGCATTCTCACTGGGTGCAGTAGAGTCCTAGTTTCGAACAGGTTTGTGCGTCTTGCAAGCAAGACACCAAATGTTTATGTAAAATTCCAGGAGGTAGCCTTTAGCAAACATTTTGAGGGTAGTATAATCCCTATACAACCCCGGAAGTATTAGGTTTTCCTTCGGAAGCTGAACAAGCGAGGTCGTGACTGCCAGCAGATTTGACCCGTTCCGGTTCCGCTCGCTGCGACTGATCCTGGGTTCTTGTTAAGGAAATTCAGTTAGTTTTCCACAATAGGGATCTATAGTAAATAACATGGTTTCCTTATTCTAGTAACTTAGCATAGACCCCTCGACAAGAACCCAGGATCGTGGTTCCGATCTTGCCCGACACGAACTTCAAGGTCCAGTGGACCTCCATACCAAACGACGGCACTACCATGCAACTGGGCGGCGGTCTGAAACCGGGGTTTAGGGTTTAGAGTTTAGGGCTTAGGGTTTAGGGCTTAGGGCTTCGGGTTTAGGGTTTAGGGCACAGAAGCCCTTTGAAAGCGCTTTAGGAACCCTGTGAAGCCCTTGTCAAACCTACAAGCAGGAACCCTGCGAAAACCTTATGCCGCTTACAAAAGCCTTGCATGAACCCTATACACAGCCCGGAGCTTGCATCCTGAAGCTTTGACGTGCGAAGCCGTAAACCCTAGCCCTCCTTTGATGGTGAAAACCCTAGCCCTCGGGTGCCCAGAGACTCCAAAACCCCCTTTTTTTAAGGAATATTCCTTAAATCCTTTTAGGGATCCTACGATAATTTAAGGAGTATCTTCCGTAATCAAGGGATATTGGAGTCTCTGGGTGGAGAGTTTAGGATTGTCTACTGGGCTCGGTATGCGAGGTTGCCCCAGGCCCTTCTAGCAACCCCCCGCTCTCCACAGGGAGAGGTACCCACGTTAGATGCAGAGGCCCTCCGGAAGCTCATTCGTGACAATGAGTTGAGAGAGGACCGCGAGCGGCGCCAAGCCACCACTCACTCCGAGGGGTCAACTCGATATGCGTATNGTGACAATGAGTTGAGAGAGGACCGCGAGCGGCGCCAAGCCACCACTCACTCCGAGGGGTCAACTCGATATGCGTATCAGTCCGGTGACACTGTGCATGGAAAGGTTGATGCGCACAAGGCCCAGCAACAAGAAGAGTTGAATGAAGTTCTTCGGAAGGCCAGGACAAACCCATGGCATCTCTTCGCTCATGGGGTTCTGCATCGAACAGATGGGAGTGGTCAGCGGATGTTCAGCACCTTCGATGATCCGTTGGTGAAGGTCACACCCTGGCACACACTCTCGAAGGAGATGCGGACACTCCTGGGAGGAGAATACAACTGGGCAAGCTGGATGTCTCATCCTCTTTCCGGCTATTCTCTTCACTTCTTCCTGAAGGCCTTTGAACTGGGCAAGTTGCAGGGCAACTACTTGGTCGAGTTGAACCACAAGCCGAGGGTGTACACGGGAGGCTACCGGTCGCCCTATGAGAAGTACTCCAACCGGCATGTTGGATGATTGACGACCTCACCGAGGCCGCAAGGATGGAGTTCAGGCCTAAGACCTTCGAGATCGGCTTCAATCGTCCTGCACCTGATGATCCGCGGGAGAGGAGGCCGAAGGCCGATGATCC